>OX456523.1:240510954-241048454 GCA_949748255.1 Eustalomyia histrio
CCAATAAATGCGTATCAATTGTTTTTGAATTATTACGGTTGCCTTCTACAACTGCTATTGATTGTTTTTGTTCAATTTCGTTGCCATTTTCGTCAACTTCCTGTCTAAATGGAGGTGGCGGTATAGAGGTAGTTGTTGATGTTATTATTACCGAATTTGTAGGTCTAAATGTGGTAATGGGTATTTCACTGGTTGTAGTTGTTGTTATTTCGTTGGACAATTCAATATTTTCAAATTTATTTTTTTCTAATATATTCCCGGTATCTTTGGCCGTTTTCTCGAATTCGTTTTGTTTAAATTCTTCCGAAATTTCGTTATTATTTTGTTGCTGTTCAGTGACGAGAGCGTTATTTTGTGATGTGTTTTGTTTGCCTGATTCAAGTGAACTAAGTGTTGTTAAATCAATGGAAATTTGCTCAAGTGTAGTCATATCATCATCATTATTACCAGCTGTTGATTCAGTTGACGTTGCTAATGTTCGCTCGGTGGTGGTGGTGGTGGTAGTAGTGGTAGTAGCAGTAGCAGCAACAGCAGCTACGTTAACGTCTGCATTATTAGTTTTTAGTTCATCATTTACATTGGATTGTGTTTGATTTGAAGTCAAGTTTATTTCATTTAAATTGGTTCAATATCCAGCAAGGGTTTGTTGTTTAAAGTAGTTTGGGGTTGAGTTGTGGTATTTTCAAATTCAATATGATGATTATTCATTGGCCTTATATTCTTATCTTTGTCAGCACCAACAGTTGTATTAGATAAGATAATAGAATTTGGCATGATTGTTGTGTTTTCCAAAATTTCTTGCTCTATTAAGGGTTTCACATTTGCCACATCTTCTCTTGCCTGTACTGAAGGTTGGGTCACTAACTGCTTTGGCGAAGCAGTGCTAGTAGTATCTACTACTTCTGAAAATTTTTCTTTTTCTAATACCTCATCTGTAGTGGATGTTACCTTTTCTCCATTTGTTAATTGATTTTCTGTGTCTTCTTCTCGTCTTGAATTTTCTGTTGCAAATTTTGATTTCGAGCTGTGGTGGCTAGTTCTTTGTTCTGCATTATAAGTGACCAATCTAATAAATTCTTTTCACTATTTGTATTTAAGGAAAAGGTATTATTTTTTAAATGTTCCTCCTTTAGTTCATTTGATTTGTTATGCTTCTGCGTGGTGTCTATGGTAACATTTGCCTTTGGCAGGGATTTCATAGAAGCCAAATACCAAACCTCCGCATTGTTGGGTAAATTCATTTGTTGGGCATTTGTGGAATTATCATTAATAAATTTGGGTTTCTTTTCGTTACCAAAGTGATGTAAATTATTGGAATCCTTATTGCCAATTCCATCATTAATATTATCTTTAGCGGTTTCTCTAAAATTGTCTTTAATTTCATTATTTGTATACGCGTTTAAGTTCTCTAAAGCTGACTCAGTTGTCCTCTCTAAATTCTCTTTAGCTATTTCTATTAAGCCCTCTTTGATAGTAAAACTCTGTTTACTACTTTCCGTTAAGTTCTCTTCCACACTCTCTTTAGTTATTTCTTTTAAACCCTCTTTGATACTTAATACCACCGGTTTAGGTGTGTTAATTATTAAAATTTCATTATCAGTCCTTGCTGGTGAAGTAGTGGTGGCAATTTCTTCCCTTTCCCTTATCCCATCATTGTCATTTTCCCTAAACATAGATCTAGCATATTCGATTTTATTACCAGCTAATAATGTAGATTTTTCCTCAGTTAAGGGAAATAAGGTAGTAACTTCTAACGACTCCGTTGTAGTTTGGGGAAGATTTTCTAAATTGCTAGACACTTCCCTGTCTAAACTATCATGTATTGCATTTAAATGTTCCTCATGACTGGATGTAGAATTTAAAGAAGTTGTCAAAAGTTTTATAGTACCTTGGGAAGAACTTGAAGTTTCTTCTATTTGTGGAATTATTGTGGTAGTTTCCGAAATTTTGTTGAATTCATTTGGATTTTGTGTATTCACTGAATCGTGATAGAAAATATCTGTCTTAGTTTCTACTTGCGGTTTTAAAGTAGTTAAAGTTTCATTAACACTTTGAGTATTTACAGCACTCGATTCAGACGATGTTAGTAGCAAGTTTTGATCTGGATTCACTATTAATTCCTTGGGAACTTCTGTAACCACAACCTGTTTTGTTTCAGTTGTTTCCTGTATTATATGATCCTCCTCTAAGTGATCATTAAGATTTTTTGAATTCTGTTTGCTTTCAATTTGAATAGCATTTTTGTTTTTCAAAATGGTATCTTCTGTTTCTACTTTAAGCTGTGTCAAATTTTGTTTGGGTGGATTGGGATTTCCTTCATGGGTATTTAAAGAATTTTCAAAAGATTCCAAATTTTCATTATGTTTCTCACGTTCTTCAGCCTTGTCTTGGCTGGTTTTACCAGTTGAGATTTCCAAGTGTTTTAAGCTGTCCGCCAATTTCGTATTGTCAAGCTTCTTATCTGTTTCCTGTTCTATATTCTTTTGTAATTTCTCTTCTTTTATAGCATTACTACTAAATTCAGTAGTGGTTATAATGGGTTTTATAACCTCTGATTTTTCGATTATATTATTTTTGACAATTCCAGCTGTTGAGGTTACCGGAATATTTGCATCAATTTCCGTTTTGTATTGAAATTTAGGTTCTGTAGTGGAACGAAGGACAGTTAAGGTTTCCGTGTTATTTTCTTCAAATTCAATTTCACTTGTAGTATTGAGTTTAGTGGCATTCTCATTTTGTTGAGAATCCTCAAACTTTTCTGGCGCTTTTATTTCAGCTTCTTTAGCCGCAATTGTGGTGAAATTTTGATTTGAAATTTTAAGCTCTTGCTGCTTTAAAGCCTCATTTAATAAAATTTCATTTTTAGACAATTCCTTGGAGTTTTCGAAGCCGAAACTGCTACTAATTGGTTGTAATTTTAATTTTGTAGTTGTACTTTCATTATTAAGAGCTGTTAATAATGTGGGCGCCACTTTACGCTCCTTAAATTCTACGTCATTTTGCAAATGTCTAGTGTTAACAGTGGTTGATTCAACCTCTGCCAGATCTCTTTTTTTAATAACACCAGCCCGATTTGTATGAATTAACAATGAAAATATAAAAAAAATTTGAGCAATCGAAGTAATTGCCTTTATGTTTAAAGATGAAAAAAACAACATAATGTTTAATTTGTACAACAACAAAAAGACCAGCTTGACGTGATAAAAACGTGCTTGATATTACAACAAAGTGAATGCTATATTGAAGAGATAAATTTTGAGCTGCAACTGCATTAGTTTTAAAATGTTAACATACAAATTAAAAGTTTTTTCTTTTTTCAAACCATTTCCATTAAAGCCCAACTCAAATGTCGACTTTAGTCTTTTTTCTTAAATGGTGTATTTTGGCCTGGCCTATAAGGTTTGGTTTGTTGCGTTCCGTTTAGTTTGTAACCAATTATTTACAGACAATTATTATTCAATGTCGTTGTAGTCGTCAGTCGACGTCGTTTTTAAGCTTATTTAATTGCAATCACTTTGTCTTTTTCTTCTATTATTGTTTTTATTTGTTTTGGAAGCTTTTTTAATTGTTGTTGTAGTTTTTCTTGCTGTTGTATTATTGTCTATGGAAATTTGTGGACATTCCATGTTCCTAATTTAGTATTTTGTTGTATTGGCTTCAAAACACCTTTAATTTTTCATATTGCAAAATTATGGTTTTTAATGTTTTGGTGTCAATTTTACTGGGTTGTTGTTAGAAAATCTGTAATAGAAAAATTGAAAAATTAAAACAAAAGGGGCTTTAGTAATTTTATATACATTTTTAATCGGTTAAATAATCAATCTTATCTAAACATTTGACATTGTAATATTTAATCGTATTAAAACTAAGGTTTTTTTTATCATATTTTTAAATTTTTTGGAAATTAATTTTCGTTAGGCCATACAGTTACATAAGGTGTGTTCGACGTACGTTACCGCGGGTGCCCGCGGGAACCCAATCTTACCAGAAAGCGTTCTTGTAACAAAAATTGGGTAAATGAGAGCGTTCATGAGAGAGTAATTGTGTTTCTCATTTTACCAGAACTTACTCGTACTTTTTGTTTGGGTAAAATGGGAAAATTGTCAAATCATCAGCTGTTGCTAATAAATTTGCTGTTTTGCATTTTTGAAAAAAATTAAAGTTAAATAAAAATTTATTATAAAGAACTTTTCCTTCTTAATAATGAAAAATACATTTGAAAATGTAAATATATATTTACCATTTCAAATATATTTATCAATTAAATATGAATAAATTTGACGTTTATTTTTGGGTATGAAATGTGGTTTTGTGCGTTCGCAGTATTTTGGGCATTTTCATGGTTTTGTGAGAGAAATTTTTGCTTACTCTCATTTTACCAGACTTTACCCAAAATTACCTCGTACAGACCTATTGAATACGTTACCGCGGGTTCCCAAACTTACCCAAATTTACCCAAAAGCGTTTCCGTACTATCTAAAAAGGGACAGATCGGCACCTTTTAATTTTTCTTACTGCTTTTTTGTTTGAAAATTGTAACACGAAATCTCGAGATTTTTATATACACCACTTTAAAAAAACAATAAAAAAGCTCATAGGCATTAAATTATGAGAAAAATATATTTATTAGAAATAACATGTGTGTTTTTTCAAAGAGGAAAATATCAAAATCTCGAAATTTCGTGCCACTATAAACGGCAGGCAATTTTAATATATTTTTTTGAGTCTTTTACTTCAATTTTCGCATTTCTTCATTAGCGCGTTTTCACTTGTCATTTTAAACTTATTGCACCTAAAAATTTGGCATACTGATGCATTTTGGCATTTTTTTTTTGGGCTAGAAAAGTGGTTTTTTGCGTTCCCGTACTTTTGGGTAATTTTGTCATTTTATGAGAGTATTTTGTGCTTACTCTCATTTCACCGAACTTTACCCAAAAAGTATGGGAACACAGCTATTACATATGAGTCAATCTAAATTCTACTAATGTCCGGTTAAACATTTCATGGCTAATGGTTAATATTTTAAACTTATTTGTACATATATCAAAATAACCTTATAGTATTTTCCCACTGACCTACAGGCCAAAAATTCTACATCTGCAAAAGATGATCCTTTCTCGTTTAGTTTCATCTTACATCTTTAGTCATTTTAAGTGTCATCACTAAAAAAATGGCAAAAAAATCGATTTTCTTTGTGCCATCACTAGCAAACTGACATTGCAGAAAATAAAGAAAACAAATTTATTCTTCTTCATAATCATCTTCCAAAATGGCCCTTAATATTTTAATGGACTGCATTAAAATTCAGGTTTGTTCTTGCAAAGCAAAAACTACTCCAATGAATAATGCTTTCTCTAAATTTATTTTTAAATATTTTTTTAGTTTTAACAAAAATTATTTATTTATCATTTATTTGTGCGTCTTTTTCTTTTATTTTTTTGACAGCTGAATAAATAACAAATAAAAGATGAAAAATTTTCCCAATTTCAATTCATGTTTCACGTTTTCAACATCTTCCATGCGTTTCACAAATATGTTGTTCAGTGTAAAAAAGCCTATAGGTTTCTTAAGCCATATAAAATGATATCAAAACTCAAAAATATAACTTTTTTAAATAATATTTTTAATAGATTCACTCGCTGATTTATTCAACGAAATTGAGGACAAGGAGAACGTATACAAGGTTAACTTTTTTGTACCGTAACTAACAAGTTGCAACCCGATGATCTTAATGAAAATTCGATTTGTTTTAGAGGAAAAAAATTGGTATGAAAATTTTGCCGCAAAGCACAACATAAATTTAATATTTATTTATTTGTTCATAAATTTAGGCATCGCTAAATTTACATATAAAACGACCAGCTCGATTTTTACACTCAGAAAAAAAAGTTTGTAAAAAAATTTGTAAACGATTTTCAATTTACAATTTTTGTACTGATTTTTAGTAAAAAAAAATATTATTTAGTAAATTTGTTTGCTATTTACATTTTACAAATTATAGAAATTTTACAAAATATTTACAAATTTTTGTTACTAATTTCAGAAATCATTTTACAAATTTTTGAAAAACAGATTTGCTAAAATTTAAAAAAAAATGTAAATTTAAAGGAAGTTTTATTTCTAATAATTAAAACTTATACTTACAAACTTAAATTCTACCTAAAATTCTCGCGTTTTGAAAGTAGGTGTTGCTTTGGAAGAACGGCAGTGCAAAATGGGTTAAAAGTGAACTTCAGAGTTCACTTACGATTATTATATTTTTATATTTATTCACAACTATTCCAAAATCATGAAATTAATCGTTTTTGCTTAAAATTCGTTCATGTCTAGATTTCCATCCCTTGGTTTAAACAGTAAATCCCGAAATTCCATTTCAAATTATAAATAAATATAAAATTCGTTAACAACAAACTGCCACTGAACAAATCCTTTTATATTAAAGAGACCTTTAAATTTTACTAGCTGTTGTGTTAGAAGGAGGAAATTGCGACATGTCACAAGATACGTCAGGATTTTCTTCTGGGTCTTTAGTCTACATCGTTAAATATAAACTAAATTGTTATATGGTGTAGGATATCATCACTATTTTTTAAATAAATATAAAAGGAGTGGAATATTCAACATAATATCATCATAATTAACTTGAAATAAAATACATATTTATCTAATACATTGCGTGTTAATATTTTAAAACGACACTCAAAAAGTTTGCCAGTTATTAGATGATAATTGTTTGTGTAGTAACTAATCGTAGTTGACTTTAACTGTAATTTAATTTTCTTTTTTTAAGACAAGTACTATGTTTTATAACTAATGTTTAAAGCATTTTATAAGTACTTGTTATAAGCAACTACCTTTTAATTTAATTTTTTTTTTTAAATTTTGCAAATTCTTAATTACATTTGATATTATTGATATATTCTAAGTTTGCAAATAAAAATAAGAAAATTATTCAATTTTAATTTAATTGCATAAAAAATGGAGCATCGTCTACAATTCGGGTCTTAAATTTTCTATAAAATGAAAAATTTACACAATTTTTGTAATCGAAAGAACAAAAATTTGTTTTTTTTTTAAATAAATACATACACTCAAAAAAAAAAAAAACATGAACTAAAAATTAATCCAAAATTTCCTTCAAAATAGTTTAAAAATTTTCTTAAAAAGAATAAAAATTCCTAAGTTTGAGTAAAATCGAAATAGTTTACATACTCAGATATAGTTCATATCTTTCCTAAGTAATATTTTTTGAAATTAGAGAGAAGAAAGTATATTAAAAAAAAATTATCAATTTTTAAGAAAAACATCTTAGTTTTAAACAAGTAAAAAAGGGCTAAATTCGGCTGTGCCGAATCTTTGAATACCCTCCACCAAAGGGGATGAAGATGATATACGTATATACTAAATTTTGCATGAACTGTAATATGAATATGTTTTGTCAATTTATGTAACGAACTTTTGTTATTTAGTTTTAGCAATGTTATTTACAGAGGTCTGCTCTGTTAGCGACTTTAACATTGTTCATTTTTACGTTAACTTAGTTATCATAGTATGTAAGACAATAAATGTAATCGAACAATAAGAAGACTTAATAACATTTTTACTTACTTAACAGAAAAAAAAAATAGATACAGAAAAATTGTACAAATTTGTATGGAAAATTTAGAGGTACCTTCACATTTTCACTCATAACTTTTGAACCGCTTGACCGATTTTGCTCATTTTAAATACCAAACTGCTCTGGGTAAAAATAGGCACCCCCGCTTGCGTCTTCGCGTCGTAATTTCAACAGACAGACAGACGGACATCGCTAAATCGACTTAAAATTGCATAAGGATCACGAATATATATACTTTATGGGGTCTTAAACCTATATTTCGACATATTACAAACGGAATGACAAACTGATATATACCCTCACCATATATGGTGGAGGGTATAAAAATTTGAATACTAAAATATAATAACATTCAGTTTAGTTAAATAAAAATAGAACATATTTTACTAGCATCTAGTTAAAAAAATGTGTCTAACTTAAAATGAGAAAGAAGTTGATAATTTTTTTTCGCGAGTAGTAAAATTAACTAAATTTTAGAAAGCTATTTCTAAATTTAGTTATTAAATATACCACTTTCTGATTTTTCAGAATTGTTTTCTAAAAATTAGTTCAGACAATTATAAATAAAAAGTAATACAATTTTTCCTATGTAATAATAAATATTTATTCAGTTTTTGAAAAGTTTTAATGCAACTTAGTTCAGATAAATTTTAAAAATTTGAAAAAAAAATTTTTTTATTGTGAAAAATTTTAGTTTTTGTGGGTAAACGTTTAACTTATTTTCAATATTTTTTTTAAAAAAAAAGAACATAATAAATTAAAAACAAACTAGTAAATTTTCCTAATTTTAAAGAAAAAATTATTAGTTCAGGTTCGTGATCGTGCTTGAGCGTGAGTCAAAAATCACTCTCTAATCTTAACAGAATTAAATATTAAACTATAAGTAGCTTAAAATATATTTTACAATTTTGTTAGCCAAAGGTAAAAATTTCAAATTTACGTTTTTTGGTAACAATTTTGTTTGCTGACTACAATACAAAATATCGCAGGCACATTTTATACATTACGGCATAATGACTTTCCTATAATTGACGTTGCGCCTATTAAACTGTATAATTATCGAAGGCACTAAATTTGTTTTCGCTTAATAAAAAAAAAAGTCAAAATTTGTTTATGTCAATTAAAGTTTAATCTAAAAATGTCATATAATAAACTTATGACATTGTTTTCATTTTCCAATAATAACAAAAAAAAAAATAACTGTGATATTTTGTATTTTTGCAACAATTTCCTTAAATTAGTTATTTTAAGAAGACAAAGGACCCCAGTGTTTTTTAGCCATAGATGCCGTGTGTGACTTAGAGCGTCCTTTTATGTAATTCTGTCAATGAGAACCATTAATTAACTACGAAAAGGATCTGACTTTGTCACAATTTATTACGTTTCAGGATATCCTGCAATTAATTTTTTTTAATTTTGTTTACCTTTTTGCTAATGAAACTTAATTTATATTTTAAATACATGAGTTAAATATAATTCAGTTTAATTTAAAGACAAAAATGTATAGCAAAAAACTTGTTAAGAACAATGAGTGTAAAGTATTTTAAAATATATGGTGAAATATTATTTATTAGAAAATTTTTATTAAATTTAAGGATAATTTTCACTTAAAAGAATTGCATTTAACTTGTTGTAAGAAAATATTTTCTTATTTTTAGGGAGTTAAGTCCTAGTTTTTAGTAAAAAACAAAATTATTTCATAAACTTAAATAAAATAAATTTTTTTTTTAAAACCAAGGAAACATTTCCTAACTTAAAGTAAAATTACAGATGATATATGAACTAATTAAGAGGAAATTTTTTTATGTTTTCTAATAAAAATTTAATTCTTAATTTTAAAATTTTTGTATAATTTAGAAATTTTAGCCAAATTAAAAAAAAGTAAAATTTGTTTCTTAATTTGAAGGAAAATTTTATTAAATTTGAGTAAAAAGTGTATGGCGCCGTTTTGATTTCAATTTTTCCTCCAAATAAGATAATTTTTCTAAATTCTAATTAATTTTTCTAATTCCAAAAAAATAACTATAAAAACAGTAGCTTTTAACAATTTTTTTAGTTATTTCAAAATGTTTGTAGTATCCCTGTAGGAAATGTCGATAGTGAAACTGTACTGATTCACTATTGACTTTGTCACCAGTACTACTGACTAAGTATGCCCCAGCCAACGCTTTCTGCTGTAGACATTTAACATGTGCGTGTCATTGCGAATCTACACAACTATTGACTTAGTGTAGACATTGGAACTAGAGATTCACTAAAACATTTTAGTAATTCTAGTCTACACTTTTGGAACTTCTTACTTGATTTCCACACTAGGAAGGAAATGAGGAAATTAGATATTTTATTAATAATTTTTTTTTTTATAAATTTCATTAAAGTAAAAAAAAGTTTCGTTCAAATTTAATTTTGGAGTAGACATTTCTTCAAAAGACCACACAAAATCATCTACAGGCTCCGTAAAATCTTCACCAGGCTCCACAAAATTTCTAGAGTTGCAATTTTCACTAAAAATTTTTGCCTCTTTCTTGTTATTTTTATTCAAAATTGATTCGTTTTTTTCACAAGTTGTTTGTAATTTCTTATGCTCATTATATATTTTGTTCAATTTTGTATATTAAACTTTTAAATTCATGTTTCTTTATATTTTTATTAAAAACTTTAATTTTGCATGCAGCTATGCACATGTATTTTCAACAAAATCAATAACAAGCACAGCTTTGCAGTTGCAAAAAAGGAATGTAAAAAGTATACACGCTTTGTGGACATGTCACCAAAAAGTCACCCAAAATAGTCGACAAAAGTGGTGACTTGTAGACACTTGACCCCAGGCTTCCTACAGGGATGTTTCTCAGTTTTTTATTGTATTGTGCAGTTATTTTTACTGCAAAGCTTTCATTCTGCAAAGCTTTCATTCATTTACTGCAAAGCAAACATTCTACCCACAAACTTTTATGAGTGTACCTATAATATTTGTATGCGTAATAAATTAGTATGATATCAGAAAATCTTAATAACTATAATATCCTAAAAACTTTCCTAACAAAACTAACACTTATCATTACCTTTAAATCTTTACTAAAATATTGGGGGAAAAAAAAAACAACAACAAAACAATATGAAATACTAAACTGACTTTTTTAATTCGCATGCATTTCTGGAACACTATCTCCTTTTTCTTTTACAAAACACCAAACTTTTTGTTATAAATCAAAACTACTACAACTGTTTGTATGATTGGTATTATTATTATTTTTTTTATAAATAAATATTTATGTCATTTATGTTACAACATGAATGTATTTACTATTCCTATCTCCATTCCCTTACAATAATGACATATATGGTATGAATATTTTTGTCTTTCTATTATTTATTTATGTATTTACAGATTGTAGATTTGGTGTTATAACCTGCATGTTTGGAGGGTAATATTCGTAAATGTATCTACTTTTTTCATGTAACTCATATTTGCTTGTCTGTTTGTTTTAGTTATAAACATGAAAGTGAAGTTTAATGAACTTTTACAGAAATTTTTTTTTTATTGATATCATTGATTTTTTTTGTGAATAACATGAAATTCTATAAATATTTTGAATAAAGATGTCAGTAATGTTCTACAAATACTTAATTATATTTTTAAATAGATTAAAAGAAACGAATTTTAAAGAATTTATGTTTTTAAATAAGTTGTTTTGTTGCTTTTAAACGTATTTTTTAATTAAACGTTAAATATAAAAATTAACTCATCTGGCATCTCTTGTAATATGTTATACTACTACATTTAACATTTTAACAAAAACTATAGCATATTTTTAGGCTCTCTAATTAAAAATACACTCTTCCACACAATTCCTTAAGAACTTTTAACTTTCTTGTATAAAATACAAAAAATCTTTGGAATTTATGGAATTTTTGTGTTATTTTATTTTACATACTATTATTAAATCTATGTATGTATGCGTTTTCTAATATAACTGCTAATATTTTAGTATAAAATCAGATAATCAGACAATCCATTTGTGCATTATCACCATCCCCATTTGGCACCCATTTGCGTGCATTAGGAAAATTATGTATTAAATACTCGTACATGGAACATTACAGTATATTTTATGTTTTTAGAAAAACCAACCAATTATATCTAAATTAATGATAACGAATAATTTCAGAACTTTATACACATACACACAAACAATTATATATAGTTTGTTGCAAAAAAAAAAAAATGTGATTTACTGTGCTGTTTCTGTTATATTGTGGTTTAAAAACAATTTTCTTACAAATACTACATTAATGTTATGGTTAATTTAATAATACGCTTAAAGAAAAGATAGTTTAGGTTTGTTTTTTATAAATAGTCTATCAGAACCCCAAAATTGTTAATTTAATAAAAACAAGTAAAACAGGGCTTAAATTCCTCTGTGCCGAATCTTTGAATACCCTCCATCAATATCATAAAAAAAAACTTTTGAAGTAAAATTATGGTGAAAAATATTTTTTGAGGTTAAAAACTTTTTTTAATTTGAACACATTTTTTAGTGGAAAAAAATTTTAAATAGAAAAAAAATTTTTTAAGGTGAAAAACTTTTTTGTGGTGACAAAAAATTTTAGTGGTGAAAAAAATTTTTTTAATTAAAAATATTTGAGTTGAATACAAAATATTCACCTCTAAGCGACTGGTGACAAAATATAAACAAATATATTATGTACCAGTATGTATGTACTAAAATACACCAATTTGTATGGAAAATGTAGAGGTACCTTCACATTTTCACTCATAACTTTTTAACCGCTAGACCGATTTTGCTCATTTTCAGTAGCATACTACTCGGGATCAGTATTCTAACAATAATGAAAAACTAAAAAGAATAGCGTTTACGGTTTTCGTACTGGTATAATTTTGTTCTTTATTTCGATTATGGAGACGGTTAAAATGTTTGAAAAAATGTTTTACAGTATTTCAGACGGTTTTTATTTTAATCGGTATTTAAACGTTTTAGGGCTTTCAGCGGTTCCGTATTTTATCCCTTTCGATCCGACATTCGAATATCAATGCTGCAATAAAATTTTTGGTGGCAGTAGGTTATTTAAGTAATAAATAAGGTATCGGTAAATGAAAATCTGAGAAACAATAATTGGGGGGCTGGGGGAGTGGTGGTAAACCATTGTAGCACTCGGAATGTTAAGTGGTACAAATAAGTACCAACCGTCCGTTAAAACAAACTTTAATCAAAAATAAGTAAAGCAAATAATATACATATCATAATATACATACATATTCGATTTTTCGCAAAGGCCAGACATTTGATCAGTCAAATCAACGACTCCCATGATCTCGCTATAAAATATTATTTAGTTCGGAAATGGGACTTCAATCGTTTCGCCTGTTTTCAATGTTTTTGTAACAGTTGTTAATGTTGCGTCGTGACAATCACTTAGTACCAAAACTTCTTTGGTGCCCTTTTGCGCATTTTCTGCTTCCACCCTTTTCAACCTATTGCCAAAAAAATTTAGGCAAAATTTAGGCTGGAAAGGATATAGTGTTTACAAAATTCACAGAAGTTTGAAGATGATTGTGTATATTTCAGAACACAGCAACATTTAATTTAAAACTTTTAGAGACCTTTAAACTTTAAGTGGTACACATAAGTACCATCAGGGTCGAAAGGGTTAATGTTAAAACTAGAGGTTGTGGATTTCTCGGGAAATTTAACTAAGGTTTTCCAAGAAAACAGGAAATTGTTAAAATCCAAATTTTATGAGATTTTAATATATTTTTTTTTCAATCAAATTTTGTAACATTATTTTAATAAAACATTTGAAAATTAGTTAGTTATTTCATTAGGGCAATAACGTTTTCACAATTTTTACAAATGGCCCAGCATAACCCAATATACCATTATTTGTTAAACAGTTTAAATTCTTTATAAATTAAATCAGTTTTGGATAAAGGACCACAAAACTTATAAGAATCTGACATAATGAGACAGAATGTTAAAAAGCGCTAATCTCGAAGAATTGATTAGAAAGATGTAAATTGGCTACAAAGTGGAAAGGTATGGAAAATTGGTTATTTTTTTGTTCGGAAAATATCGAATCTTTACAAAAAATCTAATACTTAACATTAAGAAATTTTTCAAAAGACCAAATTTTTCAACATAATAGAGAGCGAATAAATAAGTCCGTGACTTTTCGAACTTCCCTTGTAGTTATATAAAATACAACACTGCTTCCATCAAGTACCACCGTTTAATAGACTACTGTCAAATTTCGATCAAGTTCCGTCATTTACTTTGCGTTTAACAGCTGTTCAAAACATACAACCTCGTGGATTTTTTAAAAATGGAAAAAAGTGAATTTCGAGTGCTCATTAAACATAAACCGATAAAACATTAAACATAATGCGATAAAAACCGTCAATCAAATCAAGGAAAAGCTTGATATATACTATGGGGACTCTGCACTATCGATTTCAATGGTAAAACAGTGGTTTACTGACTTTCGTTGTGGCCTTACAAGCACGGAAGATGCCGAACATTCTGGACGCCTAGTTGAGGTCTCTACATCCAAATTAATTGAAAAAAATCAAGATAGGGTGTTGGCCGATCGGAGATTGAATGTTCGATAGATTGTGGAAGACATAGGCATCTCACATGGCTCAGTGGTCTCAATTTTGAACGATCACTTGGGTATGAGAAAGCTTTCCGCTAGATGGCTGCCGCGTTTGCTCATAATCGACCACCAGGGGAATCGTATGACAGTTTAGTTTCCATAAAGTGGACTACGAATTTCCCCCTCATTCGCCTTAATCTCCAGATTTAGTCCCCAGTGACTATTTCCTATTTCCAAACCAGAAGAAATGGCGCGGTGGAAAGAAATTTAGCTTCAACGATAAAATTATTGATCAAACAAATGCCTATTTTATGGACCTCGAAAAATCGTGTTGTTAAACGCAAAGTGACGGAACTTGCTCAAAATTTGACAGTAGTCTATTAAAAGGTGGTACCTGATGGGAGCAGTGTTGCATTTCACATAACGACGAGGGAAGTTCGATGTCACAGACTTATTGATCTGCCCTCGTACCTATGTTTTTGCACAGAATTACCAAGGTTTTCAAAAAAGTTGCAACAAGGAACTTCGGTAAAAAATTGATAAGGGTAAATCTTTTTTTTCCGAAAGACGAAATGGTTGTATGTTAGGACATTTTTCTCTCTATCCCATAAACTGAATTTATATTTGGCGTAAATGCAATTATATCCAAATTGATAATTCTTAATATTTATAAATATATTTCTCAGTGTATATATACATAGATGTAAGTAAAAAATGTAGATATATTTTTCTTGTATTAGAACAGTTATGTAGGTTTCTTGGTTGAGTAATTTTTCTTTAACAATCATAAGAGTGCGATATATTTTTTAAATATTTGAGATAAACCATTTGAAGCAATAAAAAAATATTTATTTTAGTATTAAAACAAAATTGATTTTAAAGTTAAAATTAGACACATTTTTTTAAGAAGTTATACAAAAATCATAACTTGAATACCAAAGCAAGATTTCTTACGACATTAAAAAGTTATCCTAAAAGACGTTTCAAAAATATATTTTGAAATTATATAACTTTTATTCTATTTCGGTATTCCTCTTTCTTAAATTATGTGAAAATATTAATAAAAATGAAAAGTTTTTTTTGTTTGCTTTTTTTTTTATTTCTAGGTAATAGAACCACTTTTATTTGAAGTGAAAACTATAATCAATCAATTTTTTCTCACTTTTCATTTTCTAATAAACTCAATAATTTTACACTCATACGAATGTAGTGAGAATAAGTTTTGCACAAGAAATCTTAAATTTGTATGAAAGCAAATATTATTAGAACGCAAAAAGTGGATTAAACGTTAAATAAAAAAAAAAATTATGGTTAAAACATAAACAGATAGAAAAGAAAACAAATCAAAAGAAAGAAGAACATTTTTTAAAAATGTAAAAAATTTATAGTTATGATGAAGAGCATTAATAAATTGTTTAGTTGTAATAACGAATTGTTCTTACTACGTAAATACATATTTAATTATTGTTATTCGTGCATAACAATTCTATACATTTAAGAATAAAGCCTCAATTAGTCATACGTAAACGTAACGTACCCCAATGTAATGAGACGTAGCAGAAAATGTGTAGTTATAGGTAAAAGGAAACGTATCAGCTGTTTTTGTTATTTGTAATACAGTTATGGAGAAGAAAAAATTTTTTCAAACTTAATTTTTGTTTTTTGGCGCAAGTTTTGTTTTGTGTGTGTTATAAAAAAAAATTGCAAATATACCAAAATGGATATGAAATATATTTTTATTTTTATGGAAAAAAAAAACTTTGGGTTCTCAAGAGATCTTTTGCCGGATCGAAATACATGTATCAACCTAGCTAAAAATCGTTAATTTGCTTTGTTTTTGTAAATATACGGAGGTTGAAAGCTCACTATAAACTAGAGATTTTGTTTGAATTTGTTTTCGTCTAGTTTTTCCCCCTATTTAGTGTTTTATTAAATATTTCCAGTAAATTAGGGGGAAAATATGACGTTACGTTTATGATAGCTAAGTGCTTGTATGTGTTTTCTATAGCTGGGTCGGATCAGCTGACTCGTACGTTACGTCTACGTATGGTTAATTATATCTTAAATATTTTGTTTTGATTATCTGGCAATAGCTGTGTTCCCTTAATTTCTGGGTAAAGTTCGGTAAAATGAGAGTAAGCACAAAATACAAAATGACAAAATTACCCAAAAGTACGGGAACGCAAAAAACCACTTTTCTAGCCCCAAAAAAAATGTCAAAATGCATCAGTGATGCCAAATTTTTAGGTGCAATAAGTGTAACACGACAAGTGAAAACGCGCTAATGGAGAAATGCGAAAATTTAAATAAAATACTCAAAAAAATATATTAAAATTGCTCGCCGTTTACAGTGGCACGAAATTTCGAGATTTGAAAAAACATACATAGTTATTTCTAATAAATGTATTTTTCTCATAATTTAATGTCTATGAGCTTTTTTTTCATTGTTTTTTCAAAGTGGTGTATATAAAATTCTCGAAATTTCGTGCCAATGTTACAATTTTCAAAAAAAAGCGGTAAGAAAAATTAAAAGGTGCCGATCAGTCTATTTTTTATAAACAGAAAATATTTGCAGTTTTTAGAAAGTAAAAAACCACTTATTGTAACACGAAAAGGGCTAAATTAGCATCGCTGAAGTTCCTTAGTTTTATTTTTTACAATTTAAAAACAGCTGTTTGACAATTTACCCAATTTACCCAATTTACCCAAAGAAAAAGTCTGGTTAACTTTCGGTAAAAAGAGAAACACTAATACACTCTCATAAACAGGAACAGACTTAGTATCTTATTTTTATTATCTGGCAAAAGTTAGTACCAAAAAGTTAAAAATATTTTGTCTCAAAGAACGATTTGATCGAGAAAGATAAAATATTCTGGAGGGAGGGGGGATATTTTAAAAAGGAAGAGTGGCATTTTCTGATGCGTAAACGAATTTGTGAAAAATAAAGTATTCGTAATGTGTTTTTTATTTTTTTTATATGTTAGGATTTCGCGCAACCCTAATGTAATGGAACAATTCCTAAGTCATATTGGGATTTAGCTCCCTAAGGGCCTTTAGAAAAGTACACCCAGCTCTAACGGTCTGATGTGACGTATAACGAACGAAAGAATACTACCCATCTAAAAATCGAAATATATATGAGCATACATGATCATACATGGGCCTGTATACATGGGCATACATGGTCATATACGTCCATACATGATTTCATACATGACCATATATCTTCGGATCCGAAATTTGAGGGTATACCCTCAAACTTCGGATCCGAAGATATATGATCATATATGAGATCATGTATGGTCATATATTGAACAATGTATGGACGTATATGACCATGTATGCCCATGTATGATCATATACAGGCCCATGTATGATCATGTATGCTCATATATATTTCGATTTTTAGATGGGTATAGACATTTTTTCCTTTCCAGTATCACTTTCGCTTACTAACAACAACACAATATTTATTGATTTTTACATATAATTTTGTTAAAAAACAATACAAAATTTAGAAATCAAACATATTCAGTTGGTTTATATTACGTTTTTTATTTTAAAAACATAATTTCTTAATTCAATTTTTAAATCCGATTTAAATTTTGAAGAATTAATTCGCGAATTTATTTTTCTGATTGAATTATTTACTACCATGATTCAGTCTTTATCTTATTGGAAGAATTAAATTGATATAAAAAAATATTTTCTTTTAAATCAGGATTAATTTATGTTTTAGTTTGTTAACCATACTTGGGATTTTTTCATTGGCATTGAAATTTGAGTGGCTGTTTTATAAAAATAGATTCTTTGGGATGTCTTTCATACTTGGGCTATTTTTATTATTGCAGTATATTAATATTCTATTCTATTTCCAAGATACCGTCCATTTTTTGCAAGCATAATTTTTTTATTTGAATGTCAATTTTAATGTTTTTTTTCTTTTGTTTTATTTCGTAAATTATGTTTGCAATGATTTGTTTCAATTGAATTAAAAAAAAGAATCAAATAAAATTGGATTAATCAATTATGATTTTAAATTTGATTCAATGAATTGATTTATAAAATATTGAATCAACTCGCTTATTTACAAAAATAATCAATTTTTAGCGAATTAATTCAATAGAGTTATCTTTGAAGGTCTGCATGTTATATGTGTTAATTTCTATAGAAAAATACGTCACGTTCTTATTCTGTTTTGACACTTAGGTGGTGTTTCCAGATAGAATACATGAATTCACTCATTCGTCTAGCGGCAAGAAAATTCAATCATGCAAATTATTACTTACACAAAAAAAACACAATATATTTTTAACTATTAACAAGACAAATTAAACAAGTCTATTTCGTCCCACTAATATTTCGGACCCAAACTTTTGTGGAAAAACAGGTAAATTGAGAAGTCCCCGGCCTGTCACATAGATTGCGCTACTAGACTTAAATCGATATGATTTTTAGTTAGTCAAAAGACACGCTTATAAATTTGACAGCTGTCGGATCATTAGTTTGTGAATTATAGCATTTTGAGTGAAGCAACTTTTGTTATTGTGAAAAAAATGGATAAAAAGTAATTTAGCGTGTTGATAAAATGTTGCTTTTTGAAGGGAAAAAATACAGTTGAAGCAAAAACTTAGCTTGATGACGAGTTTCCGGACACTGCCCCAGGAAAATCAACTATCAAGGATTGGTATGCTAAGTTTAGACGTGGTGAAACGAGCACCGAAGACGGTGAACGCAGTGGACGCCCAAAAGAGCTTGTTACGGACGAAAACTTAAAAAATAATCCACAAAATGATTTCGAATGACCGTAAATTGAAATTGAATGAGATAGCAGGTACTCTAAAGATATCAACTGAACGTGTACATCATATCATTCACGAATATTTGGGTATGAGAAAGCTCTGTGCAAAGAGGGTGCCGCGCAAGCTCACTTTTAACCAAAAACAAGTCAGTGAAAACGAAGGCGAAAATCCATGAATTGGGCTTCGAATTGCTTTCGCATCCACCGTATTCTCCAGATCTGGCCCCCAGCTCGCTGGGAAGAAATTTTCGTCGAATAAAGAGGTGATCGCCGAAACTGAGGCCTATTTTGAAGAAAAGTACAAATCGTACTACAAAAATGGTATCATAGTTCAACTATGTTCAAGGGAACTGTGTTGAAAAAAAATGAATTTTGCCAAAAAAAAAAATGTGTTTTAGTATGGTAGGCCGGGGGCCTGTTATTACCTGGATTAGTGTGGGGAATAGAATTCACTGATTTTTCTTTTAAGCTGAGATATGCAAGTTTATATAATTATAGTTCTAATCGATAGAGTTTTACTTTGGATACACTACTCCATAATTTCTTATGCTATCCTGCCTTTGCCAGCCTATTAAATTCAGTTTTCGATACCTAGACTTAGGTATTTTTATTTTTTGCTAAGGTTACTCTATTTTTGAGTAGATTTGTATCCAACCAATGGAAATGGGTTAATGCAATACAACTTGTCTCCAAATTTTTTTTATCAATTAAATTACCCTTTTTAAAATGTCACGTTTAATAACAAATATTGTAAGACAACTTTTACCATATAAAAAATAAATAAATTAACGCCTTTGTTATGTTTGAGTATTTAAATTTAATTACGTTTTTTTTTTGCAATTAACTTTCTAATAACATAAGAATTGCATTTATTAATTGAAAGTGAAATATTACAATTATTGTAATTTAAATATTTTATTTCCATACTAAGATTTTAATTTTAACCTTGATTTTAAAAAAATTAAATTTAATTTTTTTTAAAGCGACCTACAATATAAAAAAAAAAATAAACAAATGTTTATTTAATATGTAAACAGAATATTAAATACAAAAAAAAAAACACATTATATATCAAACATTTATCTGAAAACCCCCATAATGAACTTTAAAAATGTGTGATAAAAACATATTCCACAAATTCAATTTAATTGTTAGGTACACTCAAGAAAGTTTGTTAGTTATTACATGGCAGTTGCTTGTGTAGTAATCAGCAGGTTTATTTAACTGTAATAAGGGTGGGGGTTTTTTATGAAACTATACAAAACAACTATAAAAAAAGATTATTTTTGCAGTAAACAGTTAATTTTTTTTAGTTATTTAAAAAATAATAATTTCATGGAATATTTAAAAATTCTTGTTGGTTTTGCAAATAAAAATCAGAAAATTTTATAGTATCTCAAAATGCATAAAAGCTTAATAAATAACAGAAATAGTCTGCGTGTACGCAGAGAAAAAACATGGTTGCAATGATCACTGCTACTATATTGTGCTTGCTGCAATCAGGTATGTTTGTCATAACCAAATTATTGGTTTTCTAACCATCAACATGGTCGCTACCATCATTATTTAGTAAATTTTTTACTATTTTATGATTGGCAACTTCTATTTTATTTCATGATTGGCTGTAACCATACTGTGGTAACAAAAATTCTGACTATGCAAAAAATATGATAATTATGCAACGATAATATGCTGGCAACAATCAATAAATAATAATACATTAAGTAAAACATGACTTTGACATTTACAGTCATAATATTGTCTTGTTTTCATAAAAACCAAAATTTTATCAGTTCAGTCAGTTTGTTTTTACTACAAAATGTTTAAAAAAAAAAACAATCATATATTGTTTACTAAAACTGGACAAATATCAGATGGGTAGAAAATACCTTTCACATCACATGTCATTTAAACATTTCATCAATTGCCCCATTAAGATCCAGTTAATTTTTTTTTTTTTGGCTTTAGAATATTTTTTTTAAAGGGGTTTTTCGAAAATTCCTTGTACATGAAGGGTGGTTAAATTTTAAGTGCCGATGTTGAATGTGAACCACACCTAAACGACAAGTTTTTTCCTGCATTTCATTTGACATTTCTCAATTTCAGACTAACTCAATTTAAACCATGGAAAGATACACAATCGAGCAACGCGTTAAAGTTATTCAGGCTTAATATGAAAATGGACATTCAAATCAAAATGCATTTCGTACACTTCGTGATTTTTTTTGGTCAGTTTAATCGTCCAAATGTGCGTACAATCGGAAAAATCGTGCAAAAATTTCAGCAAACCGGGTCTGTAGGTGATGTAAAAACACCAGTGCATGCTCGTACAGCTCGTACTGCAGAAAATATTGGTGGCAACAGTGGATGATCAATTTTCGAAGAAAATCATCTTCAGTGATGAGGCCCATTTTCACCTCAGTGGATTCGTCAATAAGCAGAATTGCCGCATTTGGGCGAGTGATTGTCGAATAATCAATGCACCCACAAATAGTGACTGTTTGGTTCGCTATCGTGAGATGATAATGAACTTTTTATGACCCAAATTGGAAGATATGGATGTGCACGATTTCTGGTTTCAACAGGACGGTGTCACTTGACACACAGCTAACGAAACAATGGCTCTTTTGCGCGACAAATTCAATGGCGTGGTAGCGATGTCAATTGGCCGCCAAGATCATGTGATTTGACACCGTTGGACTTCTTTCATTGGGGTTATTTGAAAAAAAAAATGTGTACGTGGATAAGCCAGCAACAATTCAAGAGCTAAAGGATGAGATAATTCGGCACATTAACGGCATAGAACCTCAATTATGCCTCAGTACCATCGAAAATTTGGACCATCGGATGGAGATGTGCCGCCGAGGTCACGGCGGCCATTTGGCCGATATTTTGTTCCATACATAATTGAACCATGCCATATTATCATAATAACAAGAAATTACAATAATTTCCTAAAAGAAAAATTTCTAAAACTTTCTAAAAATAATCTTAAAAATGTCGTTAGAATCTAAGATTTTTTTTATTTAAAAAAAGTTATTAGAATTAAAAAAAATATTTTTCTTAAAAAAAAGTCCACAGAATCAAAGTTTTCTTGAAAGGAAAGTTCTTAGAATCTATGTTTTTTTCCTTAACAATTTTCCTTCAAAAAGTCCTTAATATCAATTTTGTTTAAGAAAAAACATTTTTAAAGAAAATATTCTTAAATTTAAAAAGATTTTTCATAGTTTCCAAGAAATTTTCCTTAAAGAAATTTTCTTAGATTAGGGATCATATAATGATAATCCAGGAAGGGACCATAGTATGATAACATTTTGAGCATACTATGATTACATGCAATCATATTATGATAAATTTAATATTATCACATGTTTATTAAGGACCATAATATGGTAATTTTTGAATCATAATTTAACTGTAGGGACAATATTATGGTAAAAATATACTTATTTTATTATTATAATATGATAACCATATTATAGTACGACTATAGTTGGCACAACCATAAACCCAAAAATATATGATGCTCTTCGTATATGATTGCCTCAACCATGTTTTTTCTTTGCGTGTAAATTACATTTTTTTTTGTAATCGAAAAATTAAATATAAAAAAACAGTAATTTTTACGAATTTTTTCAGTTGTTTCCAAATATCTGCAGTAAACATTTTTCAATTATTTTTTCAACATTTTTAACTAATTTTATTGCATTTATTAGTTGTTTTTTTAAGAGTTAAAAATAATTAAATTAGTTATTTTAAAAGTAAATATCTTTGACTACTTTTTAACTGCATATACCTTTGTTTAAACTTTAATTTTTCCCACAACCATTTTTAGGTGTACAATTTTAAAAAGATTCAAATGAAAAATAAAAAACCTAACACTTTTACAAATTTTAGCACTTTACTCTAGATTTAATAATTATTAGTATTTATTTAATTTTTAATATAAATATTTCAAATGTTTACTTAAAAAGTGTGCAATATTCCCCAGTAAAAACATTTTATTACCAAGTATTCCTTATTCAAATCTTATGATTTTTTTTATTAAAAATCTAATTGAAAAAACAAAATACAATATTTATAAAATTAAAGTTATTTATTGATTACACTGTAAAACAATTTCGATCTTTTTCAAAAATTAAGGGGTTCCGACGATTGATTCTTGTTAAGGAGGCCAAAAAAAGTATACGTGTGTCGGCGTTTTGATAGTTTACATCGGAATTTAATATTAGAGGCGGTTAAAGATTCCCAGCTCTGGCCTGTTTTTGCAGCATATCGGTATATAAAACTATGTTTATTTTTACATCTGAGGTGTAGCGTATGTTCAGCAACTTTGTAGATAATTATATGACAAATATTTTTGTAGAACATATTAACCCTCTAACTCCCCCTCATAACAGCATTTTTTGGCTTACTCTAAAAAATTGTAAAAAACACCCCGAAAAAGGGGAAGGGCGGGGATGAAATATTCTACAAAAGTGTTGGCCATAAGATTATATTATTTATGTCAGAACATACTAAAGCCCAAAACTTAACACAAATACCAAAAACCAGACAAATTCAAGATTGCTCATCAAATTTCTAATCTATTATCTACAAAGTTGCTGAACATACCCTACACCTCAGATGTAAAGAAAACATAGTTTTATATACCGATATGCTGTAAGAACAGGCCAGAGCTGGGAAACTTTAACCGCCTCTAAAATAAAATTCCGATGTAAACTATCAAAACGCCGACATACGCGCGAATTTTTGGTCTCCTTAACAAGAATCAATTGTCGGAACCCCGTAATATTTTTTGTACTGAACTGTGTTATTTAAAGCATTACAGTTAAGTATGTATTTTTAATTAAGTTTTTACTGGGCTAAATAAGTATTATTTAATTTATAATAATTATTTGTACAATTACACATGTCACTGACTTTTAGTCATATATATTAATATATTTTTTTTTGTAATTTTTGGAAAATATTAGTGTATATTACAACTATATCAAAAGAACATGGTAATTTTATGTTATTAAATAAACACATTTTCTTAGGGAAATAATTTATATTTTTTTTAATATCTACGAAATCAAAGATATTTTTGATATATATTTTCTTTAACCTAAATATTGTGCGATTAAATAGTAATTGTCGAAGGTAATATTTAAATTAACATTAATGACCAACCGGTAAGTGGGAACAAAATTTATGAGTATATTCAAATTCAAAATAGTATTTAGGAAGTAAAAAAAAAAATATAATTTCTAACCTCAACACAAGTCTGCCATTAAATGTGATTTTTATCGAATTTTGAATTCTATGAAAGTTCAAATATGATGGATTTTTTTGTCCTTCATAAACGTAATACAACGTTTATTGAACTTCTTTTATGGTTTTTGGTGGTGTAAAAATAAAACTGAAAGTTTAATAAAACTAAAACAATGCTACACTCAGAAAAAAAAGTTAGTAAAAAAATTTGTTAACAGTTTTCAATCCCACTTTACTAATTTTGTACTGATTTTTAGTAAAAAAAAAATATTATTTAGAAAATCTTTACATTTTGCAAATTACAGAACATTTAAAAATTTTTGTTGCTAATTTCAGAAATTATTTTACAAATTTTTGAAGACCGATTTGTTAAAATTTGCAAAAAAAAAAAGAATTTACAAATTTTAAAAAAGTGGATATTGAAAGAAATTTTATTTCTAATTAAAACTTACATCTACAAACTTAAATTGCATAAAAATGTTACATACAGGTTGGTTGAAAAGTTCCTGCGCTCACCAAGAGATGGCACTGCTAGCTCCAAACTTTTTTTTTCTCAAGTTGGTATAACTGTCCTGAGAACACATACAAAGTTGCAAGTCATTCTGTCAATTCTTTCTTTGTTTACAAGCCATTGGAAGTTGATTTTTTTTAATATGGAAAAAATTGAATATCTTGCAGTCATTAGATTCTTTGTTTTGAAGGGTTTAAAAGCAAAGAAAATGTATGAACAATTGTTAGAAGTGTATAAGGAGTCCTCACCTTCAAAACGCACCGTTGAATTTTGGGCTGGTGAATTTAAACCAGCCTTAAAGGCGATCCACGCGAAGGACGACCAAAAACTGCAACCACAGCAGAAATCATTGAGCAGGTACATAATGTGGTTAGTTAAGATCCAAGTTTGACTAAGCGTGAAATTGCTAATGCCATAGGCATCTCAGATGAACGAGTACTCCATATTTTACATGAAGAATTACGTATGAAAAAACTGTTTGGAAAGTTAGTGCCGCACACATTAACAATTCAACAAAAACTGGATTGAAAACAAATTGCTCAGCGTAATTTGGAGCGTTTTAAGCCGAATAAAACCGACTTCTTGCGTCGTTTTATAACTATGGATGAGACTTGGATCTACCACCATGATCCTAAATTAAAACAAGAACGTTTACAGTGGACTGAAGCTGGTTGTTCAGCTCCAAAACAGGTGAAGTCACAACGATCAGCAAAGAAGGTTATGGCATTAGTTTTTTGGGATGCAAAAGGAATTTTGTTGATTGATTATCTTCAGAAAGGTGAAACAATCAACTCTGAATATTATTGCAGCCTTTTGGATCAGCTGGATGAAAAAATTCGTGAGAAAATGCCTGGTTTAAAGAAGAAAAAAATCATTTTTCATCAAGACAATGCACCTGCTCACAAAAGTGTTTTGACGATGTCTAAATTCAAAGAATTAAAGTACGAATTGCTTGAACATCCACCGTATTCACCAGATTTGGCTCCCAGTGACTACTATCTCTTCAGAAATCTCAAACAATTCCTTCGTGGAAAACATTTTCGTCGAATGAAGAGGCCATAGCAGCCGTAGACGGTTATTTTGCAGAGCTTCCGGACAACCATTATAAGGATGGGATAATATTATTGGAAGATCATTGGAACAAGTGTATTGAGCTTCTAGGAGATTATATTGAATAAAAAAAATATATTTCGTAACAAAAACAGTATTCTTTCATTTCGAGCGCAGGAATTTTTTAACCAACCTGTTGATAAAAAAGGGATCGGAAGTGTAGATACCGACTCATATCTAAAAATAGGACATCCACTTAAAAATCGAAAACCAACCCTAAAAACTATTCAAATTTGACCTCAAAGGTAAAAAAAAAATTAACTAATATATTTTTTAAAACAGATATGATAAATTCTTTTATGTTTATACAATTTTTAAACCTTTGATTTTTTTTTAAATTTTGTCTAAAATATTTTTTGAAAAAAATAAAAAAAATTTTGATGCTCGATAAAAAAATTAAATTTGTATTTTTGTACTAATAATAATATTTAGTAAATTTTTTTTGCTGATTTTAGCAAGCAGCGGCAGCTTACTTTTCTATTAATTTCAGTGCACTACACGTCAGCAGACATGTGTTGCTAAGATCAGCAAAAAATATCGCTGGGCTCAAATTAGCAAAATTTCCCGTAATAACAGCAAACTTTTCAGTTGCCATTACAAACTTTTTTTGGTGTGTGTATTTTTATAAAAAATTAAATATTTTTCGTTTATTTTTCTGCTGCTCAAATTGCATTTGTTTTATATTGCTTTCAAAATTTTTACTGAGGAAATCACCATAAATATTTTTATTCTTAAATTTTCAACACTATTTTTATTAAAATTGTTACTTATGGTAAACTTTAAGATTACAAATTTAAATTTATCAGATCAAAGTTTTTTTTTTTTAATTTTTAATAAAAGTTTTTGTTATCTTGAAATATATAAAAAATAAAACTTTTAGATTATGAATTTAAATTTATCAGATCAAAATTTATTTAAAAATATTATTATCTTTAATTTCGCACGTACGATTTAATTGCCGGCAGACAAGTGTATTTTTTTTTTGTCATTTAAAAAAAAAAACTTATAACAAGTTCTGATATGTTTTTTATCATTTTCATTTGAAATTGCAATTCTTTGTATTTTTCAAAAAAAAAGAACAATTCTTTTTTTTAAATTATTCTAAAAAAATTATTAACTTTTTTTATTATTATTGTTTTACACTTGTTTAATACAAGTTTGCTGTTGTTTTTTGTTTTTTAATTAGAAAATAATGTCTGAAAAAAACTGCAATATGATAAATTATTTGCATATAAATTTTATACAAAAGCGTTTTGAATTTTTATAGAAATTTTTAGAATCTAATTGAATGTAATTTATAAATAATAAATAATAAATTAACATCTTCCTTGCATGTTAAATAAAAACGATACATACGTGTTTAAATAATTAACATTTATAAAATATAATTTGGTTATTTTTTTTTTGTAGAAGTTTTTATGAAATGCGCAATAATTTAAATGAAATATATTTTTTTGTAACTTTAAAAAAAATTAGAAATTGTAAACAAAGTTATTTATTTGAAGGTAATTGATTTTATTTCATTTCGTTCTAACAAATACGGGTTAGTGTTAGAGGGTTGCCAGACGTTCCTCTTTGCGTGGGATCGTCTGAACTTATAAACAATTTCAAGCAATTTGCAAAATTTATTAAAAATCTATTTTTTTATAATTTTTATCAATCATCTTTTTTCTCATGACTCTAACCCTGTAGTTATAAGCAAAAAATTAAAGTTTGTTTTGTGCAATATAAATTATTGTATGATTTTAAGTTATAATTGTAATTTTGAAAATCAGTAGACCAAATATTTCAATATATTTTATAAAGCTGCCATACACAATAATTTCTATAATAACAAAAATATCGTATACAATACCAAAATAATATTGACCCAGAAATACTAGCAATTAAAAGCACTACATGTAAAAACGCTTGATTTTTATAGAAAAAAAAACAATTCCAAAACATTAAAGCAGTTCACAAGGTGTACTAAAGCTAGTTTCAGTATAAAAATACTAAATAGAAGCGAAGGTTTAAACAACTTATATGAATAATAATAAGTATGAGGAGTTCAGCTATATAAAAGCTGGTTTTTTTGTTATTTAAATTTTCAGTGTAAAAAAATATTCGTTACATGTGGCAATGCCAAAAATGCTCAGTAAAGGCGTTCTTTTGCGGCAGTTTTAACCGCACGGGTTAAAACTTTGGATGTTTGCAAAAAACCGTCCTTTTTGAACGTGTTCAAAAATATCTGTCGCAACTTGATTTCAAACGTGTGCATCAGAGAACTGCAAAATCAACTTTTTTCTAGATTAAATCATACACAAAAATTCTTGTTTACATTTAATAATTCAACAAAATTCACTGTAGAATAAACTCAGCATCATGTTACTGAACGCATAATTGAATCATCTGTCGATTGAGTTTAATGCAAATGTAATCACTCAACAAAAAGTCAGCGTTGAATAAATCAGACAAAACAACAAACAACGCGTATGAGTGTAATCATAATCAAAACAAAATAGAAACACATTTCATAAATGTACATTAGGGTGGGACTCAAAACCGCTTTTTTCGAATTTTTATTAGTAATATAATACTAAAAATATTCTTCTTTGTGAAATAAAAATATTTTGTTGGAAAATAAATTTAGGTCGATATCTCAGGCTTGCCTAATCCGGAAAAATTTAAATATTGTCTAAATTTTTTTTCATCTATTTTGATTAGGCAATATTTAACTTTAACCGGATTGGGAGAGCCTGAGATATCGACCTAAATTTAAAAAAAAAAAATTCACAAACAACAATATTTTTGGTATTACTAATAAAAATTCAAAAAGAACGGATTTAAGACCCACCCTTATTTATGAAATGTGTTTCTACAAAACCACCCCCTTTTTGTAGATAAGAAACTATTTTGTTTTAATTATGAATACACACATATACGCTTTCTACATCAAAATAATTATTGTTGACTCAAACGAACAGAATAAAATCAATGGTATAAATACGACCGATGTTTATAAATCAGTGACAACAATTTGCACGTCGTTTGATTGATTTAAAATCACCAACAAATATGTGTGTTGGAGTATATTCAACGTTTGAACGTAAACACATATTTATTCTTGTGTTGATTGCCTATGAAAGTTTTGCAATCAGAATTTGCAGTTCTCTGGTGTGCATTCAAAACTGCTCGTGTGATTACGCTGTTTAAAAGGACTTTTTTGTTAGAGTGCCGGCTAACTAAAGTAAACAATGTCTAGTGTGCGGTTTTACCCGTGCGGTTGACTAACTAACAAACGAACAACGCTTGGAAATCATTTAATCAGGAAAGTTGTATAAAGATCCATTTTTGGTGTGAAGAGCAGCCAGAGGCAGTTCAAGAGCTGCCAATGCACCCTATAAGATACACTGTTTGTTGCGATTTGTGGGCCGGCGGCATCATTGGACCGCACTTCTTTAAGAACGATGAAAATCGCAACGTTACATGCAATAGAGCAAGGTACCGTGCAATGATTACCGACTTTTTATGCCCAAAATGAAAGAATTGGACTTGGTTGACATGTGGTTTCAACAAGACGGTACCACAAGCCACACGGCACGTGATACCGCCAAGATCATGGGACTTGACCCCACTAGATTATTTTTTTTTTGGGATAGGTGCAGAGGAAACAGATTCATTGTAACAACCAAGTTTCTTAGTTGAAGCCACCGATATGTTTGTTTATCACAAACGAAATTCGGGTAATGCAACAGAATTTAGTTTGAAACCAAATATTTTAATTGCATCAGGAAAACATATGATTGGGACAACTAAATATTTCAGTTTGCAAGAAATTCGGTTGTTGCGATGAATCTGTTTTCTCTGTGTGCAGTCTCTAGTGTACAGGCACAAGCCAGTCACAATTTCGGCCCTGGAAGAAAACACTTCAGCTGCCATTGGAGAGGAGTTACCGACCGAAATGCTGCAAACAGTATGCCAAAATTGTAGCTCACGGATGGACCACTTACGGAGTAGCCGCGGCCAACATTTACATAAAAAATCTTTAATCGGCCAAAATAAATATTTCATTTACTTTTGTAAATTTTCACAGTTTTTTTTTTCAATTTTCAAAATCCAAACAGTTAATAAATCAACCTTTATAAAAAATATCAGTCAAATCAAGGACGGTATATTCATATGATTTGCATTGATGGCTAAAAAAAACTAGAATATATAAACAAGCTAGTGTCGTATCATCGTATTAAAAACAGATCTGAACAGAAATCATTAGGTCTAAATGTATTGGGGACAAATTTGAGATCTTATAAGATCTGATCTAATATAGGCAGATTTGGCGCATCATATATAATCAGATACAATTTGTTCTGGACATATATTATCCAATCAGATTCAATAAGAAAGTAAAATATAGCTTTACCGTTACTTTTTATATACATTTTTATTTTGGTGTCTTTGAAAACGGCTCAAATGGCTAAAAGGTGGTATTATATGAACAGATCTGATTATATTCGGCTACAAAAATCAATAAATTTTTCAGATCTTTTGAGTTATTTAAAGATCTAACATTAGATCTGATCAGATTTGGTCAAAAAGTCTATCAAATATCTTATTATATAATTAAGATCTAAGCAGATGTAATCTTTTTTACACGGGTTATATTTTTTTCAATTAAATTTAACAACTCTGTTTCCAATACATACAACACTTGGCAGACCTGTTGTGAACAACCTAACTATTATTTTTTTTTTGGAAACTTTCATTGTTTACTTTATAAGTGTTTCACTGATTTTTATTTCTATTAAAAAAATAGAAGAAAAAACTTTTGATCATTTTCTATAAATTACATTCAACAACAATATGTTTAGAATTATAATTGTAATTGAATTTGTACAAAAAAAAAATAGATTTGTATAGAAGTACAATCCAAACTCTCGTACCATGTTCAAGTTGTCTGTGTTTATGATAAAAGCGGTCAATTGGTCAATATGCTAATGTTTTTTTTATTTTATGGAAAAATATGTACTTATTTGTTTTTTACATAAATTACTTAACAATACCACAACTTTTTTATTTTTTATTATTAAACAATTATTATTACATCACGTTTATGTCTTTAGTTTTTAACCTTTTTAAAACGGTTTTATATCTACTTAAAGATTTATATTAAGAGTATTCACTGTAGGTGTTCTTAAAAAATAAAATGAAAATGTGCTCTAACAAGAGTGGTCTCCCGGACGCGGAGAGGAGAAAATGTTTTAAGGGCAGGTGATTTTTTTCTGTCCAAACTCATACTAAGGACTTAAAACTGGGATCACAATGGCCCTCTTTGAGTTTTTTGATTTCTTTTGTTCTATTTAAAAGAAACGTGGCAGCTAAAAAATACCTATCTATTATTTGCTTATCCTCTACCACATATCCCTTGTGAAGAAGCAGACTTCCTAAACATCAAAAAACTGATAGTTATTGATTTAGAAAAGACGAAGAGGAAATAAAAGAAAATGATCTTGAAAATCTTTACTTCCCATGTAAAAATCGAAATATATATGAACATACATGATCATATATGGGCTTGTATATGATCATACATGGGCATACATGGTCATATACGTCCATACATGATCTCATATATGACCATATATCTTCCGTTCCGAAATTTGAGGGTATATGGTGATATATGTGCATATATTATCATACATGCTCATATATTATTCATGTATGCTCGTATATGATCATATACGTCCATATACTCTCAAAATTCGGATCCGAAGATATATGATCATATATGAGATCATGTATGGTCATATATTGAACAATGTATGGACGTATATGACCATGTATGCCCATAAACAGGCCCATGTATGATTATGTATGCTCATATATATTTCGATTTTTAGATGGGTTGGGACAAATTTATAATACTAAAAAAGTTGATTCGCTAGGGCATGGAATGGCAAGACAAATTATACTTTTCTAGGATTTGTCTATAACGATACTACTTCAAAAACCACCGATATATTCAGATTGGTAATTGGTATAAAAAAGCTCAGTTTAAAGCATAAGATAGTATAAAAAATCGGCTACAATCACAAATAAAAAAACATGTAAATTATCATGCCCGGGTTGCTGCATATTGATTTAGAAATCTTAATGTCATAATATTTTAAAGATTTTTGCAGTGTAAATTTTTGCACTGTAAAAAAAGATTAGTGACATGGGGCAATGCCAAAATGCTCAGAAGGTTTGCCTTTCCACCATGAATAGACTGACTAACAAACGAATAACGCTTGGAAATCATTCAATCACGAGAGTTGGATAAAGATCCATTTTTCTATCGAAAAATTGTCTTCATCGACGAAGCTCATTTTTGGCTCAATAGGTACGTCAACAAATAGAATTTCCGAATTTGGTTTGAAGAGCAGCCAGAGGCAGTTCAATAGCTGCCATTGCACCATATAAGATACACTGTTGGTGCGATTTTTGGGCCGGTGGCATCATTGGACCGTCCTTCTTCAAGAACGATGAAAATCGCAATGTTACAGTCAATGGAGCAAGGTACCTCGCGATGATTATCGACTTTTTTGCCCAAAGTTGAAGAATTGGACTTGGTTGACATGTGGTTTCAACAAGACGGTACCACATGCCACACGGCACTCGATACCGCCAAGATCATGGGATTTGACGCCACTACACTATATTTTTGTGGGGATTCGTGCACACAGAAAACAGATTCATTGTAACAACCGAATGGTTTGGTTGGAGCCACCGGTATATTTGTTTATCGCAACCGAAATTCGGGTAATGCAACAGAATTTCGTTTGAAACCAAATATTTTAATTGCATCAGGAAAACATTTGGTTGGGACAACTAAATATTTCAGTTTGCAAGAAATTCGGTTGTTGCGATGAATATGTTTTCTCTGTGCGAAGTCTCTCGTGTACAGACACAAGCCAGGCACAATTCCAACCATGGAAGATAACATTACAGCTCCCATTGGTGAGATACCGACCAAAAAAGTATGCCAATATTGGAGCTCAAGAAAGGACCACCTATGGCGTAGCCCCGGGCAACATTTATATGAAATAATCTTTAAAAAATATAGGGTGGGCCATTTAAAATTTTAAAAATGGAACACAATATCATTCTTATGACTACCACGACTGGGCCATTTTTCTTCGAAAATAAGCAAGGAGCCGACGTTACCGTCAACGGTGAGCGTTACCATGCTCAACGAATTTTCCAAAAATTAAAGAGAATGACATAGACGACATTTGGTTTCAACAAGACAGGACCACATGTCACACAGCCAACGCAACCATAGATATTTTACCCACTGTTTTTGAAAATCGAATAATACAAATTTTGAATGGCCCACCCTGTAAATGGTGGTGTTCATTTATCACCCCAAATAAATATTTCATTCACTTTTGCAAATTTTCTTCTTTTTTTCAAATTTTCAAACTCCAAACGGTTAAAAAATCACGCTTTAGTTAAATGTTTTTGCTTTTGGTAAAATTTAACTACATTTGTCAGTTGTTTTAACTGTATTTGTAAATGAAATTGTTAACTGTTAAAATTAATTAAAACTTGGGGTTAATTTGAAAAATTAAGTTATTTTAACTGTTGTTTTGCAGTTGATTTTAACTATAAAATTGTATAAGTGCACAAATGCCGAGTTTATGTTGTTCTCAATGTAAAATTTTAGTATTTCTTAGTTTTTTATGTTTTTTTCCTACAATTTGTCATGATTTAAACTTTAAATAAAAATACCAAGAATTCAAAAAAATAAAAATAAACAAAAACGAAGAATCTGAAAACAAACTTCAAAAACAAAGCATAACTAAATTCAAACTCGTAAAAAAAGCAATAAAAATAACCAACAATTCTACTTTAAATTCAGACGGTGCCAACTAACAACAAATGTATGGAATATGTATAGAAAATTGTATGTTGCATACCAAATCAGTCATTGGCTGTTGGTTATGAGTCATCATTATAACCATGGCTTAAAACATTTTAGATTTCTTAAGAAAAAAATATTAAATGAAAAAAAAATCAAAGCGTTCAAATCATGATTTTTTAACATATGTATAAAAATGTGGGTGTATACACTTAAAATAGTTTGTAAGTTAAAAACAACAGAAAATGCAATTTAAAAGAAATGAAATTTCATTTAAAAACCGATCTATGTTATTTATTTTTAAATGTTATTTAAACAACTAACAAATCAGTAAAAACAAAGGATTATTCAGTTAATGTTAGGAATTTTTCTAGCGATTCGGTAAAAATAAATGTTTATTCATTTGAAGCAGAGCCGCGAATAACGTTATAAGCGACAAAATTGAAATTGTTGAGAAATCGAAAAAAACGTTTTAGAACTTGTAGGTGTATCCCACTGACTGACTTCTTTAGATTGCATTTTGATAACGAAATCCTGCATATTTTTGCCTAATTTCATTTTTAAGTCATAAAAGAGAGTTATTCTAACTGTAATCTGGAAAAAACAGGTTTTGTAAAAATTGTCGCTTAAAACGTTATTCGCGGCTCCGCTTCATTTATTGAAAATTGTTTAGATTTTTTAATTTTTTTGTTTTTTAATGTGCAAAATGTAGACATATACACTACAAACACATCTTATGTGAATGGCTTTATGTGTGTGTGTCAAGATCATTAAGTTTCTGCAATTTGAATTGAAATAAACAAACAATTTAATTTAAAAATAACAAAGGAATATTTTGAATATATATTTTTTTTAACAAACAGATATTTAAATTTATAATAACTGAATAAACCACAAATTTCCGTTTGTCGTTAAACTTTTAATTAAATTTTTAAACGAATATAAAATAGTCGCTAAAAATCATTTTAAATAAATGTGTAAAAATTTTTAAATAATTATTACTTTGAAAAATAAATGTATGTTCCTTTTTTAACTTAACTGAAAACTTTTCTTTAAACTCTTCATAAGTATAATGAAAATTTGTAATATAATTAAAATTAACTAAAGATTTTTATCATCACACTAAAAAATAAAATGTACGCATGCGCCTCTTAAACGGTCATGCCATTTTCAAAAAAAAAAGCTTAAATTTAATATAATGTCGTTACACTCTTCAGTTTGAATAGACTTTTACTTTTCATTTATGGCTGTTTTCTAACAAAATTTTCTTTCTTCTGTTCCATCATTTTTTTATTTTTTTTTTTCAATCTCGTGTTAATTTGCCATTATTCGTTGTTGTTTTTCATTTTATCAATTTGAAAAATTAAATACAAAAAATTTCAGGTTCAAACATGTGTAAAATGTAAATTTTTTGTTGTCTATTTGTAATGCCAATTCAACTCGTACGAACAACGTATGCTAACCGGTCTACAAAAAAAAAAAAAAAAAAAAATAGTTTTTTAACATCATCTCCAACGTAATATATGTACACCCAAAAAATTTTTACAGTTGGATTTCAAAAAAATTACTAGCAAAAACTACTGCCCTTTAGTTAGTCAGGATATACCTCTACTAATACAGGACATTAAACTGACAAGAGGATTGTATGTTAGAGAGAGAAATGTCTGTAGACATTTAACTTAAATTTTTCTAAATTGAAGGTGACAGGAAATGTCTCTGCGGATAGTTATTCCACATACGAATAGTTGGCTAAAGAACAAATTAGCTCTCTAATGTTTTGCCCGATCTACTGGACAATCGACAATAAATGGATCGAGATAAAAGAGTATTTCAAACAAAAACCCGGGATGTGGGGAAAGTTCACTTAATTCGACATAACAGCTCCTATGGTTATATTAATAGAATAACAACATTCCGACGATAGTCAATAAATGAGTCAATAAAATTCTACACGAAAAGAAACAGCTTCATCATATGTAACCTTCTCCGAGAAAAGGGACCTAGTGTGTCAAAAAACGGGATTGGACTTAAGAGTGGATTCTGGATGAAATGAGTTAGATTTCTGATAAAAATTTATTTACCCCATAAAAACGTACAAAACGAACTTGGGAAAATCGATAAAAAATGAGAAAAACATTAAAATTTTACCTTTTTTGATTTTTTGGTTTTAAATTGTTTTTTTTTTTTCGTCAGTCTTTGAATTTTTTTGGAGTTTGGATTTTTTTGTCGGTGTTTCGTGATTTTCCGTTTGACAATTTAAGTTTTTTCTTTTTTGGCGGTTTGACTTTAGCTCTCTTTTTCTCGTGATCCTGTGCTTCAAATACAAAAGAACCAAAATTGCGAAAGAACTTTTGAGATGTTGATAACACTCGTTATACATTTGGCACAAGACTGAAGCGTCACTTTATTCTTTTCCTTTCTTATAGTTATTTTTACAATGTTCTTCGTATTAGTATACGCACATCAACCCTTTGCTGAGAGCGAACAGATAGCTGAGAACGAACAGAGCAGCAACAATAGCAAAGGTATTGTCACACTAAAAGCGAAAAAAAATACGTCACCACATAGGCATGACGTCACCAAAGTCGGCACCCAATCATAACTAACCATACCAAATCGCATCTCCCAACTGAAGGTGTGTTCACAGTGATAATGCGTTATGAAACTTTAAATTCGTTTTTCTCAAAACTTCATTTCCGCACACTAGGTCCCTTTTCTCGGGAGAAGGTCACATATGTATAAAATGTTTCATAAATTTTCACCCAATTGTGAATTTAAGAATTGTAATATTTAAGAATTTTTTATTTTTATCATTTAAATAAAATTAAGACCTACATAATAAAGATTTCATAGTTTTATCGGTGGGCTTCTATCCCTCCATAGAGTTTCTTATGCATTTTTCTCGTAGCCCGAGTTTCTTTGGAAGTTCGCTAATTATCGAGAGAACCGTGAATAGTATAGTTTTTCCACAAAGTAATTTTTCATGTTGTTTATAAAATGTTTCATAAATATTAATGAAATCATTACATTGGACGTAAATTGGGGAAGCTTTTCTCTGAATATGATCATTGATTAGCGCCAACGACCTCTTTGGAACAAGAACCAGAAGCTCCATTATAGATTTTGAAGGGTCTGCCAATATATGCACAAAGAAAACGGATTCGTGCTGAAAACTGAGGCTGAATTGCGGCATTCGTGATCGAGTAGTCTTTCGTATCGATATAACATTTGTGACGTATCGAATGAATTAATAAACGGCAATCGATAGCTCACGTATCGAAATTAATTTAAAAAAATGTAAAAGATTTTTTCTGTTGCAATAGAATTAAAACATATGTTTGAAGAAGAAGAAGAAGCTAAAAAAAAATAATAATTTGACGGTTACAACAATTACACTGTACAAAAATTTTCAAAAAAAAAAATTAAAATCTCGTGGGGTTTCATGACAGTTTTTAATGTTTTCAGAGTCGCTGAATCCGAATCTGTCAGTTTTTCCGGTCTCGACAGGTTTTTGTGCTACATTAGGGTGGGGGGATACAAGTCCTAACCACCCATTTTCCATTTTAGGGAGGGTTGGCAGGGGTTACTATATATGACCGAGCCCTATTACTTACTATTATTCGAGAGGAACATTTTTGTCTTTGGCACCTATCCCTTCCGGGCCCTCATTAAAGGGTTCACATACAAAATTTATGATTTTTTGTATAACTTTTTTAATTTAAAAATAGTAATAAAATAATAAATTAGATTAAATAGGGTAGAACAATGTTTTGGATTAACTTTAAGAGACTTATTTCTGTCTTTTCGGACGACGGCTAGAGGATTCTTCTAATTCGCCAACAATATTCAGCGAGCATTGCAACTAAATTTTTCCCCTTATGAGTCCCCAATGAGTTTTTCATTTCAGGCATTGGCTAATGACGAGTAAAAGTCTTGGAAATATTTGGAGCAACTACTTTGCTGTTTACCAAATCGCTAAATGGACCAACTTCATACTCCAAAAGAAATATCATCAGGTCACCCGTAAAACGGTCATGCTGTCGATCGTTGAAACGTGTTTGACACACTCTATATATTTTACACGATGGCAATTAACCATGCTCTCCATCTGCTTCTAGAGCTTAAAAATTTTGCTTGAATAACAAAGCTATAGTCAATTATTTCTGTAATAGATTCAATTAAAAGAATTATCAATATTAAAACTTTCACAAGAATGATAATTGATAATTTTTTTATTGAATTTAAAAGAAGCAACACTCAGGAAATTCTTCCTACTAATTGAACCAGAGCCGCGAATAACGTTGTAAGAGACAAAATTGAAATTGTTGAGAAATCGAAAAAAACGTTTCCGAACTTATACGTGTATCCGACTGACTTCTTAAGATTGAATTTTGATAACGAAATCCTGCATATTTTTGCCTAATTTCATTTTTAAGTCATAAAAGAGAGTTATTTTAACGGTAATCTGGAAAAAACAGGTTTTGTAAAAATTGTCGCTTAAAACATTATTCGCGGCTCCACTTCAATTATTAATTAATGTCTTGCTATCTTTTGGAAACGTGATAAAGGAGATATGAAAGGTGGTGAAAGATTGAGCGAGATGATAAATATTAGAACATTTGTTGCCCGCCCGCCATCTGATAGAGAGTTGGCGAAATTATTAAAGCTTTTAAGTTCATAGCTCTGTTATGTTATTTTACTTCGGTGGGGTAAGTGCTATGGAGAACACCGTAGGAGTACGTTGCGACATCTATGAGTGATAAAAGAACACATACCGATTTTTGAACCGTTTGGATTTTGAAAGTTAAAAAAAAAAATCCCAGAAAGTTTGCAAAAGTGAGAGAAAAATTTATTTGTGACGATAAAATAATGCCTGCCATTTACTTTTTTAAGATTATTTCATGTTGTAGGTGGTCTATCGCTGAGCGCCAATTTTGGCATACTTTTTCCATCATTTCGCCCGATATCTCACCAATGGCAGCTGTAACTAATGTCTACCAGGGCTGGAACTGTGGCTGGCTTGTGCCTGTACACGAGAGACTTCACGTATCCCCACAAAAAATAGTCTAGCAGGGTCAAATCGCATGATCTTGGCGGGCTAATGGACTGCTCCAAAACGTGAGATTAATTGCTCACCAAACTCGCCTCCTCATAAGTTCATGGTATCGCGTGCCGTGTGGCATTTGGCACCGTCTTGTTGAAACCACATGTCAACAAGTCGATTTTGGGCAAAAAAAAGTCGCACGGTACCTTGCTCCATTTACTGAAACGTTGCGATTTTCAGCGTTCTTGAAGAAGTACGGTTTGATGATGTCGTCCGTTCACAAACCGCAACAAGCAGAGCACCTTTTAGGGTGCATTGACAGCCCTTGAACTGTCTCTGGCTGTTCTTTACACTAAATTCGGCAATTCTATTTGTTGACGGACCGATTGAGCCAAAAATGAATTTCGTCGCTGAAGACAATTTTTCATCAGAAACACATTTCTCATACAGCACGAATTTTGATAATAAAATTCAATGATTTCCAAGCTTTGTTCATTTCCCAGTCTATTCATAGTGAAATGGCAAATCTTACTGAGCATTTTTGGCATTGTCACATGTCACGAATCTTTTTCTTACACTGAAAAAATTTACACTGAAAAACCAAATAGCAAAAAAGTCACCCTTTATATTAAGAATAGGATGGTTGATCCCCTATAAGAGTTGAAATAGAAAAACTAACAAAGGACCAGAAAATCTTACTACTCCATGAGAAATAAAGAACTTTTGAACAAAGAGAACTTTTGCTAGCAATTATCTCAAATTACTTTTACCGACAGAAATTCTGTGAGTCCATGTGAATTTAAGCTTTTGTTTTTATTTTTCTATATTACCACCGTGGGAGCGCCATATTAAAGGAATGAAATTGAATTTGTTTTATTTTTTTTTTCTCAATTATATGTTGTAGTATCTAACTATTTGTATGTGGTGTTACTCTGTGTAAAATGTTGGATGTTAAATTAAATTTGATTAGGTATGAAATCTTGTTTATTATGTTTCTTCTACTATTATGTATTCATTTTAATTTTTTTCTTCTTAAATTATGCAATTATCATGTGATTTTAGGGATTGGCCTTAATGAAAACATAAAAAACAAACAAACAATGAAAGTGAAAAATGTTAAATATTTTATAATATTTTAATGTCATAAATTTGTTTAAATTGCATAAAAGGATTTTATAATAAAGTGTCCTAATATAGTTTAATAAAATACAGGAACAAATAGATATTTTTTAATACAAATTATATTTTATCATGAAAATCCTTGATTTATTTGCTTTAAATAAATTGAGTTATTTTCTTATTGCAAACAATAAACATCGTTGAAATTTTCTATATTAACTCTTTATTTTCACAAAAACTTAAAAACAATTACACAAGACTTTATTGAAACTCTATTAAGCTACAATCTAATAGATTAAACAATCACAAATGTTACTCTTAAAGCGGTTTATTATCAACTAACTGTCATACCACATCGCGGTCGTATTTATATGTCCGGGGAAAAATAGCTAGAATGTGGCAGCACCGTCCAGAAGCTGCATAGCGGAAACTTTCAAAATGTTCTTTGCAGTTTGACAGAAGAACACCAATGCAACCAGTGTTGTCACGGACAAAAATTTTTTGTAACCAAAATTTTTTAAAAAAAAATTTACCAAATCAGAAAAAAATAACCAAAATTTAAAGTTTTTTATTTAAATTTATTAAAATATTTATTATTTAAATTTAAATTACCTAATTTAAAATTTAATTACCTAATTTCATTGTCACTTTCAGATGATAAATCTTCGGATTAAAAAAAAAACGTTGTACGTCATAAACGGAATCCAAATCCGGTTACTTACCCTTTTCTGGATACGGATCAGAAAATGGATTTTAAGAAACTTCGAAACTGATTCGAATTTGTTGAAAGTCCGTTAAAGACGGAAGGTTCATGTACCGTTGTGTTGTGTAAAAAAACGGAGTTGAGCCTTTTGAAAGCCAATCATTATGTCCGTTTTCAGAATGCTGTATCCGTATCGTTTTTTTTTTTGTTTTTTGAATTAAAAACGGACTTGAATATTTACCTTAATTTATGCTATCTTGTATTTTTAGGAAAGCAATAAACAACAACGTTTGTTACGGAATCAAAACTGATGAAAAACGGTGAAGTTCGTTTAACGGCACGGAAACGGTTACAGCAAACGAAGTCAAAACGTAGTGTTTTCGAAAATACGACTATACGGTCCGTTAATGTTCTGTTTACGTACAAGCTTTAACGGATACGTGTTTTTGGGACGTAAACGTGTCTCACAATCCGGATTTATGATTCCGCATGTATTGTAGAGTTCGTAAAAATTTTTCTTAGAAAGTTAAAAATATTCTTGAATTCACATGCATTCAAACATCACAAATACTAACTTATCCATTGTGCATTTATTTAATGTTTTTTTTTTTACTTAGAAATTGTTAAATTCAGAGTCCTTTTTCTCATCGATAGAATGCCGCGAATTAAAAAATTTTGTACAACGAACTACATACTTTTAAAAAAATTTAACAGTGTTATCAACTTAACTTAATAAAAACGCGTATATAAAAATCTTTACTGTTAACAAAATTTGAAAACAGAAAAAAACAATTTATACATTTGATTACCAAAAAAAGTTACCAAAATGAAAAAAAAAAAATTACATTGAAAACAAGTAACAGCGGCTTAATTCGGCTATGCCGAATCCTATATGCCCTTCACCATGGTTTGAAAAAAAGTAAAGTTTATATATGGACATATATGGAATGGACTGATTTATATACGGACGTCTTTAAGAGGAAAATTACCATTTAGTTTGGTGATAAAATATGGACGAAAATAGGTATTTAAGAAACATTTATGTTTATGTATCTGAACCGAGTTTCCGAGTTTTTCAGCAAATATGTTCTACTAAAGATATAAATTAATCTATTTTGTGACACGCCCAATTCAAGGATCCCGCCCACATTTGGTCAGATGTTGTGTATTGATAACCAAGAAGCTTGCATCTTATTTTGAAACTTTTCCTCTTTCCGTTCTCCAAGTATACAGAAAAGCTGACCGAAATCGTTAAGTCAACTGTGCTGGACTTTTTTTTGTTAAAAAAAAAAACAAATAAAAGTCTTAAGAAAACAAAAATAAAAAAAAAGTCTTAAGAAAATATAATAATATAAAAAAATTAAAAATTGTACAAAAAAAGTTGAATTGACGGGGCTCAATCGCTCGACTAAAATAAAAAAAGTATTTGTGACAAAGCGCTTAGACCACTGAGCCATTGAAACTCATACGCAACCATCGTTAATAGAAGTAAATAAAACAGATTTGTTTGTTTTTTTTTAATTTTTTATTATTAAATTGTAAATCTTTGTATGTGTTTGTTGTTTGTGTATAAAAGGTGAAGAAAAGAATTTCAACAAATGGATGTGTGTTATGCGTAAAATTCAACATATATATAACACAAAGGGATTTTACGGAAAAAATTAAAGGTAGTTCTGGTTTTTTGTTAATATCTCAGCCATTTATCAACCGATCTGGCTGATTTTTAATAGCAAACAGAAATGGATCACATATAACAGAAATATATAACAATCAAGTCTTCATCATATCCGGGGTCTTCGGAAAACCCATTTCAACACACAGACAAACAGACGGACATGGTTAAATCAACTTCGCTCTTCATAAGGACCCAGAATACTTTATAGGGTCTAAGATTAATATTGTAGAAATTACAAACGGAATGACAAACTTATATATACCCTTCCACCTGTGGTGAAGGGTATAAAATAACCAAAACGGCAACGCTGAATGCAACACTAGTCGTGGTGAAGGGTTGCCATTGATGGCAATCGTTTTACATTTCAGGGCTGGCAGTAAATGAAATTGATGAATAGAATTTCCGTAACAATATTTATATTTGAAATTTATAATTTTTTTTAACACTCTATGTTTGAAATGAAATTTAAATTATGCTTTTAGCACGAAGAATAAACAAGGAAGACTTTTGTAAAAATTAATTTTATCTCTAAACTTTGGCAAACGTTCAAAATAAATTTAGAAAACGAATCCCCCCAAAAACACGAATTTGTGCCCACATTAAAAACTTTAGTGTTAGAAGTTGTAACGATTTTACTCATTCGATAATTGCGAAATTTAAAAAGACATATTTTTCAAAATAATTAAAAATATTTTAAAATTTATAAATTTAGCTATTAATATAAATTATATTCAATTTATATTTGAATTTTATTAAAAATCTGTAAAATTCGTGTATATATGAACATTATTCACCAGGGAACCCTTATCACATGTGATGTAAGAGAAATATTTGAATTTTATATTAATCATACGGATAACATTTTTCAAAATTTTATTTTGAGTGCACTAATATACGTTTTTTGGTCTGTTACTGTTTATTCGATTCTATTTATGCTTAAAAAAAATCTTAATTGAAAAATTAAGAAAAATTATTACAAATCAAATTACGACATAAAAACAGCTACAAAAAAAAAGTTAATTGAAATTATAAACATAATAAATCGGGTGTATTTATGTGCAGTTGTTGTATTGTGCACCTATCTCTCAACTTACACGGTATTTTTCACGTGATTTAAAAAAAAAAGTTCGTATTCAATTAATATGATTTTTTTTTTTAAATAATATTTCTCATGTAAATCGAGTGATAGCTGTATTTTAGTTACCGTATACAAATACCAGACCGTAGTACTCGTATTAAAAGCAACATCACTTGAACATTTATTGAATGTAATTGAATTAACAAAAGAAGAAATCTTTTTCAACTCAATTCAGCAAAAAGTCTATTTAAGCATGGGAGATGTTCAAATTTACTAATGCTACTACAGCCGCTGAGAAGATAATGAAATTGAAAATGATTATCATATGTGGAAGTAATTTCGCAAATACACAAATATAAACTATAATTTTTCCAGCATTTAATGTAAACATTTGTTTAGTTAAGTATTAAATTCGGTTACAGTAATGATCAAAAGTTTTAAAATTTCTATAAATTTGTAAAAGTATTTTTGTAACAATCTTAATATTATATGTGACGTATGAGCTATATTCAATTTGTATATTAATCATACGTAGCAATATATTTGTGCTTAATTTTAGAACTTCTTCCTGGGCCTTTACGCCAAATTAGATAAAAATTCTCACTTCAATTTTACAATTTTTATTTAATTTTAAGCCCTTAACGAGCTCTGAACCAACTATAACCAGTTCAATGATTTCCTTTATGGTTATATTAATTATTTAAACAGATTGTTCTTATTTTTCTACTTTATTCTTTATTTCAGGAAACATTTAAAACCGATAATCATTTTTGCCAATAATTTTTCTAGGTAAATCAAGATGACTCATCAATTTGTTATTAAGTAAATAAAACAAAAACTTATCTGAGAATAAAAAGAATATACAATAACTTCAATTTTTTATTAAGAACATTGAATACACTCAGAAAAATATTTCGCCTTTTTTGTCTTTATTGTTTTCAACTGTAGTTGATTTTAAATGCAATTGCAGTGTACACTTTAACTTAAATTGCAGTTGATTTACCGAAATAATTATTTTAGTGTCTGAGTCGAAATTCGATTTGATGATGTCCATATTAATCCATTTATTTGTAACCGAGGTTAAAATTCAATTTAAAAATACAAAAATTTGTCGGAATTCAGTTTAAAAGGCGAAATGGTATTAACATTTAAAGCACAGTAAGTTGTTTGGGTTTCACGTGAAAAAACAGTAAAACGGCTTAAATTTGGCTTAGTTGAATCTTTGAATACCCTCCCTCAAGTCCTAACAAAAATATTCTCACTGTTTTTGATACAAATAAAAAACTTTAGTAGCGAAATTAGGGAGGTGAAAAACATTTTTGGATGTGAAAACAAATTTTGTGGTTGGAAAAAAATTTTAATGTGAAAAAATTTTTTGAGGTGAAAAAATATTTTGTGGTGAATAAAAATTTTAGTGGTGAAAAAAATTTTTTAAGGTTAAAATATTTGAGAGACTGTTTAAAAAACAAGAGAAAATTTTTTACTTGCCAGTCGCTACTATAAAATTATAGTAAAATACACATTTTCACTCATAACTTTTTAACCGATGGACCGATTTTGCTCATTTTCAATACCAAACTGGTCGGGAGGATGTACATAAATCTATGTAAAAATAAGCACCACCGCTTGCATCTTCGCACCATGATCGCCATTTCAACAAACAGATAGGACATTGCTATATCGGCTTTAAATTTCATAAGGATCACGAATATATATAGTTTATATCACGAATTTATATAGTTTATACCTATACAAGGTGGCGCAAAAGTAATCCTCCTATCAGAAAATGCTATAAATTTTGCGATTGGCCCCTAATGTCAGTTCTGTTTTGAAATTTGTGTAGTAAACACATGCGAAATACACGTTAATAAACAATGTTACGCTACACTGCTCCAGAACGCGGAATATTGGTGACTATTTATTTGAGCAATATTGAAGATGATTTTTCATCAAAAATAATCATGAGTGATGAGGCCCATTTCCATCTTAGCGGGTACGTAAATAAGCAAAATTCTGGGGCACTGAAAATCCGCGTGTAACCCACGAAGAGCCATTACACCCGCTCGAAGTCACTGTATGGTGTGCTGTTTTCGCTGGAGGAGTCATCGGACCTTTTTTCTTCGAAGACGTCGCGGGCCAAACGGTTACTGTGAATGGTGAGCGCTACAGAGCAATGATCAACGAGTTCTTTTTGCCGCAACTTGATGAATTGGGATTGGAAAACATGTGGTTCCAACAGGACGGTGCAACGCCACACACTGCACGTGCCACAACCGATATGCTGAAGGATGCATTTCCCGGGCGCCTAATCTCCCGTTTTGGCGATTTGCACTGGCCAGCAAGATCGCCTGATTTGACCGCTCCAGACTTCTTTTTGTGGGGCTTTTTGAAGTCGCGGGTTTATGTCAAAAAGCCTCAGACTCTTGCAGCTCTTAAAGACAATATCCGTCAAGAATGTGAGGACCTATCGCCGGAAGTTTTGGCCAAAGTGATGGAAAATGCCATAAAAAGGGCTCAAATGGCAATCAACTGTGGCGACGGCCATTTACATGACATCATATTCTCGACTTGATGTAAAAAAAATTAAAAGACCAAATAAAAATAATCCACAAGAAGAATCAAAGTTTTTCATTTTTTTTTAAATTACAGGCAAAAAACATCGGAAGGTTATTTTTGCGCCACCCTGTATATATAATTTATATTTCTACATGTTACAAACATAACGACAAACTGATATATTCCCTCACCATATATGGTGGAGGATATAAAAAACTAGTATAAAAACTGTTATAGAAAAAACGTGTTATTTCACGATAATGAATTTCACGTAAAAATTTAGTACAATTTGTTTTCACCCAAATTGAATATACAAGAATATTATTTTTCTAAGGAAAAAGTGTCATTTTGGGTTTATTGTGATTGTGTCTTTCTTAAAAAATAAAAAAAAAATATATTCATTTTACAATTTTTTTATTTTCCCATGGAAAAAAAAATTACAAGGATATTTTTAACTGTTTAAAGACAACTAACAATAGCACTAAAAATAACAAAAATTTCAAACAAACTGACAAAATTGGTAAAAAAAAAACTTTATAACATAAACTAAATAAGAATTTTCAAAAACTCAAAACAATTTTTTTATTATTTTGATTTAGCAGTTGTTTATTATATTTAGTAATAAAAATAACAGTAAAAACCAGTAGACCCTTTTCGTTAGTTGTTTTTGTTTTTTAAATAAATGAGGTAATATTTTCCATAGAAAAACAACTGGCATTATAGTTAAAAACAACTATTCATTAAGTGACGCATTTTGTTGAGTACGCCATTGTTTCGAGGGCGGATCAATAAGTTAGTGACTTTTCGACCTTCCCTCGTATTTATATGAAATGCAACACTGCCATCAAGTACCACCTGTTAATAGAATACTGCCACATTTTAAAAAAGTTCCGTCATTTACTATGCGTTTAACAGCTGTTCAAAACATACAACCTCATGGATTTTTTTTAAAATGGAAAAAAGTGAATTTCGAGTGCTCATTAAACATTATTTTTTGTGAAAAAAACCGTCAATCAAACCAAGGAAAAGCTTGAAAAATACTATGGGCACTCTGCACCATCGATTTGATAATAACATTTTTTGACATTTTTTATAATAATTTTTAAAAAAAATTCTTTACATTTACAAAAACTCCAGTGTTGTAAAAGTGATAAAAGAAAAACTTGTTATGTACTTTTTAATTAAAATTAACAGATCGGATCAAGAAAATTACTTCGTTTTCTTTTTTAATGTAAACAATAAAAAGTTTTGAAAATTGAGCAGTTAGTGTTGCCATATTACAATTTTGAAAAATCTTCAAAAAATACAAACCTTAAAAAAACGAGAAAAGCCTATATATCAAATTTTTCACATTATTTTGATGTATAAAAAAATTAAATTAAAAAAAAATCCTATCTTTAGGTACATAAAAAGCGTAATTTTCCGAAAATTCCTGCAGGATCGATCAGCGCTAATGAGTTCAAAGTAATCCTTAATTCCTTCACGATGTTGTTTAAATAAATTATAAAAAGGTTCCTTTCTCCCAAAATTTATTCATAGACATGTTCGAAATATTGATATTTTGCCGTTTTAACTTAAAATTACGCCAAAACTAGACTTTCCAAAACCAGTAGAGGCGGATTTGTTTTCAGGATTAAAAAATCTATAAGAGTCACCCCATTTGATTTGTCTAACAAGACCATGTACGACTGTATTATTTTAAAATTCTCTCAAGAAAAGGTTTTTTTTTTTTGTTTTTATTTAAAAATACCGGTTTTGAGCTAAATTGCACATTTTGTTAAGAGTATTAAACATATATTTGTTATAAGGTATTGTATAATGTTTAACGTGATTTCTATAGTCAATCGCCATGTTTCAAATACGTGCTTAGTATTTGAAAAGACAAAAAATATTTGAAAATACTTTAATCATCATTTTATTAGTTGAATATCTGATACACTCACAAAAGTTTGTAAGTTGCTTTTGTAGTTATCAGTAGTAGTTGTTATTTTCGACTGTAACTGTAGTTATTTTTCTATGGACAAATATAAAACAATTATAATTATAGTTACCCAAATAACAACTAACAAAAAGTAATGTATTTCGTAACTATTGTTTAAAGCAGTTATTTTTAATATTATATTATTTCCCTGAAGAAGTCACTCAATGTGGAGACGAAATATTGAAAGAAAAAAATAAATAACAATTACTTTTGTTAGAAGATCTTGAACTCAATTTAAAAGAATAATATAATATTATAATAAACAACTACCAAAACGGTTAGTTTTTGTTTAACAAATACAAAATTTCTTCGTGTCTTTGAAAATTTTTGTTTATTATATAGAATATTGTTCCATCTCAATCTAATATTTCAAAATCTAATATATCATAATAATTTTATTTGTTGCTGAAAAAAGGTTGATCATTTTAATCACATTATTTTTTATTTATAATTGCCACAAAAATTAACTGTAAAAAACAGTAGTTTTTACCAATTTTGTCAATTATTTTTAAATTTTTAAAGATTTATCAGTTATTTTAACATTACTTATTTTTATTGTATTTGTTAGTTGTTTTTACCTATTTTAAGGGTAAATAAATTTCTTTGTTTTTTAACTGTAATTTTCAGAAGATTATACAGACAAAAATTTTTGAGTGTAGAATTCTTTTGAACAAAAATATATGTTTAATTTTGAATCATTTATATATTTTTTATATTTTGCATAATTTTTAATCTTTTTTTTTTAAATTCCTATTGTGCTTCCTTTTCACAAATGATTATTGCCCATATTTTCGTTATGTCGCGTTTACATCTCCATTGAAATCCCGAGACACTATTAAAAAAGCAGACACGACACAAATGACAGATCGTCAGCTTATTATTGATTTGACACTTATATTGTCGAGAAGATTTAAATTTTTTTAATTTTTGTATGTAACATTGACATACGAGGGCAGATCAATAAGTGCATGACTTTTCGAACTTCCCTCGTAGTTATACGAAATGAAACACTGCTTCCATCAAGTACCACCTTTTAATAGAATGCTGTCAAATTTTGAGCAAAAAAACCGTCAATCAAACCAAGAAAAAGTTTGATAAATACAACAATCGATTTCAATGGTAAAAAAGTGGTTTACTGACTTTCGTTGTGGCCTTACAAGCACGGAAGATGCCGAACGTTCTGGACGTCCAGTTGAGGTCTCTACACCCAAAACAATTGAAAAAATTCACGATATGGAGTTGACTGATGGGAGATTGAATGTGCGATAGATTGTGAAAGACATAGGCATCTCACATCATGGCTCAGTGGTTTCAATTTTGAACGATCACTTGGATATGAAAAAGCTTTCCGCAAGATGGCTGCGATGGCGATTTGCTCACAATCGACCACCAACGGAATCGTGTGACAGCTTAGTTTCCATGGCAAAAATCCATGAAGTAGACTACGAATTGCCCCCTCATTCACCTTATTCTGCGGATTTAGCCCCCAGTGACTATTTCCTATTTCTAAACCTAAATAAATGGCTCGGTGGAAAGAGATTTAGCTCCAACGATGAAATTATTGATCAAATAAAAGCCTATTTTATGAACCTCAAAAAATCCTGCTGTTAAACGTAAAGTAAATGACAGAACTTGCTCTAAATTTGACAGTTGTCTATTAACAGGTGGTACTTGATGGGAGCAGTGTTGCATTTCATACAACTGCGAGGGAAGTTTTAAAAGTCACCGACTTATTAACTGCCCTCGTATATAATTTATTTTTAACTGAATTTTTTAAAAAAATTGTCGGTGGGTCAAAGCAATAATAAGTTGACGAGACAACTTTTAAAAAATCAAATTTTTTGTTGTTTCTGTAGTATGACAACGAGAAAGAACGTTGGATTACTTAATAGATTTAATATAAATTGTATTTTGTATATATTTGTTTCATTCTAATATCAGATAAGAAAAAATTGCCAGCAATAGCATATTTCAGCAAAATTAACTACAGTTGCTAGTTGTAGTATAGTTTGTGACCTATCTTGAATTAAAACATTGCCCATTTTTTAAAAAAAGAGTTAGAAATGGTTTTTATATGATTTTAAAACCCGATCCTCGTTACCTCGTATCATATCGAGATATTCAGGTTTGACTTCGAAAATTTTGCATATAACAAATGATAAATGTTAACGATTTTTTTAGATGACCTTTTTGCACATGGGTCAAACCATGTGCCTGAAAGATTTTGAATAACAAAATCTACAGATTTCGATGCAGATGTAAACTGGACCTTAAAGATATTTTTCTGGTTAATTCTTAGTTATACTGTGGTGTTGACCAAAAAATTAAAAAAAAAAATAAAATAAATAAATAAAATAACTAAGAAAACACTTTATTATAACCAGTTTTTTTACAAAACAAAAGAATATGGTTGGAGTTATACCTGACCTTTACGTCCCTGTATTTGATATATTTTTATACCCTTCACCATAGGTGGAAGGGTATATATAAGTTTGTCATTCCGTTTGTAATTTCTACAATATTGATCTTAGACCCTATAAAGTATATATATTCTGGGTCCATATGAAGAGCGAAGTTGATTTAACGATGTCCGTCTGTCCGTCTGTCCGTCTGTCCGTCTGTGTGTTGAAATGGGTTTTCCGAAGAACCCAGACATGATGAGGACTTGATTCTTTTTTATTTCTGTTACATGTGATCCATTTCTGTTTGCTATTAAAAATCAGACAGATCGGTTAATAAATGGCTGAGATATTAGCAAAAAACCAGGACTACCTCTAATTTTTCCAGTAAAATCCCTTTGTTTAATAAGAGTGTGAAGATAAATACGTAGGTTAAATACGTTTCACAACTATTGTGAATGATATAAATAAAAAATAAATAGTAGTGTCGCCAACTTTTTTTTGCCTAGAAAATGCCAAATTTGACAAGAAAAGCGCTGAAACATATGGAAAAATATAAATTTGAGATTTTACATGACATATTATTTTGGATTAAAATTTTTGGACATTTAAGAAAAAATAAATGGGGATACCGCTTGTTTGTGGAGAGCTATGAGGTAGTAGATTCCAACGATGTATTCATCTCCTTCAGAATACCATGGTGAAGGGTATATAAGATTCGGCATAGCCGAATTTAGCCGCTCTTACTTGTTTTTATTTATTGTTATTTTTCTTTATGTTGTTCTTCTCTTACTTATTTCTTCGGCAGTTATTGCAAGCTATGATTGTGGTTTGTTTTTATAAGGTACTATGTTGTAATACTAGGTTATATTGTTGGCTGCTTTGGGTTTTTTTTATTTTTGCTTTTAGCGGTTTTAAAATGTTTTCAACTTTGGAATTAACTTCAATATTTTAGCAGACTCATAAAGGTTGTGACTTGTGTCTTAAAGCAAATATCCATTGACTATCAAAGAGTTTTGTAAGAATTAAATGATTATTATGAAAGGTATTTAACCCATTTTAAATTCTATTTAACGGATGATTGGAATTCTTTTTAAATTATGCTATTTAACAAAATTTTATTAAACATATTCTCATATTTTACTATAGGAATCTGTTATGGAGTTGTAAAATGTGGAAGCTTTTGAATAATTTTAAAGTATTGAGTCGATAGTATTCAATACTTTTTACATTCTTAACAAAAAACAGGTTTTTGTTTTTATATCAAAAACGTGTTGTTGTACTTTCATATTGTTTTTCACTGTACAATTACACTTATATACAAAAGAATACAACTCTGAAAGTAGAATAATACAACTCTGGAAGTTGGGTAACTTCTTTTAGGTACTGAGTACTTAAAAAATGGTCGATTTTAAATTTTCTTTTTCTATCAAAATGTTTAGATTGGGGTACGTTCCTTCTAAGTTTAAAATCTTTAGTTTAAAAAGTAAATGTTAAGAATAAAAACAACAACAAATCTTAATATTAAACATAGTTGTGACTCAGCTTAAGTCAATTAAACATAAAAACTATAAAAAGTATACAAAAAAATATTAATAAAGAATCAACAAAACAAAGGGGGGAAGGAAAATGGCAATAAAAGCCAAACTTTGCGAAAATAGTAAATAAAAATAAAAACAACAAAATGATGTTGAAAGTCGTTTTGCCAGTTTCAAATAAATATGTTGGCTGGTTGGTTGTTATTGTATTGTTGACTTGAAAAAAAAAATAAAAGTTTTAACAACAAAAATGAAAAAAAAACACCAAGTTAATTAAAGAAATAGTAAAATTTTGTAATGCAAACTAATTACAGGCGGATATAGGTTAACACTTTTTATAAATTATTATTACAATTAAAGATTGCTAAAAAATAAAACTGTTATAACTAAATTTTTTATTAAAAAACGCAAATTTTTTAATGTTAAAAAAACATTAAAAAAAACAATTAATTTTTTTACTACAGATATCCAAATTTCAATAAACGTTAATATATTTTTTCCATAATTAATGAGATCTGTTATAATAAATTTACATAGAAAATTTAATCTACCAAGAAGTGGATTAACTGCTTAATCGAATTCTAAACAACTTTATTTTAATCCAATATTTAATCTGGTTACTATTTCTAAGCGACTCTGTATTCATACTATAAATTCATGGCAGCTCTGTGTTTTTGGTTATAACGGCAGTTTCCAACACAAAGGAAAATTAACGTTAATATGCTGTCGAAGAAATATTTTGGCGCTGTCCAAAATGTAGATTTCCCTATCTAAACCACATTTATCGAAAAAAGAATTTTGTTAAAGACCACAAAAACAGAAATTTTTGATTACCCAGCAAACAAAAATATAGCAAAGCTTTCAAAGAAATCAATCAATAATTACACGAACAAATTATTAATTTAAAATACACAAAAATATTTTTTTAAAATTAAGTTTGGCTTTAAACAAATATTTCATTACATTCAAAATGTAAACAAAATAATGTTCTTTAGCGCGAAAAATTCCAAACACCGATAGAGGACAAATATAAATGAAATACTATTTAATTAAATTTATATGTTTTGAATTTTTTATTAAAGTTTTTGAATAGAGAAGATCTTTTTGAGGATCTTTCCAAAGATCGGAGGGAGACGAAATAGCGCCATCTTAAAAACTTAAGATACAGTAGTAGCGATATCTACAGGGTAAAGCAGAGTCAAAAAATATTTATATTTAAACCATAAAATAAAATTTAAACTCAAAACTAGTAAAAGCCTTGAAAGATTTTAGTAATGTGTTAAATCATCGCCCCGAGATATTGAACATTTTTTAAAATTTCCGGTATCTCGAAATCTAAGGGCAAAACGGACAAAGTTTTTGTTCTACTAGAGTATTAATATACTGCGGATATAAAAATTGGACAGGTCCGGGAGATATCCCAAGGGGATTTATTTTTATAAAACAGCCATAGGGTGAACCATTTTTATTCAAACGAAATTTAACGGGAAACGAAATTTGTGTAATCGGAGTGTGTTAATTTATATTATTATATACGTGAAAGCTCCCACTCACCGTCGCGCTGTTTATGTTCGGCTATGAGAGATGTCCGCTTATGAGAAAGGTACACATTTTTTGTTTTAAATGTATCATTTTATTATAAATATATTAAAATAATGTAGATCCAGTCTACTGGGATTGAAAATTTTATTTTAATATTAGACTGCTTCAACATGGATCGGTTAAACTTGAGCTGTTGAGTTTCAAAATGATTATCGATGTTTTTGATGTATTGGAATGCTTCAAAGTCAGCCTTGGTCTTTACAATCGGACCACAAATTGGAATTTTTCGACATCTAGCCTTAGCAAATCAATCAACCCACATTTTGTCTAGTTCAGAGCCACTCGCATTAACAAACATCCTGTTTTGATGAACATTTACTTCAGACTCCCTTTTGAATCGAATGGCTTCTTTATTTTTATTAATTTCTGCGGCCTGTGTTTTGCCAATACTGAACTATCAAAAATAAAAATAGGAACAATTGCATTGTTTAAAGAACAAAAATCTTCACCTCTTCCGACAATTTCTCTTTTTCAAACATATTTGTTTTTTGGTGCCATTTTAATGTTTTGAAACTGATAAGCCATTATGTAATTAATTTTTTAAAAGACAACTAACACAAGCTAAGCACAAAACTTTATGAAATCATCAGCAATTTCATTGCCATCCTCAACGCATATGACATGAATATGAAAATTTTTGTTAACAGGGGATTCACCAATTTCAATGGCATCAAAATTAATAAGAGTTTGTAAAAAGGGGAGCTAGAGATTTAATACAACTCTTGTTTGTTTGTTTGTTTCAACGCTTCTGTCTGCTTATGAGAGATATTTTGAACAAAGTTTTGTAAAATGTAGTGTCCGCGTCCGGTTATGGGACTGCATTTTGTATAGAATAAATTATAAAAAGTTTAGATCCACAAATTTTGTCCGGTTATTGAAGTTGTCCGTTATGTGAGCTTTCACTTTAAATTAATAAAATGGATTTAAAAAAATGTCAATTGCTGTTTTATTAAAATTCCATGAAACCCTTGAGGTTTAAAATTAAATTAATCATGATTTTAAAAAAAAATTATATTAATTCGTGAATCAAATCGTATTCGAGAATCAAACGATTTTTTTATTCGCGAATCAAATCAAAATTGATTTAAAAAAAATATATTTTAATTCATGAACCAAAAAAAAAATTGTCAATTGCTGTTTTATAAAAATTCCATTAAACCCTTTAGGTTCAAAATTAAATTAATCGTGATTAAAACAAAATATATTAATTCGTAAATCAAATCGTATTTGAGAATCAAAAGAATATTTTTTTTGATTCGCGAATCAAACCAAAATTGATTTAAAAAAATATATTTTAATTCGTGAATCAAATCGTATTCGGGAATCAAAATATTTTTATTTTTTTTTTTTTATTCGCGAATCAAATTAAAATTGATTTATTCAAATTGAATTATTTCGTTTGATTTATAAAAAGAATTGTTTTAACTTTATTTTTCTAATAAGATAAAGTTTGAATCATGGTATTTACTACCATTAATTAAATCAGGTGCCGAATTACGGCATTCGTGATCGAACGAAATTGTTCGAAAACTGTTTTTTAAAAAAGTTACCACAATAATACTAATAATGATAACACCAACTTTAACTTTTATTTCCAATCTGGGGCCAAACTACAACATCCCTGATGGAAAATATTCCGTTCTAATGTTTGATTTTTAGAAATAAAAAACTAATTTTGATCGAAAAATAACGATCACGAATGCCGTAATTCGACCCCAGATAAGTGAATTTGCGAATTAATTCGTCAAAATTTAAATCAGATTTGAAAATTGATTTAAGGAATTGTTGTTAAAGGTCTGTTATCACTCAAAGAAAGTCACAGGCCCAACGCCAACGTATTGGGGTTGTAATTATGGCATTTGTGATTGTAATTTTTCGATGGACATTAAATTTATATTTCCGAAAATATAACATTAAAACGGTATTCTTTTTCATCAGAAATATTGTAAATCGATGCTTGATTGAAAATAAAAGTTAAAGTTGGTGTTTTCATTATTTAAAAAAAACGGTTTTCGAACGATTTCATTCGATCACGAATGCCTTAATTCGGTCCCTTACTTTGATCATATGCTTGCTGAAAGTTAAAGTTTCTGCAATATTTTGTGATTTGTGTCCGCATTCATTGCAAAATCTATTAATCGAAATGAAAACACTTAAATAAAACTTACCTCATTGTTTTTTTTTTAATTTGAAGCCATTTATATTCCAAATCCAATTTCAAATACGACAAATTGATCTGCTTTTTTTTAACGCTAGTTATTTGTCATATAATTTTTGAGAAAAAAAAACTGTTATAATTATTATAAAATTCTGCTTCCTTGGTTTTGGTTTTTTTTTATCAATGAAGTGAATGACTGAATAAGTAAAGTGAATTTAATGCTGGTTGTTTTACATGCAGTATTTTGTTTATGGTGTTGTTGTTGTTGTTTTTTTCTTCTTTTTTGATACGGAAATGCTATTTTTGGTTTTAAATTGTTTTCTATTATTTATTGCAAATGTATCACTTTCAATTAAAACTATAAAAAGGCACAAACTTACAGAAATTAGAAAAATTAAAAAAAAAACACACACACAATTTGTAATATTTTTTAACAAAATTTTTTTAGCATACAAATTAATTTTTTAAAAGAATTTAAAAATTTGTTATTATAATTAATTTTTTAACTTGGAAATATTTTTTTTTTAATTTTAATTAAAAATTCCTTTAAATTTTAATTTCAAACTCGTTTTTTGTTTAACTTTTGTTTTATTCGTTTTAGGCAAAAACCGCGTTTGAATCGCTCTTTATTATTTTTTTTTCGAAACACTCAAAATATTTTATATTCCACCGCAGAAACACTTCCAACACGTTTCAATGTTTATACTCGAATGATTGCTGTTTTCAGTTTTCCAACTTTTGTTGTCCCCGTCGTATATTGTTTAAATTTCGACTGTGTGATGTTTGTGTTGGATTTTATTATTTTTTTTTCTATTTAATAACACTAATAAATATACAATTTATTTATGTATCGTATGAGAGCGAGAGTAGTTTTATTGTATTGCTTTTGATGATGAAGCTGGAGCAGCTAGTATTCAGCATTTTTGTTGCTTTATGGTCAAACAAAAAATATATATTAAAATCAAAGTTTAATTTTTTAAATAGAGTAAGAGGGAGTAATTTAAAAAAAATATCGCATTAGCATAACTACAAAAATTAAGAGAAATATGTTTTTTCTCCTATCCTTGTTGATATTATCTTTTTTATAACTGCATGAGTATTAAAATTTAAGCAAATGAGCTTCGTTTTGTTAGAATATGAAAAATGAACCGACATGGTTTTTTTATTTTTAAGGATAATATAATTTACGATAAAAAAAGGGTCACAAATTCGACATCAGTAAGCAAGTGAAAATTTTGCAAACACTAAGGTGCCGATATCCAGTTTTGGGACTATGTCCGAAAAACTTTCGTCTATAATCCCAATAGTGAAAATGGGGATTATGACCGTTTGCAAAAGGGATATTATTACCGTACCTATTGGAATTATGACCGATATATTATTTATTATATAGTATTTATATGCCAAAGAAAACAGTTGGTTAGAAAAGCCGGAGTTGAACATACCCCATAGGCTACATTAAAACCTTTTATCAGTGAAGTCGTTATACACTCACCAAAAAAAGTCTGTAATGGCAACTGAAAATTTTGCTGTTATTACGGGAAATTCTGCTAATTTGAGCCCAGCGGTATTTTTTGCTAATCTTAGCAACACATGTCTGCTGACGTGTAGTACAATGAAATTAGTAGCCGCTACTAAATTTTAGTAGACCTTTTGTAAAGTGGAATTAAAAATCTGTTTGCTAAAATCAGCAAAAAAAATTACTAAATATTATTAATATAAGTAAAAAGCTTTAAATTTATTTTTTTTTATCGAACTTAAAAAATTTTGATTATGTTTTTTAAAAAATATTTTATACAAAATGAAAAAAAAAATTGTTTTAGGGCGGATTTTTAGAACTAAAAATCTTTTTTAGTGCTATTTTAAGAGGATGTCCTATTTTCAGACATGAGTCGGTATCTTCACTTCCGATCCCTTTTTTAATCTATGTAACATTTTAAGGCAATTTAAGTTTGTAGGTGTAAGTTTTAATTAGAAATAACATTTGCTTCAATATCCACTTTTTTCAAATTAGTAATATTTTTTGCTAATTTTAGCAAATCGGTTTTCAAAAATTTGTAAAATGATTTCTGAAATTAGCAACAAAAATTTGTAAATATTCTGTAAAAATTCTGTAATTTGTAAAATGTAAATAGCAAAAAGATTTGCTAAATAATAATTTTTTACTAAAAATCAGTACAAAAATAGTAGAATGGGATTGAAAACCGTTTACAAATTTTTCTAATAACTTTTTTTTCTGAGTGTAGGACATACACCAGAGGAGGAATCCCGCTGAACAGACTTTGAATATATTGTGGAGATTATATCCATAATTTTGGGATTTGTGTCCATTTTCTTTTGGGGATTATGACCGAAAATGTTACTTTTTTACTACCAACTTCCAGTGTGAGGTTATGCCCGAAACAGTTTCGAAAATATATAAAAAATTTTTCCTATAAAATATCTTTTTTCGCGCTAAAAAAGTTTAAAATTTTTCTACCCATTTAAAAAAAAAAAAAATTATTTAACTATTTTTTTTACTAAAAAAAAATTATTTTTTACGAAAAAAAATTTGTGAAAAATAAATTAAATTTAAAGGTACAGGGTGTCCGCCGGGAAGGCATACTACTTTGTTTGTTTATAATTTTTGATTTAATGAAAGAGAATGGATCTTATATTTAATGTCGGCTATTATGTATGGAATACTACAATATCAGATAAATGTCCGCCTCTGTTAGCCTCACAAATGCGGGCCCTTTTGAGTACAATTTTCTTTATATTCTCACACATTTCACGCAGTATTTCATTAATTTCATCACGAATATTTTGTTTTAGTTGCTCAAGCATTTCTGGTTTGTTTGCATAAACCTTGCTTTTCAGATATCCCCACAAAAAGAAGTCCGGAGCAGTCAAATCAGACGACCGTGGAGGCCAATCAATATCACCATTTCTAGAAAGAGGTCTTGCAGTAATTCCATTGTAATCCTGACTGTATGCGATGTGGCACCGGCTTGTTGATACCACATGTTAATCAAGCCCAAAGCATGCAGTTGTGGCGTTACAAAAGTTTTCTATCATATCACGATATCGCTCCCCATTCACAGTTACCGTTATGCCGTTTTCATTTTCAAAGAAGTAAGGTCCAATGATTCGTCCTGACCAAATTGCACACCAGACTGTCACTTTTAATGGATGCAAAGGTGACTGATGAATAATTTGAGGGTTTTCCATTACCCAGAACCGACTTTTCTGTTTATTCACATATCCATTCAAATGAAAATGTGCCTCGTCACTCATTATGATTTTTTCATTAAAATCGGGGTTGTCATGGGCGAGCTGTTTTAACGATTAAAACACGTTGGTTTATCGAATATTTTTCCATAATAAATTTGCCACGTGTCTACTTCACGACTGCTAAATATGAACTGTCAAGACTAATGTTTACCAAAATGGCGGCAAAATAAAGTAGTACACCTTGCCGACGGACACCCTGTATAAGCGACAAATTCTTTTAAATAAAACGACATTTTGGTCATAACCTGTGAAGAAATACTACAAGCATTTTTTGCATTTCTGAATTTAATTCTTTTTTTTTTAACAAAAATTGCATTTTTGCCAATCACGAATATTGTTATATTAAAAAATCGTAATGTTTTTTTTTTCAATACTGCTCAAGATTAATTAAAATATTTTTGCTAACCTGCCTGGTTTGAGACTTGCTTCATACTTGAGTAAGCTAAAGATTTTCTTAAAAAATCTTGTTTTGACTTAAATCAGCCGGCCGCACACCCGGCAAAAATGTCGGTAAAGGAGTGTTCGGATCATCAATAAAATTGGAACCTACATGAGAGGGCACATCAAGCCTACTTTCGGCCTTAAGTGTATGTCCTATTTTTGGATACCGATTTCTCTTTCTCAACCTAATGTTTTAAGTTGCAAATAATTCAGCAATCCAAAGATGAAACTTGGTGGAGTCTTGGATTCTTAAAAATTCATTCATCATTTTATAAAAATAAAGCATAACGGACAGAATGTTTGCTTTTACGGGCCATCCATACATGCCCCTTGGGTATATAGAGACGCTATAATTTGAAAAATTTTACGCCTCAATATAATTACTATTAAAAAATTTTATTTTCTTTTTAAACTTGCGAAATTTAACAAAAATTGCCTTAAAATTAATAAATTTGATTCTAAACCAAAAAAAACATTCTTAAATTTTGTAAAATTGACAAATATTGCTGTTAAGCCAACAGATAAATTATTTTAATGTATAAAAATGAAATCAAGCATATTTGCTTCCACTTTTAAATCCTTAATGTGAGAGAAATTCTGAAGGTTCATTTATTATCCCTCCGCTGTCACATATCAAAATCTAAGCGCAATCGGTGGGTGACCCTGGGAATAGGTTCCCTGCAAGTGCGAAAAATATATAAAATTTGGCTAGCCATAAAATTTAAAAATATTAATTTTATTAAAAAATAATTTTTAAACAAGTTTTGAAAGGAAACCAGGCAAACCTTCGTATCACCCAGAAACACTATTGCATTTTTGTCCAAATATAAAAGAATATTTAATCAACCATTAAAATATTTCTAAGAACAAAAAAGTATTTCCCTTCTCTAAACTACCACAGTTTGTTTGCTTGATGTTTGACGTCCGGTCAATATGGAAAAACCAAGAGAACAAAAAAAATCACAAATCAAATAAAAAACGAAAAAAACCTGTTTGGATAGACTGCATACCAATGTTAAATAATAGACGCAGTTTTTAACCATCATTTTTGGATTTTTTTTTTTTCATTTTTTTTAAAAAAATAAATAATAGTTTTCTTTAAATTAAAAAATTTTAATTTTTTCGGAATCTAATCTATAAAAAAAATTATAAAACTTTATGTAAGAAAAATATAAAATAACAAAAATAAAAATTGAAAATATTTACTTTAAATCCGGAATTTTTACAGCACAAAATAATTTGAAAACATTAAAAATAAATCGAAAACCTTAAAAACAAATCGAAAACATTAAAAAATGCATCTATTATTTTAGTACAAAAATTTTGATTTTTTTTTTTCAATGCACTCCAACAATTCATAAAACAACAATACAAAACTAAAAACAAAAAAAATGTTGGCGAGGCTGTTGTATGTATTTCAACACCTAAGTGATCACCGGAGCAGGTAAACAAAACAAAAAATAAATAAAGAAACATTTTTTTAGAGAAATATTGTTAAAGAGATCTTAACATAAAGTTAAAAGAGAAATTTCATTAAACAATAGTGGTAAAAGAGAATATTTTAAGAGAAATGTAACAAGTGCAGAAAAAATAAGAGAAAAAAAATAAATACATAAATGAGTTGGTTTTTCAAATTAAGGGTTTAAAATTTCCAGTTTTTAAATAAATTTAAAAAAATCAAAAAAAAATAAATAAATTAAAGGCGTTTTTAAAAATATTTTGTTGTAATAACAATATTGTGATAAGAATTTTATACTAAACGCCCCTTTGCATATTTTAAAATTTATACTATGTTACACCATTTCCATTTATTTAGAAATCGACATAGCGATTCGCCTACACAATGCATGATTTTTTTGTATAAAGGTATATTATACACATTCAATAGTTCAATATCAAGTGTAGGTACGAGAAATAATAGTTGATTTGTAGTTTTTGATACAAGCAACCGTAATTATAGTTGAAATCAACAGACGCAAACAGCTGTCTTGTTGTAACTGCCGTATTCTTTACAGTATTCAATAACAACAAAAAACCTATGAGAAAACTTTTGGAACTTTTTAGTCTTTAAAACGATTTAAAACAAAGAGCGGGGTGGGGGAGGGCAACTGAACCAAAATTGTACTCAGGCTCTTTTCTGCCCGAAATAAGCGCAATGCTTTTTATGAATTAAATTATATGCACTCTGGGAATCATGTACGCAGAATAAACTGCATTTGCAGTTAAAAAGGTGTACCCTACACTTGCATTTAAATTAAATGCAATATGTAGTTATTTTTAACCGACAAATGTCGTTAACATTAATGTAGTCAATTCTGAAAAAAAAATTTCAAAAATGAAACTACAAGTTAAAAACAACTACAAATATAGTTTTAAACAGAACCTTAAAAGCATGATTCCTTAAAACAATTTTCAAATCTGATTTAAATTTTGACGAATTCGCGAATTCATTTTTTTTAATTAAATTATTTACTACCATGATTCAATCTTTATCTTATTGGAAAAATTAAATTGATTTAAATAATTCTTTTTTTAAATCAAACGAAATAATTTAAATCAAATCAATTTTGAATTGATTCGCGAATCAAAAAAATATAATTTGATTCGCGAATTAAAATCATTTTTTTAAATCACGATTAATTTAATTTTAATCCCGAAGGGTTTCAGGGAATTTTTATAATATAAATTAACGCAGTCCGATAATACAAACTTCGTTTCCCGTTCAATTTCGTTCGTATAAAAATAGTTCACCCTGTGGCTGTTTTATACAAATAGATTCCTATCGCAGTATATTAATACTGTAGCAGAGCAAAAATTTTGTCCGATTTGCCTTATCTCGCTTAGTTTTAAAAATTTACCGTTTTACAAAATGGCGAATATCTAGAAAACTAAGCGTCAATTTTAATGTTTTTGTTTTATTTTGTTTTAATTCGCAAATTAATTCAATCTTTTTTTTAAATTTGCGAATTAAAAAAAAGAATTATGTTTGCAATGATTTGAATCAATTGAATGAAAAAATATTCAAACGAAACTGATTAATCAATTATGATTTTAAATCTGATGTATAAAATATTGAATCAACTCGCTGATTTACAAAAATAATTTTTCACCCTTATTCTAGTTGTCGTCGTCGTTTTTGAGTCAACATCACTTTGCTTCGACGTCGACATCACTTCGACACCAAATTGGTATTCTAAAACAGTGTTGCAACGACGTCGACAGTTTATCGATTTAAACAAAAACACATCTCTAAAAATTGAGTCGGCAGATTTATTTTGTTTATTATTTTTGCGAAAAAATGTTTTTTATGTGTAATTTAAATTCTGATACCAGTGATGAAGAAAATAAAGAAAATCTAGTATTGGAAAGAAGACTTCTCATACAGAAATTCAATATCTTTAATCTGCCGGATAACAAATGAGTAGCAAAATCAAAGTCTGTTACTTTAAAGAATGTTAATCTTCTAATTTTTTTAAAAGGTTTGAAAATTACTTTCGGCTGAACAAAACAGCCTTCAAAGATGTGCTGGAAACAATAGCACCTAACTTGAAAACCGGAATCAAGTCCACATTTATTTCCAAAACAATAAAGTTGGCAGCTACATTAAGATTTTTAGCCCAGGGGTCTTACCAGCTCAGTGTTTTTCAAACGACTTTAACTTAGGGTTTAGCTGTTTCTGAAACTGTAGAAGATTTGCCACAGCTTCCTCCAGTGGGCTCAATATAAATTGCTTGAATCTTCCGTCACCTGTAGCATTACACTCGGCTTTGTTGGCTACCATTTTCTTTTTAACTTTAAATTTTAAGTCTCGCCAAACCTATAAATAAATTTTGTTATATTTTTATAATGCACTTTATATGATCATGCTTTCTTTACCTTCTGCCATCCATCTCACATTCTCGGTGGGCCAAGTGCATTTAATAAATTTAATATTTCTTCCCATTTTTTTTTTCAGTCATTACTTTTCCTCAAGTCGTTACTAAAAATTGTGTCGACAAAATCAGAGTCGTTTCAAGACAATATCGTCGTCACATTTTCTTACAGAATACCAAATACTTGTCGACAGTTATGAATTATTTTCGATAACGACAACGGGAATACCAATTTCAAAATAAAATCCCTAGACGACATTGTCTTGTGTCGATGACGACAACTAGAATAAGGGTGATTTTTTCGCGAATTTATTCGATAAAAATTTCAAATCAAAATTGATTTGATTCTTTGATTTAAATTATTAAATTATTCAAATAAAATTATTTGGATTGTTTTATAAAAAGAATTATTTAAATCAACTTGATTTTTTGAATAAGCTACACTCAGAAAAAAAGTTAGTAAAAAAATTTGTAAACAGTTTTCAATCCCACTTTACTATTTTTGTACTAATTTCTAGGTTAAGATTTATTATTTAGCAAATCTTTTTGCTATTTACATTTTACAAGAACTTTTACAGAATATTTACAAATTTTTGTTGCTAATTTCAAAAATCATTTTACAAATTTTTAAAAACCGATTTGCTAAAATTAGCAAAAAAAATACTAATTTTAAAAAAGTGGATATTGAGGAAATGTTATTTCTAATTAAAACTAACACCTACCAACTTAAATTCCCTTAAAATATTACATAGATTAAAAAAAGGATCGGAAGTGAATAAACCGACTCATGTGTAAAAATAGGACATCCACTAAAAATAGCACTAAAAAGTTTTTATACTTCTAAAAATCACCCCTAAAAAATTAAAAAAAAAATTGACTAAAACATTTTTCAAAACAGAAATTACCAAATTAAAACAAAATGATAAATTCGTTTGTTTTAACAATTTTTAAGCTTTTAATATTTTTTAGTTTTGTCTAAAATATTTTTTGAAAAAAATAAATAAAATAAAAAAAATTTTGATGCTCGATAAAAAAAATAAATTAGAAATTTTGTACTAATATTAATAATAATTAGTAAAATTTTTTTTGCTGATTTTAGCAAACAGATTTTAAATTCCACTTTACAAAAAGTTTACTAAAATTTTGTAGCGGCAGCTAATTTTTTCTACAAATTTCATTGTACTACACGTCAGCAGACATGTGTTGCTAAGATTAGCAAAATATGCCGCTGGGCTCAAATTAGCAAAATTTTCAGTTACCATTACAGACTTTTTTTTGGTGAGTGTAAAGATTGAATCATAGTAGTTAATAATTCAATCAGAAAAATAAATTCACAAAATAATTTGACAAAATTTAAATCAGATTTGAAAATTGATTTAAGGAATTATGTTTTTAAAGGTCTGGTAGTAATATTATCTGTTTTTAAATGCTTCAACACCCACTGTTTTTTTTTTATAAATTTTTTTTTAATATAAAATATTTTCTTTTTTTTTTATTACAAATACATTTTCTTTCATTTTACTTATCTTAATGCTTCTATGTAGTAATTGTTGAATAATTATTTTTATATTAACAAGATTGTAGCTTTTAGTTATTAATTAATAGAAACAATTTAATTAAGTGAAAGTAAAAAATTATGAAGAAAATCAATCATATAATAAAAAAAAACAACAAAAATGTTTGCAAAACAATTGCATGATCAATTGGTTGGTTGGTTAAAACATTTAAACAAAGGCAATATTTGAAAATATTTACATTGAAATATTATTAAATGGGGAAAATTTCCATAATATTGAAGATATCTACACTGAAAGTTAACAATACAATACAATCTATATATATAAAAAATTGTTGCAAGTGTGTTGTGACTTTATAACTCACGAACGGTCAAACCGAATTCGATTAAATTTTTAGGGTTTGTTCGTATGGTCGTGTAGATGGTTTATCTAAATCGATCGACTTTTCATGTCAACATGTGATTTTGTCCATATAAAAAAAAAACAACAACAAATATACTGTGTGCTGACTTCATACACACGGTAAATACACGTTGTAGCGCATTCACGCATATACATTGACAGCTGTCAGTGAGTGATCACTCGCACTGTGGATTCATGCGTAGCGAAGCACGCCGGGATCCGCTAGTATTTTATAAGAAACAATTTTTAAAGTTAAAAAATTTTAATGAATGTAACAAATAAAAAAATTAAAAATAAGTGAAATACATAAAAGTAAACTGTCAAAAATTTTCGTACAATGTTCTATAACTTTTGTTTATTTTTTCAGTGTAGCTGGAAAAAAAATGAAAGTAAAAACTTGTAAATCGTTCATGTAACCAGTGAATCATATCTATGTTTTATTATTTTATAAATAAAACAAAATTTTAATTATAATTATAGCAAAATTAAATTTTCATATTTTATTTAATAAAAAATTTTAGTTTTTTAAACAAATCTCGCTTAATATTACAAATTAAAATGTATTAATAAAAATTGTTTAAAGTAACATATCATGTTCCCAATCGATTAGATTTAACTGAGGTTTAAAACGTTTTATAGGATCTAAAAATATGAAAAAGAAGAAAAATATATATAAAAATTAGATATAATTTTAAAAATTAATTAATACAACCAAAAACAAACACAAATAAATGGAAATGAATTTAAGCGATCGTACCAACCATCACCACAACACACACAAAAAAAAAAGGCAAAATGAAAATGAAAATGAATTTTGCGAAGCTTGTACATATTAATTTTTTTTTTTTTATATTTTCAAAATTTTATGTTTTCCGTTATTTCTAAGGTTTTTAAGATTTGTCTGGTTTTCTATTAATTTTCAGATTCTTGTAGTGTTCGTCACAAAAATTTAAATGAATATTTTTTTTGGAGATTTTTGTTTTATTTCCACTCAATCTAAAGTTATTGTTTACTGAAACATTTATTTTGACTTAATTTTTTTTACTCCATTTATCACTCAAAAAACTTTACTTTTTTTACTTTCGATAAAATAAATGTTCAATATTTTTTTTTTTTATGAATTTTTCGAATATTATTTTCCAATTTTTTTTTTACCAGGGAAATAATAAATAAGATATCCATTTCAAAATGTTTAAAGATTTTTGTAAATTTTGTAACCATAAACTTGACAACGATCATCAATAGAAAATTCTATTTTCATTAATTTATTATGCATATCGCTTTAATCTCTTTAGCTTAAATTAGAGCCCCCCATTACACGGGTTTCGGTCTCCCGGTTTCAAACCCGGTCTTACGGTAGACTGAAAACCCGGTAGAAAATAAATATACTTTGCTAGAGCCAAAATAACGTTTATTTGGTTTTTCGCTTATAACTCGAAAGCTATTGGGTATACAAGTTAATAATGTCGATTTTTTTTTATTATAACAACAAAATGAATTGACACATTATTCAAAGTATTGTCCATCGTTAGCCACTGCTTTTTCACATCTTTCTGCTAACATATGGATTCTGCGCCAAAAGAACTGCTCTGGTTTTGAGGTAAAGAAGTGAAGCAAAAATTATTTCCTCTTGTAGCAATCAAGCAGCGTTACCGACATTTAAAATCAGCTTTCAACGTCTCTCGGCTTCAATTCATATGGGACTCAATTTCCTTGCTTTTGACTTCCAATGATAATGCAAGTTCTTCTTGCGTTTGACAAAAATCTTCGTCGAGTAATGCTTCCAATTCCTCATCTTTAAACTTTTTCGGCTGACCAGGCCTCTCCTTGTCTTCTAGGTCAAAATCACCACTTTTGAATCGTGCAAACCATCGTTTACAAGTTTCTTGAGTTGGTGCATGTTGACCGTAAGCTTCTACCAACAAACGATAACTTTCAGCAGCCGTTTTCTTTAAATGAAAGAAGGTTATCAGACTTCCCCGCAAAACATCTTTTTTACGCACAAAATTCGACATTCTTATAGCGATTGAAAAAAATGTGTGTTTACACTTTGGCGTCTATCGAATACTGAATTAGAATGACAGATGTTTACCCTCCAAAATTCCATATTTGTAATTATTGACACAAACCATATTTGATAGTTATGCCATCTGTTGTTCAGATCGACATTATTAACATGTAATAAGCCAGATAGCGCAAAACCGTTAAAAATTTTAACGTAACAGTCATTTTCATATAAATAAATAGAATAAGCAGTATTTTCTGAATTCTATTGAGTTTTTCGAAACTTTAATTATGTGTAGACTATTCCTGCAAATTTTTAACCCGTTTGGAGCTTCTGTGTAACCCCGAAAAAGACTGTGACATTTTTAAACGAAAATTCAACTAATTATAGTTTTTTTTATATGACATAAAACAATTCTTTTTCTGAGATTTTTTTTTTTACTTTTTTTGGAAAAAAGTTCTTAAGAAAGCACCTTGTTTTGAAAAAAGTACTTAAAAACACTTTAAAAAAACAATTTTTTTTTAAAAACACTTACTTTAAAAAAAACTTTTTTTTTTGAAAATGTACTTTTTGAAAAAGTACTTCTTTAAAAAAATACTTTTTTTGAAAAAAGTAATTTTATTGAAAAAGTACTTTTTTCAAAAGTATTTTTTTTTTAGAAATACTTTTATTTAAAAAAAATTTTTAAGAAAATACTTTTTCGGAAAAAATACTTTAGTTCATTTATTTTAAATTATTTTGTTTTTAAAAATTATATTTTTTTACAGAAAGTACTTTTTTTAAAAATACCTTTTTTTACAAGTACCGGTCTACCCGGTTAACGTTCCTGACGTTAGGCCCTACTTTAAATTTTCTAAAGCGAACATACACAAACAAAATGTAAAGTTTGTTAATTTTCACAAATTTTCCGACTATAATTTTGCTAATTTTAATTTTTTAATTTGTAAGTAAATTTGTTAAGAATTGTGAGCTATAGACAAATTTACTTAGACATATTTCAGTTAAACACCGGGTTCTCTGGTTTCCGATCTTTTAAAAAACAGGAACTCGTTCTAAATGGTAATAAACATTATTTTGTATTTATCGTAATTATTTACGATAAATATTTTTTTTTTATTGAAAATAAATAAATAAAAATGTTGCATAAAAAATTAATTTTTGAAGCTAAAAAATTTATTATTTTTACTTGCATTCTTTATTTCGTCAAAAAAATAAATGCAGTTAAAAAAATATTCGCGAAATTTTTTTTCGTTTGGTTTTTAACCATACTAAGTTGTTAAGGTTTCCCGCGAAAAAAAATAGATTTTTCACAATAATGGATTTCACATGAAAATTTAGTACAATTTATTTTCACGCAAATTTAATACACAAATCTATTATTTTCTAGTAAAAATGTCACATTTTGGGTTTCTTGTAATTGTGTCTTTCTTATACAATTAAAAACAATTATTATTTTTCAAAATTTGTATTAAAATTATAGATCATTAAAGTTTGAGTGAAATTTTTCTACAGAAGAAACAATTTACCAAACTTATAGAAAAGAAAAGTTTTTTAAAAGAAAAAATTTCGATTGATGAATTTTGTGTCAATTGTATTAATGAATATGAATTCTTACACAGTGTATAAAATTCCATTTAAACATTTTTAATAAAGTTTTATATTTTTTTGGTAAAGGGTTTAGGAAATAACCCCATTTAAATAGTTTTAATAAAGTTCCATTTTTGGTCGAAAACATATAATTTTATATATTGTTCCTTTTCACCACAACATTTTTAATTAAATTTCATATTAAGTTCAATTTTTATCAAAGATATAGATGATTTAAAATGAACGATTTAAATCGATTTAAATATTTCTAATCAAATTGCATTTTCCTCAAAAAGGAATGATTTTAATTAAGCTCCTTTTCAATTTAAACCTTTTTAACATTTCGTACAAAACTCTACTTTTTAATGAATATATACAGGTTGGTTGAAAAGTTCCTGCGCTCGAAATGAAAGAATACTGTTTTTGTTACGAAATATATTTTTTTTATTCAATATAATCTCCTAGAAGCTCAATACACTTGTTCCAATGATCTTCCAATAATTTTATCCCATCCTTATAATGGTTTTCCGGAAGCTCTGCAAAATAACCGTCTACGGCTGCTATGGCCTCTTCATTCGACCAAAAATGCTTTCCACGAAGAAATTGTTTGAGATTTCTGAAGAGATAGTAGTCACTGGGAGCCAAATCTGGTGAATACGGTGGATACGGTGGATGTTCAAGCAATTCGTACTTTAATTCTGTGAATTTAGCCATCGTCAAAACACTTTTGTGAGCAGGTGCATTGTCTTGATGAAAAATGATTTTTTTTTTTTTTTTCTTTAAACCAGGTCTTTTCTCACGAATTTTTTCATCCAGCTGATCCAAAAGGCTGCAATAATATTCAGAGTTGATTGTTTTACCTTTCTGAAGATAATCAATCAACAAAATTCCTTTTGCATCCCAAAAAACTGATGCCATAACCTTCTTTGCTGATCGTTGAGACTTCACCTGCTTTGGTGCTGAACAACCAGCTTCAGTCCACTGTAAACATTTTTGTTTCAATTTAGGATCATGGTGGTAGATCCAAGTCTGATCCATAGTTATAAAACGACGCAAGAAGTCGGTTTTATTCGGCTTAAAACGCTCCAAATTACGCTGAGAAATTTGTTTTCGATCCAGCTTTTGTTGAATTGTTAATGTGTGCGGCACTAACTTTCCAAACAGTTTTTTCATACGTAATTCTTCATGTAAAATATGGAGTACTCGTTCGTCTGAGATGCCTATGGCATTAGCAATTTCACGCTTAGTCAAACTTGGATCTCCAGTAACCATATTATGTACCTGCTCAATGATTTCTGCTGTGGTTGCAGTTTTTGGTCGTCCTTCGCGTGGATCGTCTTCAAGGCTGGTACGACCACGTTTAAATTCACCAGCCCAAAATTTAACGGTGCGTTTTAAAGGTGAGGACTCCTTATACACTTCTAACAATTGTTCATACATTTCCTTTGCTGCACGATATTCAATTTTTTCCATATTAAAAAAAAATCAATGACACGTCAACTTCAAATGGCTTGTAAACAAAGAAAGAATTGACAGAATGACTTGCAACTTTGCATGTGTTCTCAGGACATTTATATCAACTTGAGAAAAAAAAAAGTTTGGAGCTAGCAGTGCCATCTCTTGGTGAGCGCAGGAACTTTTCAACCAACCTGTACATGATTACAAATTAAGCTAATTTTTGGCCTATAAGCCTTATTTATTTTCAATAAAATTCGTATAAAATTCCATATTTGGTCAAAAATAGATGATTTCAAATTAAGCTTCTTTTCGCTCTACGTGCCTTAATTTCACATAAAAATTAATAAATTTGTCTTAAAAAATATTTTTTTAGTTTTCAAAGAGATTTTCAATGAACAAAAAACCTAATCAAATTAAACATTTTGTTTGTTTTTTTTTTTAAATGATGCAAATAATAAGATAAAATATTAAAAATTCTTGTACTCACTTATCATAGCATAACGTTGTTCATTTTGCAATTGGGTATAATCAATATTGGGACCCTGTAGAAATTGTTGGGCTGATATGTTTAACATTTCAGGTATCCAAATAGCATCCAATGAATCTTGTATTAGAGACAATAAATGTTTATATTTTTGTTGTAAATCACAAGCAGCACTATCATGTTGTAAAACTAATAAAGCCTTGCATGTATCACGTATATGTTGTTGCTGGCTAAAGCATTTAGTTATATGATTGTATAAAGCATCGATTAAGGCGATGTCTTCAAATGGATTGCCTGGCTTAAGACTTAATAGTTTACGTTCATGTTTACGGCGATTTTTACTGGAACGAAATGTTTTACTGTAACACAAAAAAAAAAAAAAAACATAAAATTTCCCAAAAAATTCATTAAAAATTAGTCAAGTGTAAAAGTTTAATTTCATTTATAGTATAAAAAGCAAACATTTATTTTTTATTTCTTTGCAATTTTATCTTACCCAGTGCCTCTTGAACTAGCTGTATAGCGTGAAGAATGTAAACTGGTGGTATCTGATAATAAATCACATTCATCAATATCCAATTGATCATGGCCACCATCTTGTAAAAATTGTGCTTGTTTGGAACGTATAATACGTACTTCTAGCAAACGTTGTGTATGTTTATTAAACAATTCTTCATCGGCAGTTAAGGTGTTACTAAGTAGAGTATGATATGATAATAATTCAGGTGCTACCAGAGTTTCGATTGGGTCTTCATCATTGTTGGAGTTTTCATTTACTTTACTTTCGTATATAGCTTTAAGAAATAATTTTCCTGCAATAAGACATTGTAAAGCTTCGCTAAAATTTTGACCATATAACTTAGATAATTCAAAAGCCTCTTCATATCTGCCTTGTTCTTGTAGGGGAGCTATTAAGGACCTAGAAAAAGTATAATTATTATAATTAAAATAACTAGTTACTATTTTCATAAATTACGAAATTACATTGCCACTGTTGTTACATTTTGTTCTGACTGCTTAGCCAACATTAAAGCCCTCTGCCAGTCCAAGACATTCTTGGCACTTAGTAAAGCTTGTTGTATATTACCACCACGTTCATATAAAATACTAGCATTTTCCAATTTACCATTTGCTCTTAAATGATCAGCAAAAGCTAAACATATTCTGCGATAACATTCCCTATTCTCCTTAAATGCCTTTAAGGACTGAGCATAATATTCATGACGCTGTATGAAAGCCAAGGCTTCATCAAATTTTTCTTCACCACAATTGGCTATATGCTTTAAAGCCTTTTCGAAACGTTTCAAATGTTCATCAATTTTAAATTTACGATAATTTAATTCATAAGATTTCAATTCATTGAGAAAAGCTAAATATTCTTTGGGATCTTTTTGGGATTTTTGTGCGACAAAGAGGACAAGACCAAAATTATAAGTACCCAAAGCTACATTGTATAGTTCATTAACATCTACTAAGTAGAGAAGATATTTTAAAGCTTCTTCTGCGGCTGCTGCACCTGCACCATCGCCATTTAAGTTATCACGTTTCTTATCTTCCCAAATAAGTTCGAGGGCTTTTTCTAATTCTCCCAATTTTACATAAGCCGTCAAAATGGGTAAGCGATATCGTTTTTCGCTAGATAGTTCCATGCGAGCACATATAGCTTTACACAAATATGACACTTTATTTTCAATTTTAAAACCTTCGGGATATATTTGAGAATTTTCTTTGTAATTACTGGCATACATAGTTTTGGTAAAATCCTGTAAAAAATTTAGATATTTTAATAAAAAAATATATTTTTTAAATTTTTTTTAGCAAGGGTTTTGAGGTTAGGAAGAAGAATAAACGTTTTTCTGTAAAAATTGTAAACACTTTTAATTTTCAAGCAGACTAGCTGGACAGTCGTCATCAGTGATTTTTCCCATTAAATTGTATTAATTATTTTGTGTTATAATTGTCAGATTGTGTCTATATGATAATTTTTTTTTTCAACAACCCGTCGGCTGTAGGAATCGAACCCGTTGTTCTACATTATATGCTGAGGTACGACGACTGGTTTACCTTCTCACTTAAGCAAGGGTTTTCCTATTCATTTGGAAAAATATTTTATATACGAGGACGGATCAATAAGTCCGTGACTTTTTGAACTTCGCTCGTAGTTATATGAAATGCAACACTGCTCCCATCAAGTACCACCTTTTAATAGACTAACAAACAGGTCAATTGAGAAGTCCCCGGCCTGGCACACTAGACTTAAATCGATATGATTTTTAGTTAGCCCCAACCTTCAAAAGACACGTGTATAAATTTGAAAGCTGTCGGATTATTAGTTTGTGAATTATAGTATTTTGAGTGAAGCAACTTTTGTTAGTTGGGAAAAAAATGGATAAAAAGGAATTTCGAGTGTTAATAAAATATTGCAAAAACAAGTCAGTGAAAACGAAGGCGAAAATCCATGAATTGGGCTTCGAATTGCTTCCGCATCCACCGTATTCTCCAGATCTGGCCTCAGCGACTATTTCCTGTTCTCAGATCTCAAAAGAATGTTTGTTGGGAAGAAATTTTTCGTCGAATGAAGAGGTGATCGCCGAAACTGAGGCCTATTTTAAAGCAAAGGACAAAAATGGTATCGAAAAGATGGAGGGTAGCTATAACCAGTGTATCACCCTTGAAGAGAACTATGTTGAATAAAAAAAAAGAATTTTGCCAAAAAAAAAAATAAGTTTTAGTATGGTAGGCCGGGGACTTGTCAAATTTTGAGCAAGTTATGTCATTTACTTTGCGTTTAACAGCTGTTCAAAACAAACAACCTCGTGGTGAGTTTCGAAAAAAAAAACCGTCAATCAAACCAAGGAAAAGCTTGATAAATACTATGGGGACTCTGCACCATCGATTTCAATGGTAAAAAAGTGGTTTACTGACTTTCGTTGTGGCCTTACAAGCAAGGAAGATGCCGAACGTTCTGGAAGCTCAGTTGAAAAAATTCACGATTAGGTGTTGGCCGATCGAAGATTGCTGTGGAAGACATAGGCATCTCACATCATGGCTGAGTGGTTTCAATTTTGAACGATCACTTGGGTATGAGAAAGCTTTCCGCAAGATGGCTGCCGCGTTTGCTCACAATCGACCACCAACGGAATCGTGTGACAGCTTAGTTTCCATGGCAAAAATTCATGAAGTAGACTACAGTAAAATTAATAGTCACCCTGTAGAAAGCCTGTGGTCAAGTGCCTCCAAGTCACCAGTTTGTCGACTATATTGGATGACTTTTTGGTGACATAGTCAACAAAGCGTCTACACCTTTTACATTCCTTTTCTTGGTGACATGGTCAACAAAGCGTCTACTAAGACTGTAACAAACAGTTTGTACTTTATTTGCTTTCATGAAATTTATTAAAAAAAATATCTAATTTTCCGAAATAAATGCACCAGTTTAAAGTTATTTCCTTCCTAGTGTGGAAATCTAGTAAAAAGTTCCAAAAGTTTATACTAGAATTGGTAAAATGTACTAGTGAATCTTTGGTTCCAATGTCTACACCTAGTCACTAGTTGAGTAGATTTGCAATGACAAGCACATAATAAATGTCTACAGCAGAGAGCGTTGGCTGGGGTATAATTAGTTAGTAGTACTGGTGACAAAGTCAATAGTGAATCAGTACATGTTCACTATCGACATTTCCTTCAAGGAAAATACACGCGGTACGGTGTAAAATTCCTAATTAGAACAATCAATATTAACAACAATAAAGTTGTTGGAGTTGGTTGAAAAGGGTTAGAATGCAAACCAAGGACTATGAAACAATAGAATGTATAAAGCTAAAAACATCGAGCCACTCATCCAGCCACTAAGCCACTCTGCCACCAACTTTAGGAGTTAAAAGTTTATTAACATTTAATACAGTGATCTTATCAAGGACTATGAAACAAACAATAGCATGTACAAACTGTCAAATTTTGTCGTTAGTTTAGACGCTGTTGCATCTAGTGGGTTCAAAATGCATTTATAATTTATTGTTTTTTTTTTTCATTATTCATACATTTTTTTTAAATCAAAAATATACGTTTTTTTAAATAAAATGTAAAATAATAAACTCTTCTTCAAAAGCGTAAATCAATGTGAATAATTTCTCATACAGCTTTTTTATATTTAATATCTAAAAACTTATAGTCTTTACTCACCTCATTTTGTAAATCACTCAAGAATAGATTCAGCCAATGAGGATTTTGTATTTCCTTCAAAAAGACATCCAGACGATTTACGAAATCACGCATATTATGATCACATAGAATATTCAAATTGATACGTTGCTTACGCAACATATCAAAAGCCGAACCATATTTTTGTTCCTCCAAAAGTTCACCCACCAATTCCAAAGACAACACCCGAGGACATATGGTTTCCAAATTACCACGGGGCATTTGTAATAAAGTACGAGCTGACTGCCAAACGGTTGTAACCAATTTGGCACCTCTTTCCAAACGACGTTCGTCAACCAAACGTAAATCACTAAGGCGCATAAAATGTAATGAAGCTAATTTTGTGAATGTTAAATAATTACCAGCCATACAAAATGAGGTAACATCTTGTGCCAAACGTTCGGAATTAATATATAAACATTGATTGCTAGTTAAAGCTACCGTATTTGTCTCAGCTTCTAAAGGTCTTATAAAAGTTTCCAATTGTTCGATAAAATTATCAAATTGAGCATGTAAACGTACACCAATTTCACGATTTCTATCGATATCGTAGGCAAGTTGTGTCAAACAATTATCTTCTAAAGTTTGATAAAATAACTCACAGGGTTGTTCTCTGCCCGAAGGACGTAAGCAATAGACGGTACCAGGTATTTTTACTGTAAGTTCAATTATATAACAACGTTTTTCCAAGTCTATTGTAAGAAATACCAAAGATGTTACATTACAGCTGGTAAAATAGCTAACCAAATAAGTTTCTTCAAAACTTTGAAACAATGGCAAATTGGCATATTGTAAGGGTATGGCTGGGTCCATAGATTCCATAGATTTCAGTATTCCTTGATTAGTAAATACTGTAAGATTTGTTTTCTTGGCCTTAAACAGATGTATATTATGTCTTGAATCGTATATACACAATTTTAAATCATGCAGTATTCCTTGAAATGTCACTGAAGTTATGTAGGAGTCTCCTTTCAATTTTATCTCTTGACTACTCATGGGTGGTGGTATTACAGTTTTAGAAAAATCAGTTAATAATAACCGTTTACCATCTATAACAGCTACTAACCCAAATATGTTATAACGATCTATGGCCCAATACCATTTATACACCAAATATTGTCCAGATTGAAAAAGTATATGCAAAGTTTTCTCTTCACCTAACCGATTATCCCAAGTGAAATAGTTTATCAAATCTTCTTGAGGAAATTCCAAAACCTGCTTCAAATACCAATGATAATTGCATATGGTATATAAATAAAGTTTTTGTTGAGTTTTTAAAGCTAAAATTTCAGAATCTGAACTCCATTTTATATCTTCAACTGGTTCATCTTGCAGATCAAATGGTAGTATCAATTCACGATGTCTTAAACCATTCTTCTCAAATAGTGCAATACAACTTTTATTGGGTAATCGTTGTGGTACTGCTATCCAGGTACCAGACGGTCTCCAGGCTATGGCTGACGTGAGACTGGGCTGTTTTTCGGCAACATATTGTAGTTTACCTTCTTTATCAAAAACTTTAAAGGTACGACCACGTGTTTGGCATACATAAGAAACCACAAAATATGCGCCATCAGCACGCCAATCAATGTGTATGTCCTACAAAGAAAGAAAATGTACAAATAACATTAAAATCATTTTTTTTTTTTTCAAATACTAAGAATGGCAGTTACAAAATATTTTTGTAACTCGTTCGAAAATCACTAGTAGTTCTGAAACTTATTCTCAGGGAATTTCATAATATTCTTAAAAATTGTTGAAGTATACTAGCAATACGTTTTTTGGTCTCAAAGGCTTTATTGTATTGCAAATAAATAAATTATTTATTTATTAAAGAAAGAACTTTAGTTGAAACTATTTCCCAATAGGTGGCGCATCTGAAAGTAAATTCTCCCTATAAGGTATATTCTGCTACAATAAGCAACTGGTTTTTGTTGATTTTTATTTCTTTTTTTAAAAATTTATTTATTTGCTTCTAATTTATTATATACATTCATCGCATTTACATTTGAATAATTATGTTAAGAGTTTAGGGACTATGTTCCTTTTCTACTTAGTTAATAGTTTTTTATTTTTATTCAACATTTTGTAATTTCAAAGCCTAGAGGCCAATTAATAAATTAATTTTTTTAATTTTACTTTTAATACTTATATTTCAAAAAATCTGGTGTGGGGGAAAAATTTACAAAAACCTTTATAAAGCAGGGGTATAAGATAAAAATTTAGGCTGGGATAAGAGATACAATTAATATAAAAATATTTCATTAATATGGGAATGTTGAGAGAGTTCATATCCTCTCATGAAATTTTCAGTAAGTCTGATTACTTTTTCTTTAACATATTCAATGTAAGCAATTATATGCAAACGTCTAGTGGAGTAATGCCAGGGAAGTCGGAATATCATTTTTAGCATTTTGTTTTAAGCTATTTGTAGTTTACTGATGTGACTTTTTGCGGTAGTGGACCAAACTGGACTACAGTAAAACATAATGGGATGGAAAATAACATATTATTATTAGTTTTTTGTTATCAATACTAAGATCAGAGTTCCGGTTTATCAGTGGGTACATTAGCTAAGTAGTTTTGTTTATTTTGTTGAGAAGATAGGGTATATGTTCATTAACGTTTATTTTGGTATCTAGAATAATTCCAAGATATTTAACTTTAGTTTAGGTGACTGTTGGACATAACACTCTTTTCCTTTTTCTGGTAAAATAAATGGCTTTAGTTTTTTCGGGGTTTCCCAGGATGTTCCACTTATTATAGTAGTTGCTCAATTCAATTAACGCGTTTTGTAGGTTTGAAAGGATGTTAGCTGCATAAAAATCGGAGCTTAGTATGGATACATCATCTGCAAATATTGTTGTGGTACAATTTAGGAAGTTTCGAATGTCTGAGGTGAAAATATTATATAATATTGGTGAAAGACAGGAGCCTTATATTGATTCGTTGAGAGCAAGTTTTACCCAGGTATACCTGGAACGATCTGCTATGCCAGAAACTTTGAAGTATTTTTATTATATCTTTAGGAAAGTTAATTTTTTTTCTAATTTGAAGATAAGGCCGTCGTGCCAGACTAAGTCAAAAGCAGCTTATGTATCTTGGAGGATCATACCGGCTGATTTTCCACTTTGAAAATTATTTTTGACCAATTTTCTGATTTTTAGCAAAGGTTGGCATGTATTGTGTTTACTCCTGAATCCATATTGTTGTATTGGAAGTATATTATTTGCATCTTTAAAAAGAGTTAATTTTCTTTTATGATTTTTTCTAATATTTTGCTAACAGAAGAAAGCAAACTTATTGGTATGTATGAGAGAGGTAAGTCTGAAGGTTTATTTGGTTTTGGTATTGCTATTGTTTTGGATATTTTCTATATCGTTCGTAACATAAAAGAATGTTTGCCAAAAACTATGCAAAAATATATTTTCTATATATACTTTAATTATATTTTACTTTAATTTTCTAAATCAATATTCATTTAGATGTTTAAGAGCACAGTATTGTAATTTTTTGTAAGTGTATTCATTTTTTATTTTTAAAGAAAAATTAAAATTGAAAAATAAAATTAAAAATTATACAAATTTAACGAAAAAATGTCATTTTGATCTATGAAAATTTGTTTTTAATATAAAAATGTAAAACAAATGCTTTCATCACGTTGAACATTTCAAAAATTAAATATAGTATTATGCAATAATTCTGCTAGTGACAGCTTAAGGTACTAGAATTTGAAATATGTATTTGTGGTTACTAAGATAAAGCCAAATGCAAGGCCATGACGACCTAGGCATGGAGCAGGGTATTGTTTTTAACTTACTTGAGCACCATCTACTGCTAAGTATAGAAACTAAAGCAATTATGTATTTTGCTCTATCTTATATAAATGTCTTTGGTCATGACAGCTGCTCTATTGTGTTGTTCTGTTATGTTGGCGCAACGTGCATTTATTTATATAAGTAATGAGAATAAATAGAACATCATACGAGCGTTTTCTAATTAGAGAGATTCTAGATTCTGGTCTAGATGCTAGAATTATTAGTTTTAAATATTAGTCGCTAGATGGAGCTTTGTTGAAAGGTAAATATGGCATCGCTGTAGGTCAAATGTGTTCTAGTCTTTGCTACTTCTTAAGTTGCCATTGATGGCAATTGTTTTACATTTTAGGGCTGACATATGGGAATTTCTACTTCAACGAGTAATTGGAAATTGATGAATCGAACAATAAGCATTAAGTCCATTCGTTTACTTTTCTCAGAGTTTTACATAATTATTTTCATAATGAAAATTTCGCTAACAGAAAATTTGCAATAATTTACAAGTTTGTTAAACAGCTAAGTGTAAAACCAAATGCAAAAATAAATTATAACTGGTCGATATAAAAAAAAAGAGGATTATTGTTGTAAAATCTTAAGCAGAAACATTTTAGAAGGTTTTCTTATATTTTCCATTATTTATTTTACAATATTTGTTGCTTTGCATAAAACAACATAGTTGTTAAACATTTTCATTTGTATTTACAAAAATTGTCCAGTAAACATGATTAAAAACCATTATAAATTTTTAGTAAAGGTTTGAGGTTAAGAAGAAGAATAAACGTTGTCTTTAGTGTGTTTTGGGAACTAGTGACTTTGGACTAGTTATACATAACTTCCGCGACGGTTACAAGAATCAAGATACTTATTGCAAAGCAGCTCCATAGAGTTATTTAAAAAAATTGAAAAATTTTATATATTAATTCCTTTTTAAAAAATTGTGTTTAAAATTTCGTCTATAAAAATGTAAAACATCAAGGCATGAAAAATAACCTTTAACAAAAGTTAGGAGTAATACTCGAAATACTATTAACAAATCAAAACATACCCAGTTGAAGTAAAAATTTGTAAAACAAAAAATATTTTAGACAAATGTTTTTTTCATATTATTTGTATACAAAATATATTTTTTGACTAACAATTCTTAAAAAACTGTTCAAGTGTGACTAAAAAAATGATATTTGAAACCGATCTACAAAAGGGCTTAAAGCTTCTTTCATACAAAAAACAAGGATACAAGAATAGGTTCAAGAGCCGTTTCTTAGAACTAGTTTCTGTTTCTTAAATGATTCCCTAGAACTAGCTTCGAGTATGATAATTTCAAATAAGAATTATGGGTGTCAAAGACAAATTAGAACTAGCAAAAACAAATTTTGGAAGTAGTTGTGGAACTAATTTTGGTGTGTGGATTTGTTTTTAAAGAGCGGTCATTTACAAATTAAGGTCGCTACTTTCAGTTTAAGAAAAGGTTTCGAAAAATAAATTGCTAAAATTGTTTTTATAAAAGTGCGGTAACCAAAATAAATACGCTAAGCTTAAGGAAAATTTAAATATTAATGGGGTTGAAACTTTTATAATCGTACTTACATTATTACATACATATAATTCTTATGAAAAACATTTAATTAAATTCCCTACCTTTGGTAATTCTTCTACATTAGTCCCCATTGTTGTATCTTCTAATTTTTGTTTTGCCGCCTGTTTACCTTCTGAGCCATGAAATTGTGTTTCCTTTTTACCCCAACCCACATTAACAAATTCACCTTCAGCTCCTGAAGATTCATCGCTCAAAACATGTTCAGTTAATGGATCAAAAGTACAGGTCATAACCACAACAGTATGTTCTTTAGTAACAAATACCACAACCTCTTGATCGGGAGACCAAGACATACATTCAATGCCAATATCACAAAAAGTCCCTTCATTAACTTGTTGTGTTTCGGGATTAACCAATAATACTTCTCCAACACCGGTGGCCAAACATATTTCATTATCTAGAGCCAAATACTCGGCGGCCACTATATCAGGGACCTCGGCTAGGATTTTGGGCTGATCTGTAGAGGTGGGATTGTAACTATAAAGTTTGTCATTAGTCACCACATAACGTGTATCCGTAGGTTTGGCGGAATTTGGATTGAGTAGAAGATATTTGGGTTGTTTTAAACCGTCTTTAAATTGTTGGGCATATTTTAGTTTTAAGTTACGCATTTTATTGTTTTATAATTATTGTAAATCTTAATTTTTCTAAACTTTTTCTTTGAAATTACACACGTGCCAAGAAAATGAAAACAAAAATTGTTTTGCTTTGAAGAACTAATCAATTCACACAAAAAGGTTAGCATTATTTGACAGTTTGTCTCAGAGATGGAAAGTTGAAATTAGATTTCAACCGGATGGCTTATTAGCCGCCTATTAATGCTGTGTTAGTGCTCGAAATTTTCATATAAATTTGACTTAAGTTCACGTTAAGAGCTAAGGCGTACGCTTTAATCAACCTCTTTAGCTTATAGTGAATGTTCCTGTTAACACCACAGCAAATTAAACTGAAAAAACTGGTACAACAGAAAAAAACTATCGGCTCAAACCGTTTAAGCCGGAAACTCAATTTTAAATCGCCCTGCATCTTTGTTGATGACAGTGATTTCAAGATTTATTTGACACAATCAAGGCAAATTCACTTTACAGGTGGTGTTGATTCTACAAGTCACAGAAATAACATGGGTTTTTATTGTTGCTTTGGTTAACGATATATTAAAAGCAGCTGAGTGAAAAAAGCAAATTGTGGAATATGTATATATGCATGCACTTTTAAACAAACGTAAACATAAACAACTTTTGACATTTCGGCCTACAATTATTTAAAAAAAAGTCTCAGCAGGTGGTGTAATACCACCTGTAATAAATTCGTCTTGAACACAATAAAGTACGCAGATTCAAACTAATTTGTTATATTCTGATTAATATTGTCAATTGTCCTATACAATTAACTAATCCCAAGTATGGTTTATTTTGTGGTAGAATTCTCTTGACTTTTTCACTTGAGTCGTGTCTGGTTAGTCTGTGTTATAGTCAACTACACAGGGTATACCAGTGATGTCAGAAGTGACAGCTGTCAAACGAGTGATCCAAAACCGTATGGTGAGGGTTGTTGTTGTATTTCATGTCCTAGGCGAGAAAGAGATTTAAAAACAATGTATACAAAAAAATAATGTGTAAAAGTGAACAACTACACAGCATGTTTTAAAACATATGATCGCCAAAAATATCAAAGAGATACCATAGAAGTGCAACATGACTGTATTTACTAAAATTGTTGTTTTATAAACTTAGTACAAACTCACAACAAATTTTATACTTGGGTTACATATTGTAATAACAAAAACTGTTTTATGTTTTTATAGCATTTTTGCACATAATTAATGTATTTTTTTATTTTATCTCAGTATTCAAAAGAACAAAACATACAACAAAGTTTCACATTTATATGATCTGTGAAATGTATAAGCAAATAAACACACTCACAAAACACATTTAATTAATCGTCAGCTTATTATTAGTTTGCCCAAAGATTTAAAAGAAAAACAATGAAAATGGTTTTCATTCTTAATTTTATATCAAAGTTGATATTAGTTATCTCAGTTATGATGTCAGATATCGAAAAACGGGTTTCAGAATTAGAAAGAGGATATTGATATTATATATAATCCAATCGCCTCTATTATTACAAAAATGGTGATTGGGCCAAACCAAAAATAAGCTGACGAATTGGAAAATCAGACGTAAGGAAGAGAGACAGAATAATTGTCATACAGTTGTTTCACCTACAGTTTTTCATAGCGCAGTTGCTTTTATAGTGTATTAAAATAGTAGTTTCCACGTAGTTTTCTAAAAGGCCGTAAGGGAAAAAAAGGCGCTCTAATCACCGTGTCTTCACTGTGTACGCTGTGGTCAACTACGACTAGCTTAAGTTAGGTATCGGTATGAAATGAAAATTACAAATGTGTATTTCTAAAATTTCGTTTCATACCAAAACAAAGGTTTAGTTACTTAAGTCAATTATAGTTGGGCTTTAAGCTTTTTAGAGATGCCAATTTTTTCTTAAGTTGTAACTCAAAAAGTAAATCATTTCGAGAAGTCCTGCGCCGAGTAAATTATTAGGTGGCGGCAATAGAAAGAATAACTGCAGCGACGGCTAATAGCCCGCTGCGAGCCGAAAACAACCGATTTATATGAGCCGATGAAAAGTTTATTTACCGTCGCTGCATTATTTCCTCCATCCGCCGCAATTGTTTTATTTGCTCGTCGCAGGGGTCTGTTGAGAAGTCTTAAATAACTAAACTACCATGCCATGTAAGCGGGTTAATTTTTTTCGGTGAAATTTTCTTCAAAGAATGTTTCTCGGGTATTGCCAGGGCTTCTGACGACTTGTTAACAACAGCTCTGTAAAAACTCATCAGAGATCTTCGCCAAGCAAATTAATTGTTGGTGACACATATCAAATTTGAATCTAACGGTAGACATTCAATAACCAAGGTTCAAAACAATAATTCAACATTGAATAAAGTAAGATGTTGATTTAGTCAAATCATTATTGATTCAGTTTTGCTTCCATTGAATAATTTGTCTTATGACTGAAATGAACCATCAAGAATCAATCAAATGAATTATTGTTGTTTGAAGTGTAAAAATTAAACCAATTCGTTTGGTTTAAATTTATTTAATTTAAATAAACAACTGCAAACGGTAACAGATCTAGATCCACCAAACGATGCTAAATAAAAATAAGTAAAAGAAATGCATAAAATATTGATATATAAATTAAGTTAACATTGTTAAATTAAGAAAATTATCGGCGACTTATTTTAAGCACTTTATTAGCCGAAAATTGTTGGCGGCGACATTCGCTAAAAATAGACGGCGGATAGGTTAAGGAGGAATTCAGCCGTTCGGCGCAGGGGTCTGTCTCGAAGTTGTGAATATTTTTATGTGTGGCGACTGTAGTAAATTTTATTTTAAAAAATCGTATTTAAACAATTAGAAAATAATAAAAATAATTATATTGCTTAACTAAGACGGGATTTATTGCAATTATCAAAATTTGTTGATTTGTATGAAATTTAAGATGAGTAAAGTGCGTTTAAAATTCACCATATGAAAAAGCAAATACAAAACGAAGTAAAAGCAGGAATTTTTGTATTTTCGTTTTTTTTTATTCCAATAGGCATGTTTTACCACTAAAGTGCCAGAGTGTTAGTGAATCTATGTTTAAATGTGTGTAAAGTGAAAAAATGTAAAAGAAAAATGTAAGAAAATAAAAAAAAAATTAAAACGTAAAAAAAATAAAATTACGAAAGAGGTGTATAGAAAACGAAAAAACAACAAAAATTACTATGTGAGGAAAAACAAAAATGTTGCAAAACGCACCCATTCAATAAAAAAAGCAAATAAGAAAAATTAAATAAATAAACAAAATAGAAAATTACAAAAATAAGTTTTAACAAAATAAATATTTATTAAAATAAAAAAAAATTGCAGACTATTAAAATAAATTTTAATGCAAGAGCTGTAAATTAAAGGTGAGTGATGATAATAAAAAAATAGGGTGTGCTTAAACATCAGGTGTATTTTTATTATTCTTTTAGTCTTTACGTTCCTACTCAGGCAGTCAACCAAACACATCCAATATGACAAAGATCGAGAATTATCTTTTTTCTTGTCGTTATTGGTGTTTATTTTTATAAATTCTTTTTATAGCAGTTTTCATAATAAATTTGTGTCATATGATTATCCCTGCAATTTGTTAATTTTGGAACATAATTTTGTCTTTTGATTTGCATTTAACACAATTTTCGGGGTTGTTAGTTGTTGTAATTATTTTGGCCCTCCAGACAAATGTCTGATGTGCTATTTCAAATTCCTTGTAATTTTTCACACGCATACAGTGATGCTAATTAACATTTATAATTTACAACCTGAAAAAACTTAAACTTTATTTTAGGTAGTTTTACATATGGGAATATTTTTAGCAATTTTTCGTTTTTAAAAAATTTTAAGCACATACAGTCAAAATTTTTAGTGCTGTGGTTTTTTCGACCCATTATCATTCTGCCTTTGCATTATTAAATTTGTTAACATATAAAATATGTTACGCATTGAAGACCATTATAGCTTAAAGTATAATATTCCCAGAAAAGTAAAAAATGTGATGGCACATGGACTCTTTTTGTCAGTGGTTAATTATGATATTTGGCGGTAAATCGTACATGTTTCAGTAAAAATAAGAAAATTGTTATAATAAATGCATTTTTATAGTTTGAATGTATCAGAACTCATCCTTCTGTACACAGAAAGAAAGATGAACTATACAAAAAAATATATTAAAGATATTAACTATACAAAAAAAGACTATAACAAGTTAGCTTGATAAAGATCAACCCGAAGTGAAGATATTTTTTATAATCTCAAAATAGGGCATACACTTAAGTTCGAAAGTCGGCTTGTTGTGCCAATGTTTATGATTTGTGTATTCTTTGCTTTGGGTACATATCAAATTTCAATAGAAATCTGAGAATTCTGGAAAAAAAAATCAATTTAACGATTTTTCCATTTTTACAATTGGCATCACTATTCGTATCACAAATTTTCTTGCTGTCAATCTTGTTATTATTTATTTTTTCATTGCTATTCTTATCTCCCTCATCCTTTGCGACTCCTACATCTTTCGTTTACTACAGTTTGAAGGACATTTTTCATTTTTGTAGGAATTTTTCTTCTTCTTAATTTTTCTTTCTCTTTTATTGTTTCACATTTTCTTTAGCGATTTTTTAGGGACCCACCCATTATGCAAAAATATTTGTTTGTATCTTTACAATTAACAAAAATAAAAATTTTAATAAAACGCTTGAATTAATCATTTTAATTTGTCAATTTGAATTTATAATTTATTCAAATGAGGGTTGCAACTTTTTTATTAATACAAATATAAGAATTGAAATGAAGCAAAATTTTTGTTGCTAAACTGGCCTTGATTTAATTATGTAAATAAAATGCATTTATGTATGAATTTTGATGTAGTTTAGGATCAAGTAATTATTTAGTCGAATTAAGGTTTGAACGTTTTGTGAAAGATATTAATAAAAAACAAATCTTAAATTAAGTATTTATCTTAGGAAAATTTCCACAGAAAGTTGAAATATTACAAAAAGTTGCATAATACAAATTCTGTTAATTTTTTATAAAATAGTTCCTAGCATCACGGCAAATTGTCTTAAACCTTTTCTGCAAATTTTGTTTAGCTGAATAAGAAATAGATTATGTCTGGGCTGTAGGGGAAACCTTTAGACCTAGCTCGAGCGGTTAAAGCAGACCGTTAAAGGTAAGATTTTTCACCCTTTGAACCCCATTATTACCACATAATGGGCGAAAATTCAAAAATTTACCTTATCGCTGAGTTAGCCCATACTTAAGGGAACGCATATTTTTAATTTCAGGTTTCTAGCCAAAGGAGTTTTAGTAGGTCAATAAGGGGAAAAAATATTCTCTTTTCCTCCCAGTAGGAATTTCCAAAAATCCCGGAGTGACATATCTACCATATTTCAGCTTTCCTTTGGGGAGGCATTTTATCCTTTGTACCCACATTTTTACCACGTGCCTGGGTAACAAATGTATATATTTTCTGGTGTTTAGCTAAAATGGTGTGATCAGCCCGTTAAGTTTGATACTTTTCCCAGTTTTGCTCCTCATTGTCGGGATTTCCAAAAAATACCGTATGGGCAAATGTCTACGCCGGAGGTTGTACCTAAATACCAATTTTCTGCCTTTAGATTCAGCGGTATTAAAAGACTGTTATGGGGAGACTCCTTTTTGGCTCCTCTCCGTAGGATTTTCTAAAAATACCGCCCAATACCAAATTTCAACTTTCTAGATCCAGCGGTTTCTTAAGACATCTTCCTAGTAGAAAGAAGGAGAACTTTCCTCTTTTTTAGCTCCACCCTGTAGGATTTTCCAAAAATGAAGTCTTAGTTGATGTCTACACTGGAAAAGGAACACTTCCACCAAATTTCATCTTCCTAATTCTAGTGGTTTTGGCAGGCCGTTAACGGAAATCTTTTCGTCCTTTAGACACCCATTTTGACCACGTCATTGGTGAAAATTTCAAAATATACCTTATTACTATATTGAATTAGCCAGTCAGTCAGTCAGTCAGTAGAAATATAGAATTGCAGCTATAATTATTAATAATCAATTTTTGTTATTGGATAACGAAAGCAAATTGAATATTATTTTATGAATAGCTTATTTATTTTTGTTTTTATCAATATGTATTTCGATTTGTTTTTTTTATTTTGCAAATATTTGTGCATCAATTTATATTACCTTTTATATTCTAACTACGTATGTGTGCTGTTTTAAAGCAAGTCACCTTCACTGATGTGTTTAAAACACACAAATATACACACACACCTGCTTTTTAGTAAGTGAAACAAACACAAAAAACAGGTGATAAATATTTTTTTATTATAATTTTATAAAATACAAATATGAGTGAATGGTATGTAGCGATAAGGTGTGTGTGAGTACTAACTGGATCCACTTTAAATTAAAAGCATGTGGCAACATCATAAGGCAACAATAATAATAAACAGCATCATCACTAAATCACTCAATCGCCCCCTTAGTCCCACTGAAAAATAATTATAAAAATATAAAGCAAAAACAAATCAGTTTTGTCACTATAATGATGTTGTTCTTTTTTTTGTTTTACTTCTAAAAGTCATCTAGAATATTTTTCTACATACATATGTACATGAATAATTCACTATGGGGTAAAGATGTAGGCAGGGGTAATAAAAATATTAAATCCTTCCGATATTTGCTTGAAATGCAGTATTTTTCGTAATCTTCTCTCAGGTTAGTTTTCTAAACGACAAATTGTACTTAGCTTATGTTTTGTACAAATTTCTACGAGTCGCCCGTAACATAGCGATCATTAAAGTCAACAATATTTTCATAAATCCTCGACAGGATCTCGACATAGGTAAAAGAAAATAAAAAAATTAACAATTTTGAAAATAATTTGTGACATAAAATGTGTTTGGTTTGGTAGGCCCATCTATCTCCAAATTTCCACAATGGCGAAACCTGAGAATTACAGCCCAATTGCAATATGTTCAGCGCTCTCGAAGGTTATGGAGAGCATGGTCAACTACTATCTTGTTAATTATCTAGAATCCAACTCAGTTCTTAACGATCGACAGTATGGCTGTCGTATAAATCGTTCTACGGGAGAGCTGATTGGCGTTCCTAGATATTTCCAAGGCATTCCATTGTATATGGCATAAAGCACTAGTGCCAAAGCTTAATGCTTTTGGACACGGTGATGACTTCTCTCGATTCATATCGAGTTTTCTCAGGGAACACACTATAACAGTTGTTATATATAGGGTCTTTTCCGACGAGTTTCAGCTGAATTCAGGGCTACCGCAAAGTTTCGTTCTTTCTCCTTCACTTTTTCTTATCTTTATAAATTACCTTTTGGGTCAAAGTTTTAATACTATCTGTTCTTTCGCAGATGCTAGCAGCATTTGTAATTGATATTCCTTTGATCATAGGGCAAGCCCTTTGGTGGCTGGAGGCAAAATATGAATGACACACTCAATATGAGTGAATAGGGTCGAGTTCCGTTCCGGGCCGTATGGTCACCAATGATGGGGTTTTCGATATAGAGGAATCAGATGTTCTGGGCATAAGAATTCATTTAATTAATTGTCCGCTAGAGTAATCACATCATTCGGGTGTCGAGAGAAGCATACAAGTCTTAAGGTTTTTACTTCATCTGATCTCCTTACTATTCATTCCACCTTTATTTATCCGAAAATAGAATACAACTCCCATATATGGGCAAGGGCTTCAAAGTCTATTTTACAGCTTCTGGACCATGTTCAGGGGAGGGCGTCGGCGCTTATCAATGACAGTAAGGTAACCAGCTCAATTGACTCATTGGAGCATTGTCGGAACGTGGGTTGTGTTACACTGTTTTTCGGTATTACAATGGGAGGTGTTCTGATGAAATAAATAAACTCATAGCCAGGGCTCGGGTTTTTGTTCGGAATATTCGCTTATCTAAAAGAGTAAATCCGTTTGTTGTCGATTGGCCAGTGGATCGCACAACACATTACTGGGAAATTTCGTTCTTTAGTCGTACTATCCCCCCAGAGGGTTTTCCCATCACTTACAACTTAGTGAAATTTAAATCAAATATCCAAAGACACTACTCCCTCTTTCCTCTAACCTGGCTTCCTTTCGCCAACTCAATGCGCAAATTAAAAAAAGGTCTAAGTGGCTACATTGGCCGATCTTAATTAAAATTACGTTCATGCTAATTTCAGTCTATCTTGGGATCCTCGATTTTATATCCAGCAAACTTGGGATTGGTGTACCTTATAAAAAAAACTATTCCAGTCAGTTAGTAGATTTCTGATGTCAATATTATATATTAAACCCAGGGTTGGCAGGCAACGCCGCCAAAATATCGTTATCAATTCAAAACGATCAACTACGACAACCAAATGATTCGGTTGGCAGGAATAAAAATTGCCACAATAAAAATGTTGTCTGCTACAATTATAATATGAATTGACGTTTTAGTGTTGCTGCCCGATTGTGGCAATGTTTAACTATATTTTTGCCGCTTGCCTGCCTGTGCGCCTTCTTTATTCACATGAATTCCTTAAATCTATACGAATATTTGATTTTTTACTCTTTGATATTTTTTTGTTAAAGTCGTTTATTCTATTTTTAGTTTGAGCGACGAATGAACACAACAACAAAAGCATTTATTATTATGCTTAAAATTGCTGCAAGTATTAATACGAGTGCAACAGCAACGATAACAACAGCAACAACAATGCATTTCATTGCATTACTACCATACTTGGGAATTTTTCATTGGCATTGAAAGTTCATTGGCATTACTTTAAATCAATGCCAATTGTTAAAAAAAAATTTTACCATTCAATGCCAATTGTATTATTCTTAATTGACATTGTTTGAAGTAATTGTAATGAAATTAAATTAATGCCTAAAAAACTTAATTACAATTGATGAAAAAAAATTTTGTTTTCAAAGCATACATTTTATTGGTGAACAATCATTGTCGGTCATGTTCTAGATTTCACTTTTAGGTGAAAGTACAAATTCATAAAATTTTTTCCCAATTTTTTTGGTTTCGCTAAAAAATTAAATAAATTTCGATTGTACATTGGTTATTTAATGCATTAAGTTGAAATCAAATTAAACTAATCTTTGGAATACAGTGAAATAGGTGCCAAAAATTTCAATTCCACGCGGATTCAAATTCGCACTAATTCCAATTCTATTTTTTAAACAACTAAAGGAAAATAATAGCAATGAGTATTTACAAAATTTCACCATTGAGCATCCGAAAAAAGATTATTTTTATTTGCGTGATTAGTGAACCAATAAAGGAGGCAAATACTAACGAATTCTAATTTTGAAGAATTTGTGCTTACGAAAGCAAATATTAATATTTCATTCAACAATATTCATTCATATTGAATTTATTTCAATTATTACTTTTTCCTTTTAAATAACTAATGTTAATGATTTTTTCCATTGGTAATGAAACAGCTGGTTGGTGCCAAAAAATTTCATTGGCAATGAATTAATTTAATTCAATTAATTGGCCTGTTCAATTAACTTTTCCCAAGTTTGCTTACTACCAACAAAAGAATGAACTGAAACTTACTGAACTTAAGCAACATAATAATTATTGTGCTGCTGTTATTGCCCTCGTTGCTTGCCGCCACCACCGAGTTATTCACATAACGAACGATTCATGAGGGAATGCGTCACATTTGGTTTCTACATCATCATACAGTAAGAAAAGTAAAAAAAAAACGAATTGTACCAATGCCGCCACCAATTCACTCACTCACTCATTCGTTGTACACACAAACCGTTTGTTGTTATTTGGTTGGGAATATTGTGTTTGTTTTTTTTCCGTGTTATAAATATGTACAAGTATGTTCTCGTTTTTACGGCTTATTCTGGCCTTTTTGTGTTATTTTTTGTGCTAGACTCGTTTTTCTGTTGTTGTAGTATTTTCCGAATAGTTTTGGAATTTCTATGCTGCGAAATTCCTCAATGTTTTTTGCATTTACTTTATCGACAAAGATGCCGGATCGTTGAAATTTAAACAAATTTTAAAAGAGAATTTAATTTGTTGGAAAATGAACTATTTATTGAAAGTAAATTTGTGTGGTTTATTATTATTATTATTATTGTTATTATTATATTTACAGCAAAATAAATAGTTGTTACAATCAGATATTTTTTCCAACTCCGCAATTATTTTTAAAGTTAATAAGTTTAAAGAGAGAGGTAAATTTAACATATAAATTTGTTCCCTAAAATCAACGTTTTATTTTAATATCTGTTGTTCGTTTTACATCTAATTGTGTAACAGACTGATTGTATTTCTCCTGTAGGCCAGTTGTTTCTTGGTAGATTTGGCGTAAGAACGCTTCAGCTGTTGTTAATTCTAAGTTGAAATAAATAAGTGGTCTAGAATTAATAACACGTTCACATTTTAGCAATCCATTATAGAGTGTCATCTTTAAATATAAAACTTAGCATTATTTGATAAAGTACCTGTTTTTAATGATTGCCCCAAACGTTCCCAACTACCTCCCATATGAGGTACAACAGGTAGGTTAAAGTGCCAAGTTGTAGATGAAGAAATCTTATCAAAACCTACTTCGTTAATTGCATTTTTTTAGCCCTGTTTCCGCTCTTCTTAAGTTTGTTCCATAGTCACAATATATTGCAATGGATGTACGTACCTCGTCGAGCAATAAAATTTTGAATTGCTCTCATGCAACTGCTAGTAGTCAATCGTGTGCCACTTGGATGTGCTTTGCATGAATGGTAATATAAGTAAAGATAACTTTCTCGTAAAAAGTACTTTCTCGTGTCTAGCTACTTTTACTTATAGCGGACCATAAGAATTCCGCGGTGGTACAGGATCCAGCCAGGATCTTTATATCAAATTTAAAATTTATTTTTCATTTTGTCGCGCCATCTGCAATGTTGTCCTTCGTTGGTATATAACTCCATTCGAAGGGTTTGCTGCTTTCGAGAACTTCTCCAATGCGATACATAACAAACTGTTTGTAACTTCGAGGGCCTGCGTTCAGCAAAGATCAGAATGTGCAGCGGACTGGAACCAGAGTCTTTCCATGTGCAGGTTGCGAATGGTGCTTACAGTATTTGCAAGGCGAACTCCATTAGTTCCATGCGCAAGATAGACTAAGAAACATTGAAAGTATTGTGTAGTATCAAGTGTTCAAAAGTATTGACATTTTACAACTCTAGTACGTGGGGGCTGCGATCTAGACATCTGGGGATAAAATTCTTAGAGGATGTGGACCGCTTGAAGTATGTTTATTTATTCAAGCTTGCGAAATTTATACATTGAAAGTAGACTTATATCTTTACTCACCTTCTAGGGGGCTTCAATTCGACTTAAACTTTCCCTGATTTTAGATTGTTATATAACAGAACACTTTACTTCAAGTATTTTACAAATCAATTCTGAAATATAATCAGAAAAAATATTTGTTTTGTCAACCAAATTATCGGCTGCAGCAACAGAAATTAGATTTTGACATCTGGATAATAAACTCTTAGAGGACCTAGATGTATGTTTATTAAACCGGGCTGTGAGGCCGCGTGTTTTTCGATTGCACTCACCTTCCAGTGTGCTTCAATTAAAACAAATCACTTTCACTTTAAAAATTAAATCAAGCAGCAACCGAAATTGATAACAATGTCGTCGGATTTCATGTCTTTTCATTTTAGATCAATTCACAAAGGATGCTCCCTACTTATACGATAAAGTAGTGTTTATAGACGTTTGATTTAAGGTCGATTCACACGCTAGCTATCCCTGTCCATCGATATACAAGTCTGGTTAAACCAAAAAATTTCTTTTATTTTCGTCGGAATACTCTTCGAGAGAGTTCTGCACAATATTGTACAAATCAGTGGTACTGTTATATTCACTATTGTTTTGGTAGTCACATTGAAAATTTAACGAATTCAAGATTGTTTTGAAGAGAAAAACGGATGTCTCAACCGGTTGTTGGCAACCAAAACTATATGTTTTGATTCAGTTAACACAACTAAATTCCGTTGCCTCTGTGTACAATTTTCCTTACATATGTATTTCAATTATTTTCCAATGACACAAATAATAATTTTTAAGTCTATACAATACATATGAATAATGAAATTTGTACACATTTTCTAATTCATAAATATCAGCAATCGATTATGTTAAACTTTAGCTGTAAATACGCCAACCTCAGCGCATCTCATAATTATTGTAAATATAGCAAAAATGGTAATAAATGATTATTCCTAAGAAAATATTTATAACTTTGATATTCATTTCAACAGAAAGCTCACGTATTAAACAGCAAAATGAAAATTGCATAGAAAAGATTGTGGAAAAAAAGCACACACAGAAATATGACTAATGTACGGTTACAGTTTAATACATACAGTGCAAGTACATAAAAGACCCCATAAACTGAACTGTGAATATGTTTGTTCATATGTTGGGAAGAATTTAAGATGGAAATATGAAAACTAATGATGTTTGCAAAATGGAAACAAATATAACTTATATAAACATAAGATTGAAACAGTAACAGAGGAAACAAATAGGTTCTTGGTATGTGTGCACATAGAATTAATAGAAATTGTAATGAGAATAAAGATTTCTCTAGAAATTGCATAAACTCATATTTGCACTTAAAGATATATTTTTTTATGATTCAAAGAAGTTTTTATGCCAAAGTAATCGAAAGTCACGTATGTTTGTCAAAGATTATCAATATATCATTTGTAATTATTGTAACAAAATATTGCATTAAATAATAATAATAATAATAAATAATTTAAATAAAAATGACGTCATTTACATGCTGATGACTGAGGAGTACTAACTAGTTTAATAGAGGCTTAAAGATACATTTAAACTATCTTTGTTGTGCATTAAATATATTTCAAAACGAGTATATCACACACCCATTCACTCAGCCGACGACATGTCTATTATGAACAGTGTTACCAGATATTTGGATATAAAATGTTACAACATTTTATTTTTTACCCAAAACAACCCAGCACAAAAAACAGTAAAAAAAAAGAAGCAGTAATTTTGATTCCGCTGTTGTGAAAATTTGGATTGGAATCAATGATTTTTACATAGGGGTGTTATAGGGTGAAAATCTTCTTTTATGATCATTTTTCATTTCATCTTTCCTTATGGTTTTATAGATTCCACCAAAGAATTTAACTGGCACATTTGTTGTTTTAAGTTTGACTATTGGTTAAATTATATCGGGAAGTTTAGCATTCGGGCCTTAATTATGTATATAATTATTATTATTTTTTTTTTTTTATTACAGTTTTTGCTACAATAAGTTTTTTACTTTTTGTATTGATAACAACGATTTTTATAATTGAAAATCTGGTAACGTTAGCCACTACTTTTTCCCATTATTCTGGTAGCATATGGATTGCGCGCCAAAATAACTGCTCCGGTTTTGAGGTAAAGAATGAACCAAGCCAATTTCTTATACCCTGTTCTGGAGTTAAGCGTATTCCAATAAGGGCGTTCTGCATCGATCGAAACAAAGGTCTGGGCTATAAGGCGGGTGAGCCAAAACTTCCCATCCACTGTTTTCCAAATATTTTTCGACCGGTCTTGCAATATGTGGCCGAGCGTTGTCATGATGGAAGATTATGGCCTCGTGTCTGGTCGAATATTCTGGTAGTTTTTCGTTGATTGCTCTTTTTAAACGAATCAATTGTGTTCGGTGCAGGTCTCCCTGTGATCGTCTGACCCGATTTCAACAGCTCATAATACAAAACACCCTTCGGATCCCACCAAATACAGAGCATTACCTCGGCGCCATGGATATTCGGCTTCGGCGTTGATTTGGCTGGTTGACCGGGCTTTACATATGACTTTTTGCGCTTAGGGTTATTGTAATGTAACCAGTTTTCATCACCAGCAACAATACGATGAAAAATTACTTCTTTCTGTAGCGTTTAAGCAGCATTTCCGACATGCAAAATCGCATTTCAACGTCTCTTGGCTTTAATTCATATGGGACCCAATTTCCTTGCTTTTGAATGAATCCCAATGCTTTTAAACGTAGAGAAATGGCTTGTTGTGTGACTTCCAATGATAGTGTAAGTTCTTCTTGCGTTTGAAAACAATCTTCGTCGAGTAATACTTCCAATTCCTCATCTTCAAACTTTTTTGTCTGACCAGGCCTCTCCTTGTCTTCTGTGTCGAAATTACCACTTTTAAATCGTGCAAACCATCGTTCACAAGTTTTTTGAGTTGGTGCATGTTGACCGTAAGCTTCTACCAACAAACGATAACTTTCAGCAGCCGTTTTCTTCAAATGAAAAAAGGTTATCAGACTTCCCCGCAAAACATATTTTTAAGCCACAAAATTCTACATTATTTCAGCGATTGAAATGTGTTTACACTTGGGCGTCTATCGAATACTGAATTATAATGAAAGTAATCATCCAAAATACCATATTTGTTATTATTGGTTTTAAAATACATTTGTAAAAAAGTAAAAAAAGTGAAAAGTAAAAACTAAAATCAAAAAAAAAAAAAAAATAAATGAAAAAAGTAGGAAGAAAATTTAAAAATAAATTACAAATGTTTAAAAATATTTAAATGTTTAAAAAACGTGGTACGCAGTTTTTATTTATTTATAATTTCACATTATAAAAATTATTTTTATCTAAATTGGCGCTCTTGGTTATTTAAGGCGGGGTTGTTTAAAAACTGCTTGCCTCTCAAGAAGTAATACTTTATTTGTCTGGTTGCACTTTCTACGACCTCTCAATGAAAAGTTTCTCAATCTGTTAGACAACTGAATGAATCGCCAGTGTACTGCTAAGACTTATGCTCAAAGCGATTTTTCTAACCTTTCGAAAAGGGCATACGAGTCCTTTGAATGAAACACAGTTTTTTTGTAAAAAAAAAATATTTTTCAACATAATCTCCTTTTAGGTCAATACACTTAGTCCAAAGTTTCTGTAATTTTTGTATCCCTTCCAAAAAATAGGATTTTTGGAGGTCCATAAAATAGGCATTTGTTTGATCAATAATTTCATCGTTGGAGCTTAATCTCTTTCCACCCAGCCATTTCTTTAGGTTTTGGAAATAAGAAATAGTCACTGGGGAGCAAACCCGGTGCCCATCTTGCAGACAGCTTTCTTAAATCCAACTGATCATTTAAAATCGAAACCACACTGCCATATGAAATGCCTATGGCATCAACAATCTCACGTAATTTTACTCTTCGATCGGTCGACGTTTTCGGGTGTATTAACCTCAATTGGCCGTCCAAAACGTTCAGCGTCATTTGTACTTGTGCGACCACAACGAAAGTCAGTAAACCACTTTTTTTACCATTGAAATCGATTGTGCAGAGTCCCCATAGTTTTCATCAAGCTTTTACATGGTTTGATTGAAGGGTTTTTAGCAAAAAATAATGTTTAATGATCACTCGAAATTCACTTTTTTCCATTCTTAAAAAAATCCACGAGGTGGTATGTTTTGAATAGCTGTTAAACGCAAAGTAAATAACGGAACTTGCTTAAAATTTGACAGTAATTTATTAACAGGTGGTACTTGATGGGAGCAGTGTTGCATTTCATATAACTACGAGGGAAGTTTGAAAAGTCGCGGACTTTTTGATCCGCCCTCGTAGCTTTACATATTACAAAGTAAAGAGATATCATGATTTCAAATTAGATATAAACTATAATTCTCGGGTCACATGTTTAAAGTATTACCATTTGAACAATATACATTTTTTATTAAAAACCAGAACTTTAAACAGCAAATAAACGTAAATGATGAAGAATATTGACAAATTCTAAAAAAAAAAAAAAATTTTTGCAAAATTATGTTATTACATTTACCAAGTTTCATGCTGATTGAAAGGGGTTGATCTGATGACTATCATCGTTGTATTTGGAATCACCCAAGTGAAAATAGAGTTTCGACAAAAGTCGGCTAAAAAGCCGAAAAAGCCCCTAATTAAAATCGAGTGAAATATAAAATTTGGTCGCTGAACTCCATACAAAAATTTAAGGCTTTTAAAATAATAAAAAATCTAAGCATTAAAGTGCATGTCATGCATACCTTTTTTGATACCTTTTATAGCCCCACTTGCCTATATAATAAATAAAATTTACTATTTTTCAAGCCCATTTTTAGCATTTAAAATTGATTGGTACTTTTTGTCCCAAATAGGGGTTTGTTAATTTTGTCTCCTCTATTACACATGAGAATTTTATCAAAATCTTAATTATAACTACAGACAGTTCCCTCGTAATTATACAAATGTTTGCAGTGTTGAGGAATAATTTTTTTTAACACTTATGTTAAATAAAATAAAGGAAAAACAAATAAAACATTTATCAGAGAGTTTATTTAACGATATCAGTTTTTATCTTTTAGATAATAATTAAGCGATACATACATATTTTACTATGAGTTTTACAGATTTTTCTTCTGAGCAATTATTTTGTGTGTACCTGTGTTGATTATAAACAAATTTGGATGCAAAACTTAAGTGGGAAAAATAAACAAACATTTCCTAAACATGCCAAAAAAAAATATTGCTTTATTTGTAATAACAATGAAAAATATTTATTAAAATCCAAACATAATAAACTTTACAAACGTTGAGATACAAATGCAAAAACAGTAGCAATCGCATAATTATTACACTCACAAAAGAGAGAGTTACTCAGTCTACCACAACAGCTTAAGCTTTGGAAATATGGGTAATAGTTTGAAGCTAGCAGTTGGCTTTAAAACTTGGTAGTAACAACAACGTTATTTCAATGGTTGTAAACGGTTTATATAAACGCAATATTTAAACATGAGACGGTTAACGGTTTCAAAAGAAAAATAAAAAAGACGAATGAAAAATAAAAAAATGTAATTGAAAAAAAAAAAAAACAATAAAAATTTCAAATACAATTTAAAAAAATTTATAAATAAAATAAAAAAAGTCAAACACGTTATAATAACAAAAAAAAAAATATATAAAACAAAAAGTTTAAAATTTTCAATTGCAACATTTTCAAATAATTATATATGTTTTAGAGTTATAAAAACTGTTCATTAAAAAAATAAAAATTTGTTAATTTTAAAAACTACCAAAACTTGTAAAATTTTTTTAATATTTTATAAATTTGGAGATTTAAAAAAAAACAACAAAATATTAAAATTTGTGTACTTTTTTTATATGTTTACATAAAATATTTTCTTAACATCAAGTTTGTTTGCCTAGTTTTGCCTTTATTGAAAATGTGTGTTTCCTTTATAATTTTTAGCATTTTCTTTTTATTTTTATATAGATTAGTCATCACAGGCATTGTGGTATTACAAACACATATTTTACAAGGAAAATCTTCCTTCTGGGGCAGTAACCGATTTCAATTAGAGTATTTAATTAAAAATTGGGGTTGCAATGCAATTTATTAAAAATAAAAAAAAATTGTTATCCTTGTTAGAAACGGACTCGTTAATTTTTTTTAAAATAGAAGCAACAGCCAAGAAATTTTTGCTACTAATTAATGTATTGCTGCCGTCGCCGATCGAACCCCACAATTTTCTGTCTGTCTAGCGATTTCCGTCTGTCTGTTGAAATGGCGATCACGGCAAGAAAACGCAAGCGGGGTTGCTAATTTTTACCCAGATGAATGGATATGCTCCCGAAAAGTTTGGTATTGAAAATGAGCAAAATCGGTCCAGCGGTTAAAAAGTTATGATTGAAAATGTAAAGGTACCTCTAAATTTTCCATATAAATTGGTGTATTTTAGAACAATTTCATAAAAGCGACTGGAGAGCAAAATATTTATACTTGTTTTTTCATCAGTCGCATAGAATTAAGTAATATTTTATATTCACCCCAAAAAATTGTTTTCACCTCAAAATTGATGTTCCTTAACAAAATTTGTTTTCACATCCGAAAAAGTTATTAATTTTAAATTTGTTTTTACCACCATAATTTTCTAAAGTATACAGGGTGATTCAGTCACGACCCGCCGAATTTCAGCAGCGTATTCCTTGACTTATTTCATGAAAATATGTCCACTACGACCATCCCCGAAAATGCAAGTGTGCGAAATGGCAGCGCTTTGAAAATTTTCGGATTGGTGGTCGGAGGGTAGTAGGGTAAAATTGCTAACTTCTGAACCAGTGGTCGGTTTGCTCAGCCAGATGGCAGGTAACTTATGTCCTTTTTTTCTCTTAAAAGATAGCCCTACCTCTTACCTTTCCAAAATGCCCTAAACGAAGCCTAAAGGCCTTACCGGTCTTATGACCATATGACTGAAATGCAAACATTTTTTTTTTGTTTTTGGAAGCGAAATAACAGCACACATTCATTTATTTTTGTAAATTACCATTAAAACCGTTTTCAATCCCACAACTATTTTTTTACTGACTTTTAGTAAAAAATATATTATTTAGTAAATTTTTTTGCTACTTACATTTTACAAATTACAGAACTTTTACAAAATATTTAAAGAGTTTTGTTGCTAACTTCTGAAACCATTTTACAAATTTTTGAAAAACCGATTTGCTAAAATTACGAAAAACAAAATGTACTAACTTTAAAAAAGTGTATATTGAAAGAAATGTTATTTCTATTAATTAAAACTTATACCTAAAGGGTGGTCCAACCATAATGCATCGTGCATTATTTATTATTTAATCGTAATAAATAAAACAAAAAGTTTTCAAAGAGTTACCTTTATATTTTTTTATTATGATAGAAGAATCTATTAAATTATGTGTGAAACAAAATATCAGCCAAATGCTTGCCACGGCTTCGGTGGCATACTTCTATCCGATGGTCCATATTTTCAATAACTCTGAGACATAATTGAGGTTCAATGTCATTAATGTGCCGTATTATCTCATCCTTTAGCTCTTGAATTGTTCTTGGCTTATTGACGTACACTTTTTCTTTTAAATATCCCAAAAGAAACCAGTCAAACGGTGTCAAATCACATGATCGTGGAGGCCAATTAACATCGCCATGACGTGAGATAGCACGGCCATTTAATTTATCGCGCAAAAGAGCCATTGTTCGTTGGCTGTGTAACAAGTGGCACCATCCTGTTGGAACCACATATCGTCCAGGTCCATATCCCCAATTTTTGGCCACAAGAAGTCCGTTATCTCGCGATAGCGAACACCGACGACGAGTCGAGGTTGACGTCTCTTCTGCCACACTATCGCCAACAACAGCAATGCTTTCCGCAGAACGAACTTGTTGAGCATGCACAGGTGTTTTCACATTTCCTACAGACCTGGTTTGCTGCAATTTCTACACAATTCTCCCGATTAAGGATACATTTGGTCGATTATGCTGACCAAAAAAATCACAAATTTCATTTGATTTGAACGCCCATTTTCAACAATCTTAACGCGCTGTTCAATTGTGTTGAATTTGTCAAACACTTAAACAAAAAAATGTCAAATTAAGTTGGGCAAAAACTTGACGTTAAACTGTGACTTACAATTAACATTGTGCATTATGGTTGGTCCACCCTTTACAACCTTAAATTTCCTTAAAATTATAGGTTGAAAAAAAGATAGGAAGTGAAGATACTTTTCACAACCGACTCATGAAAATTAAGAGTTAATTTGTGTATTTTATAATATTTTTTTCTATAAATAAAATTTTGCTATAATTTAGTAGCGCTTACTTATTTTGTATACTAATTAAATTGTACTAATAAAGGGTGTTTTTTCTCGAGTGTCAAAACTTTGAGTTGGCATCACTGCATTATTTGACAACCAATTTAACAGCTGATAGTTGCTTTTTGTTTAGTTTGCTTTTAAATTTCATTATGAATCGACTTACACCACAGCAAAAATCATTGTTCTATTCGTCAAACTCATTGTGCACTTATTCGATTTATGGCTTACATAATCGTCCTTCAGAGCGGCTAATTCGTTACTGTTACTAATAATGTGCATCCCGTGAGACGCCGAACAGTGCTCCCATCAAGTACCACCTGTAAATAGACTACTATCAATTTTGAGCAAGTTCCGTGATTTACTTTGCATTCGACAGCTGTTTAAAACATACAACCTCGTGGCTTTTTTTAAAAATGGAAAAAAGTGAATTTCGAGTTTTCGTTAAACATTATTTTTTGCAAAAAAAAAACCGTCAATCAAACCAAGGAAAGCTTGATAAATACTATCGAGACTCTGCACCATCAATTTCAATGGTAAAAAGGTGGTTTACTGACTTTGGTTGTGGCCTTACAAGCACGGAAGATGCCGAACGTTCTGGACGTCCAGTTAAGGTCTCTACACTTAAAACAATTGAAAAAATGTACGATATGGTGTTGACCGATCGGAGATTGAATGTGCGATAGATTGTGGAATACAAAGGCATATCACATGGCTCAGTGGTTTCAATTTTGAACAATCACTTGGGTATGAGAAAGCTTTCCGCAAGATGGCTGCCGCGTTTGCTCACAATCGACCACCAACGCAATCGTGTGACAGCTTAGTTTCCATGTCAAAAATCCATGAAGTATACTACGAATTGCCCCCTCATTCGCCTTATTTTCCAGATTTAGCCCCCAGTAATTATTTCTTATTTCCAAACCTAAAGAAGTGGCTGGGTGGAAAAGATTTAGCTCCAACGATGAAATTATTGATCAAACAAATGCCTATTTTATGGACCTCGAAAAATCCTATTTTTTGGAAGTGATACAAAAATTACAGAAACTTTGGACTAAGTGTATTGAGCTTAAAGGAGATTATAGTGAAAAATAATTTTTTTTTGCAAAAAAAAAAAAAAAATTCATACAAGTCACGGACTTATTGACCCACCTTCGTATTTACTACATTTTTATCAAATAATTCGATTGATTTTAGCAGCATAGAATGTTAATTCCATTCAACTAAATTTAATTTAATTGCAACTAAAACTTTGTAGATAAAACAATACTTTTTTGTCTTCAATTTTGTTTTACAGATTTTCAATTAACTAAAATTTAACTCAGTTATAATAAAAATTTTGTATATTTAACAGTTTTATTTTGTTTTACTAATATTTAGCAGATTTTTCTGTAGATTTAACTAATTTTTAGTAGCTTTTTTGCTTTTTGTACAGATTTATTTGTATGAGTCTGTAACAGTTCTTTAAAAAAAACAATAAAAAATGAAAAATTAGCTAATTTTTGGCTACATTTTTAAACTCCTAAAAGAGAGATTAATATTTTTTAAAAGACATTCAAATTACCAGCAAATCGGTGGGTGTCCCTGTAGGAGGGCTTCCTGTTAGTTTATTTTATTCATGTATGTACATTGTTTTTTTTTTTTTTTCTATGACAAAAGTACAATGTAATACAATATTATTTTGAAATGAAAACTTGTCTACGAAAAAAACCACAAAACAAGTTTTCACAATTTTTCTTTTTTTTTCACAATAAGATTGTCAGCCACCATTAGAAAACATCACATCACATCGTCATCTTCAACAGTAGACGCGACAGTCAAACCACCGTCAAACACCAGAAAATCTTCGTTACTTGAAAAAGGAAAATAAAAACTATTATTACCACAATTTTCTTTTGCATTATTCAGCTTAGTTTTTTTTTTTTTTTTTTTTTTTACTATTTCCAAAGCAAACAAATTACTCAAAAAGAAAAACATTTTATTTTTCGTTAAGTGAAAGTGGACGTTCCATGAATTAGTAAAAATGAAAACAACAAAACACTTTTCAATTTTATAATTTTTCGTGCTGTATTCGTTAAATAGAAAACCCATTTACTTTTTTTGTTTGCTTTTTTTTTAGTTTAACGTTAAACCAAAAATATTAAATACGCATCATATACACGTAATATTACAATATACTTATGTATATTTGCTTTTTATGTTTTTTCATTATTTTGTTTTGCGCATGCGCAACTTGTTTTCATTAAATAGTATTACAAACATTTCAGGGCTGCCAAAAATATTCATTTTGTTTTGTTTTAAAACTTGTTTATGTTTGTTGATTGTGCACCGTTTACAGATAATTTTTATTTTTTAATCTGGGATATTTAATAGAGGAGACCTAAAGTAATTAGCGCCCGGAATGAAACATGCTACCCGATCTCATTTTAAAGGTGGGAGGGAATTTATACAAAAATTAAAATTTGACAGTTTATTGTACCATTGAAAATATATTTATTTTGTAATCAATTTGTACATATATAGTTCCTTTGAAAGCAACATAAAAGATGATTGATTTGTGACCCAGCCAGCTTTTATATCCTAAATATGATAAAATTCAGCTGTGCCGAATCTTGAATACCCTCCACAAATAATGTAAAAACTTTTAAGTAAAATTATGGAGGTGAAAAACTTTTTTGGATGTGTAAACAAATATTTTGGTGCAAAAAAATTTTTTGTGGTGAAAAAAAATTTTAATGGAAAAAATTTTTTTTGGTGAAAAAAAAATTTTAATGGAAAAAATCTTTTGAGATGAAAAATATTTGAGGTGAATACAAAATATAAATAATTTTTCAGCAACTGGTGAAAAATTATTTATATTTTCATTTCAACAGACAGACAGACGGACATCGCTAAATCGACTTAAAATTGCATAATGATTACGATTATATATACTTTATGGGGTCTTAAACCTATATTTCGACATGTTACAAACATTATGAGGGGGAGTTAAAGGGTTAATATGTTCTACAAAAATATTTGCCATACCATTATCTACAAAGCTGCTGAACATACCCTACACCTCAGATGTAAAGAAAACATAGTTTTATATACCGCTATGCTGTAAGAACAGGCCAGAGCTGGAAAACTTTGACCGGCTCTAAAATGCAATTCCGATGTAAACTATCAAAATGCCGAAACACGTATATGTTTTTTTTTTTAGTTTCCTTAACAAGAATCAATCATCGGAGCCCCGTAATTGTGGAAAAAGTTTGAAATTGTTTTACAGTGTAATTCCACTGAAATTAAGCAGTTAATCCACTTTTTACCGGATTAATTAATTTTGTTGTTTAACACTGCGAAACCCTCATAGGATGCAGCTATGGATCACCGATTTAACATTTTGCAAATAAATTCAATTCTTTGTTAGTCAATTTAATTGTAAATGGTGTACTTTTAGTTTTCATTATTTTTATTATTTACAAATCAACAAAACTTTATGCATTGACGCTCTTCATTCGCTAAAAATTTATTTTTGAATATTTTTATTTAACTTTCACTATTAACGTCGACGTCAGACTGACGTTATTATATTTATTACCACATCGCCGCCACATCCATCAGCAAATACAACAGGTCAATTATCATGATCCGAAATAAAATATAAAAAAAAACAAAATTCAGCATTTAAGTATGTATCATGCGAGGTGGTGGTATATCCCTAAAATTATTCATGTATGTAATAGTGGGTGAGAGAAAAAGTTATTTCGATAACATTTTATGTTTGCCTACATCACTCTTGCAAATTCCAGTGAATTGGTATTTCTAATAATTAACAGAATATTTGTTTAAAATATTTAAAGCTTTTCAGTTATTTATGTGTATTGAAAGAATATTACTTGCAACTTTTTCGCAATTAGATGCGAGATAAATTTTATATTCAGATTTAAGTTATAAAAAATATATAATCCTAGAAAATTTGCATTTGTCAATGTGAATTAATTCCAAATAAACTTTAACTTACAAAAATACTTTTCCCCTTAACCAATATAAAAATGAGTTAATTCATTCATATCTTTTTATTGTTATCATCGTAAACAAAAAGTTAAAAAAAGTCTTTTATAATATTTTATTGTTAAATTAGCATATTTTTGCTGTTTGTTTTTTTTTTCAGTCACATTTACTACGACCATTTATTTATATTAAGACTTGTCTCTCATTTTTTATACCCTTCACCATAGGTGGAAGGGTATATATAAGTTTGTCATTCCGTTTGTAATTTCTACAATATTGATCTTAGACCCTATAAAGTATATATATTCTGGGTCCATATGAAGAGCGAAGTTGATTTAACGATGTCCGTCTGTCCGTCTGTGTGTTGAAATGGGTTTTCCGAAGAACCCAGACATGATGAGGACTTGATTCTTTTTTATTTCTGTTACATGTGATCCATTTCTGTTTGCTATTAAAAATCAGACAGATCGGTTAATAAATGGCTGAGATATTAGCAAAAAACCAGGACTACCTCTAATTTTTCCAGTAAAATCCCTTTGTTTAATAAGAGTGTGAAGATAAATACGTAGGTTAAATACGTTTCACAACTATTGTGAATGATATAAATAAAAAACAAATAGTAGTGTCGCCAACTTTTTTTTGCCTAGAAAATGCCAAATTTGACAAGAAAAGCGCTGAAACATATGGAAAAATATAAATTTGAGATTTTACATGACATATTATTTTGGATTAAAATTTTTGGACATTTAAGAAAAAATAAATGGGGATACTGCTTGTTTGTGGAGAGCTATGAGGTAGTAGATTCCAACGATGTATTCATCTCCTTCAGAATCACTCTAGGTTTCGAGTTTTGCATTTTAAAGAAAATTTATTTTTGAAATTCCACATAACATTATTTAAAATTAAAATTTTTGGACATTTAAGAAAAAAATAAATGGGGGTACCGCTTGTTTGTGGAGAGCTATGAGGTAGTTGATTCATTCATCGTTGGAATACATCGTCGGAATCTACTACCTCATAGCTCTCCACAAACAAGCGGTACCCCCATTTATTTTTTTCTTAAATGTCCAAAAATTTTAATTTTAAATAATGTTATGAGAAATTTCGAAAATGAACGAAGACTTTTATATATGTACCTCTATTGACGATGATTTTGTGTGAGCTTCAATAGCTCAGTTGTCTAGACGCTGTGTCACAAATACTTTTTTTTTTTCTCTAAGGCCGTGGGGTTCGAGGTTCAAATCTCGGTGAGGTCAATTCACTTTTTTTTTACATTTTTTTTTTATTATTTTCTTAAGACTTTTTTTTTTGCTTATTTTTGATTTTTTTTAACATTTAATAATTAATTTATATAAAATTTTATATTAATAATTAAATAATCCATAAATAGGCTAAAAACATCAACATTTTTATAAAAACCCTCTGATACAAACAAAATACAAACGTTTTTATACCTTTCACCACAGGTGGAAGGGTCGCGGGTTCGTTAAGATTTTTTTTTTTTGTTTATTTTTTGTTTTTTTTTTTTACATTTAATAATTAATTTAAATAAAATTTTATATTAATAATTAAATAATCCATAAATAGGCTAAAAACATCAAAATTTGTATAAAAACCCTCTGATACAAACAAAATACAAACGGTTTTATTTCTATTTTTTGCACCGATTTAAAAGAATTTATAAAAAGATTTTTAAACCATTTTATTTCTCACATATTAAGAAAATTTTATACATAATTTACCTTTGAGTGCAACTATTTTAGGTCATAACTTATAATAATTTATAAAAAAAATTATAAACTATTTTCCTTCAAATTTTTAAAATTAAGCTAAAGAAATTACAAATATTTCTAATAAAAAAGCGAAATAAAATCCTAAATGCAATTTTGCCAGCTAAATCAAACTATTTTGTAGAAATAAAACACATGCAGTTCTAGTGATTTCTTTTAACGATTTGTTGAAATTCTTTTCTTTCACCTCTTAACCTTTTATACACAAACAACAAACACTATACTAGAGCTGTATTATGACCTATGGATACGTCTTATATAGCAAAAGATCGAAAATCTTTAGTATAACATATTTGCTGAAAAACTCGGAAATATCGGTTCAGATACAAAAAAGTTATGCCCAAAACATACATTTTTTTAAAATACATATTTTCTGGAACCATAAATCTTCCCGAGTCCAAGTTTTATCTCCAAACTAAATGGTTAGTTTCCTCTTAAAGGCGTCCGTATATAAATCTGTCCATTTCATATATGTCCATATATAAACTTCAGTTTTTTCCCAACCATGGTGAAGGGTATATAAGATTCGGCATAGCCGAATTTAGCCGCTCTTACTTGTTTTAAACTTAATTTATTTTTTAATATACGTATACAACACATATATATTTTTTTAATTGTGGCCATAAAAACCAAAAGCGATAGTTTTTTTTGCATTTAACAATATACTTTTTTCCCACTTGGTTGTAAGACCACAACAATTATAAATTTTTTAATTTTTGTTTTTTATTTTTTACATATCTGTCGTCTTTGGCGCAAAATAGATCAATTTTATTAAAGGAAAATGTACAAAAATTAGATAATTTTGAGTTGTTGCTTTTACGATTAAAAATTGTTTTAAAATTGTAAATGTAAAAAGGAAATTCAATTCAAAATAGACAAAATTATTGTATTTTATTGATTTTAAAATTGGGTCAAATTGACCCAAAATGACTAAATGTAGAGTACAATTTGAAAGTCGACAGAGAGGTTTAAAAAAATTAACAGTCAAATGGTCTGCTAAGTTAACAACGTTCAAGTTAACAATTTGCGTCTTGTGTAACGTCAAAATTTATTAGTTTACTATTATGCCTTTTAGAGTTTGTTTTGTGGATGTAGTTCAACCTTGTTTATTGGTTTAACTTGGTTTAAACTTGTAATGCTGTTTTTGAGATCCAGTTTATTTTGTTTTAATTTAAGTTTAACTGGGCAAGATTGGCCAGTTAAACCTAAGTTACACATATCAAAACACACAGCTGATGAAAAACGTCTCTAAATAAATCAGCTGTTTCGTAAATACTAAAAAGTTGTTTACAAATTAAAAAAAAAAATTGGATTATTCCTACATAATATGAAGATTTCAGCGATTCTGAAACATTACAAATTTAAATAAGACCATAACAAAAAAGCCTAAGACAATTAGAACTCGTCCAAATAATTTATTTATATTCGTGCTTTTGTTTGAAAAAATATTTGTTTTGATTTTTTATTAAGAATTTGCAATGCTACCATATGTTTGACTATATAATATTAATTTTTTTGTTGAAATAAAATATGGCAGCATTACCTTATCTGTCAAGTTTTAAACTACTACTGAAAAACAACAAGTGGGATCAAAGCCAGTTTAAATTTATTTTCAGTTTAACTAATAAGTCATTAAACCAAGTTTAACTCACATCCAAAAGACTAGCTCTTAGTTAATTGTTTTACTCTCTATTTTATTTTAATATTTTACCTTTTGCCACGGAATTTGAAGCAATAATTTAACTGTATACATATTTAAATATATTGTTAATTAACTTCAAGACTGTCATAACTCAAAAAAAATTAAATTTTGCAGAAAACGCGTTTAAAGTTATCAATTTCGACTAACTATTAGGGTAAAGTACAAAAATCTTTTGGTCGACACTAGAGAACTGCAAAATCAACTTTTTTCTTGATTTAATCATACACAAAAATTCTTGTTCACTTTTAATAATTCAACAAAATTCACTGTATAATAAAATCAGCATCATGTTACTGAACGCGTAATTGGAATCAGTGTGAATCATCTGTGGTTTATGTTTTATGCAAATGTAATCACTTAACATTGTTCAGTAACATGATGCTGATTTTATTCTACAATGAATTTTGTAGAATTATTAAAAGTGAACAAGAATTTTTGTGTATGATTAAATCAAGAAAAAAGTTGATTTTGCAGTTCTCTGGTCGACACTCAATGAGAAAAAGACCCAGCAAAAACATGGTAATGACTGGTCGTTACGGTGTAGATTAGCGTGTAATTTTTATTACTTTAAACAACATAATAATGACCTACTGATAATGGGTGAAAGAAGTACTTATATGTACACGCAAAATAATGATTAACTGTTAGTTGTTTTTTTTACTAAAATATTTATTAATTTGTTTTGAAAAACTTTACATTAAAATTGAAAATTATCTGCTGTAGAATTGATTTTTTTTTTAAATTTTAATATTTTAAAGGCTTTCTTTAAGAAATAGCATTGAATTATTAACTTAAATTTTTGAGTACAAAAAGTAGATATTTTATAGGTTTTTTATTATTTAAATAGAAATTTTTCAAGTCGATTTAAGTAAGAAAATTTTACTTGATTAAGGTACACTATTGTTTTATTAAGAATAACTACTTACTTTATTATTGTAAGTGATCACTTATTTCTTCACAAGCTGCACCTAGAAAACAGAGTAATTGTGTCCGAAAACCTATGAAGAGCACTGTGCTAACGTCACTTTTTTTGTAAGCGAGAATGTAATTACCACCTATGAATTTTGGAACATCGCGAACAAAAGTAATTAATCGAGTAAATACTGAAACCCTTTGTGTGCTACTTACTCCCTTAATTTCTTGGTAATGTCTATTTTTCCTGTGGATATATCAATACCTTTTTTTTATGTTTAAAATTATGGTGTGACCCATATTTCTGCATCATTAACTCAAAAATTACATTTTTTGACTTATGACAGTCTTGAAGTAAATGAGCGATATGTAGTTTGTAGTGGTATGTTTCACAATCACAAAGTATAAATTGTTTACTTTAATTTTAGAATGCAAATATTTTTATTTTTTTAAGTTTTTAAAGGGGATTTGTACTTTAATTAGTGCTTTAAATTGAAAAAACTGTTCCGATAAATGGCTTTCGGGTGAATTGATTGAAGTAATATCGCTCAAACGATGCGTACGATATTAATAAGCTAAATACTGGAAAAACAAACGAAACATTTTTCGGGAGGATTTTTAATTCCCTACCACCGATTGAAGATTTCAATTACAGGCTTTTTACACTGAACAACATCTTTGTGTAACGCATGGAAGATGTTGAAAACGTGAAACATGAATTTATATTGGCAACATCTTTTATCTGTTATTTATTCAGCTGTCAAAAAAAATAAAAGAAAAAGACGCATAATTTTGTAAAAAATAAAAAATTAATTTAGAGAAAGCAATAATATGGTGCTACAAAAAAAATTGCAAGAACTTGTGAAATGACGTAGTGTAGCTTGTAGGTCTAGCTGAGTGTATTATATAACCGGTTTTTTAAGTTGCAATGTACCCTCAAAATTTCGAGATATGGGGAAAATATTATTTTTTTGGACTGGCGCACTTAAACTTTTCTAACTCAATCATTTTTAACCATTAATTAGAAATGAACGTATATATACTTCCCGTATACTATTAACATAAATATGTAGAGAATTTTTTATTAATATAAAAATTTTTCTTTTTTTTTAAACTTTTTCATTTTCTACGAGGGTTTTTTCGAATCTTCTTTTAAAACAACAATAATCTCAAAGTCAGTGTCCTTCTGAGTAAAACAAGCTTTTATTCGTGTAAATGATGAGATATTAGAATTGCTTAAACAATTTTTTTTATTTTTGTTAACAAGTTGGTCATTGGCTTAGAATGTTAAGGCGCTGATGAGAAGAATTCACAAAGCAAATTCTACTTTAGTTATTGGATTTCAAATTAACAACATTGTATTTTTAACGAATTTCGTACATTTTTTGTTATTTTTTAACTTTACATGAAAATTAAAGCGCCATCTAGCGGAGAAAAAATTTGTTTTTTTAATAAAAAAAATCCAAATTTAATTCCCTTTTCAAAACTGGCTCAAGCATTAAAACCGGTTCACTCATTCTGTTTTTATATAACTTTTTATAATAGTATTACATTACCATCGACCTCCACGGTCCTTCGAAGCTTAAAAATCGATTTCTCAAAATTCTGACGTGCTACAGCAAAACGCCGAAACACGTATTTCTTTATTCAAGCCTATTTTCATATTCTGTTAACATTTCTCATGTGTACCAACCACTGTCGTACTGTTAAAAACATATTAAAATAATTGTGAATTTTGATTTTTTTGGCAAAATGGGCCTAAGACCACTAATGCTAGTGGACCTAAATTAAACAAAAATATTTCTCGTAAACGCAAATTTTGATACCGATGAAATTATGAAATTATTGCCCAAATTTCAAACGATCATCACACAATTATCAAAAAGATGGGCGACCCGTCCAGGACTCTTTACTCCATATTATTTTTAATTTGGTATCAATTTGATATTTTTAATTCAAAGTAATGTTTTTTGTTCAAACTGAGCTAGTGATGTGTAAACAATCAGAACAAATAAAATAACACTGGTTATTTTAATAATTTTTTATCTGGAATAAAATCATCATCTAAATTACACTTTTACCGATCATTTTGTTTTGAGTTTTTTTTTAATTTATAAACAAATTTAATTAATAAACAAAATATCATTAATTTTATATTTTACAAAAATAATATTTTTCTCAAATACGTTAAAAAAAAATTATAGAAACGATTACCGTATAAAATAATAATCATTGTTCTGCATAATTACACGATTCAAGTGACAAATAAAAATGTAGTGTTGTCATCTTCGAGTTTAAAAAACGTTAAATCGTTTATTACTTAAAATACTGATTATGAATACGAATTTTAAACAAAACTTTTTAAGGCTTAAAATGATTTTAAAACTACTTTGTATGTGAAACTGGGACCAAGAATGATAAATGTTTTCTCATTTTGTTCTTTTTATTTTTCCATATTCATCTTATTTACTTGAACATTTTTTTACCGGGACACCCCAATGTAGAGTTGCGATAAATTACATTTAACCCCCTTTCCAATTTCTGTATGTAAAAACTTTTGAGTAATTTTTAAATTAAACGTTTAATCAAATTAAAGTAACCTTTCAGTGTTTTTAATTTAGTCCATTAGTTTTTCATTGTCACAACTAAAACTCTGTTATAAATTAACTCAAATGCTTTAACAATTTTTTTTATATTTTTTAACAGCCGTATTTTGTATTTCACTTTTTAGTGAAAGTGAAAGGATTTTACTTGATTTAATTTAAATAGATTTTTTATTTTAATTAAAAGACCATATAATACAAAAAATTAATTAAAAAATTAACCCATAATATGGTGAAATATAACAGGAAACATATGAATAAATTTACAGTGTTGCCAAACAATTTTTATCTCATATTGCATTTACAATATAAAATAGAAATTCCCAGACTTGTTTACAAATTTATTTGTATAGCTTTTTAAATAAACTTGATTTTTTTGAAAACAACAAGTCTATTAGGCCCTGGGCGAACTCAATATAGCCCGTGAGGAAACACCTTATAGATCGAATTTAAAGATAAACATTGAAAACAACAAAAAAAGATAAGCCTTTAAGATCTCAATTGCATTTTGTAATTTTTCCATATAATTTTTGCATTCAGATCTTCTTAATTTTTTAATTCCAGACAAGTGGAATAATAAATATTTCGGTATACTTAATTACAGGGCAATAACATAATTACATAACATAACATGTGAATAAATGTTTAGCATTTCAAAATTATTTTAAAAAAATTTGTCATACACAAGTTGAAAGAAATCACTTTGGCACTACTCTCGCAATTAAGTAACCCGCAGTCTAGACTGAAGATAAATATGTAGACATATATTGCAGCAAACGTCAAAATTATGTTTTCTTTTGTGTGGACCACACAATTTCGAACATAATTATTATTCGTTAACAATTATTGCTAAGAAAAAACGTCAAAATGAGCTCTAAATTTCGTTTGACAAAAGGACATCATAAAAGATAAATAAAATAGAAATATAAAGGAAAAACAAAGTAAAAAAAAAGAATTAAATAAATTTTAATAAATTAAAAGAACAAAATAGAAAAATATAGCTATTTTTTAACTTTACAAGTGATAATAGAAGAACCTGCTTCCTTGAAATTTTTAATATTTATAATTAAATATTAAATTTTGCGAAATGTTTTTATATGACTTTTTATAGATGCCGTCATATTTTACTCTCTCAATATACGAGGGCGGATCAATAAGTCCGTGACTTTTCGAACTTTCCTCGTAGTTATATAAAATACAACACTGCTCACATCAAGTACCACCTTTTAATAGACTACTGTCAAATTTTAAGCAAGTTCCGTCATTTACTTTGCGTTTTACAGCTGTTCAAAACCATACACCCTCGTGGATTTTTTTTTAAATGGAAAAAAGTGAATTTCGAATGCTCATTAAAATTTTTTTTTGAGAAAAAACCGTCAATCAAACCAAGGAAGAGCTTGGTAAATACTATGGGGACTCTGCACTATCGATTTCAATGGTAAAAAAGTAGTTTACTGACTTTCATTGTGGCCTTACAAGCACGGAAGATGCCAAACGTTTTGGACGCCCAGTTGAGATCTCTAAACCCAAAAAAAATTAAAAAACTCACCATATGGTGTTGGCCGATCGGAGATTGAATTTGCGATAGATTGTGGAAGACATAGGCATCTCACATGGCCCAGTCGTTTCAATTTCACTAGGGTATGAGAAAGCTTTCGCGTTTGCTCACAATCGACCACCAACGGAATCGTGTGACAGAATTGCACCCTCATTCGCCTTAAGCTCCAGATTTAGCCCCCAGTGACTATTTAAAACCTAAAGAAATGGCTCGGTGGAAAGAGATTTAGCTCCAACGATGAAATTATTGATCAAACAAATGCCTTTTGTATGGACCTCGAAAAATCCTGCTGTTAAACGCAAAGTAAATGACGGAACTTGCCCAAAATTTACCAGTAGTCTATTAACAGGTAGTACTTGATGGGAGCAGTGTTGTTTCATTTAACTGCGAGGGAAGTTTGAAAAGTCACGAACTTATTGATCCGCCCTCATATCTTTAATCTAGATCGGCAGTAAGGTATTGATTCACTAATATTTACCAATGGAATCTCACGTATATATCCCATAGATTTTTTCATGTGAACAAGTAGCTGAAATAACCTGTTTTTGACCAAACTTTTTTAAAAATGTTGAGTCGATAGCACGGACCCGCAAAATTTATTGAAAACTTTTCATCAGATAAATTCTGTAATCAAAGGGTTAGTACCATGATTATATTTTATTCAAAAACAATTATGTATGTTGACTTCTTTAACTCTTTTTTTTTTTTAGTGTAACTGCCCTTAATAATTCATTCAAAAATTTCTGTCTTCTCTTTGAACTAGTTAAAGGTTAATAAACTTTACACATGAATTTCTTTTTGGTAATTCATAAAAATAGTAGGTACTTGCTATTTGGTGCTTTAAAATCTTCATTATGGTTTATATTCATAAATTACAACAAAAAAACAATTAAAGCCAAACAGAGCAATAAAACTATATACAATATAAAAATCATAATAATAATATGTATTTGCTAAAAAAACAAAAACAAAATAAAAAGTGTGGTAAGTTAGTGAGTGGAAGAAACAAATGTTTTTGTTTTAATATGTGTCACTACTTGTCACCCAAGACGAGACAAGACAGACATTAAAATTTTTAATGCAGTGCATTACCATCATCAACAACAATACAACACCATGTGTTGTTGTTGTTGTTATAGAGCAATTCAAATAGTCACTCATTATTAGCAACAATGGTAACTAAAAAAAATAAAATCAATTTGTAAAAAATTCAAGTCAAGTATTCATACTGTAAAAAAGGCAAGACGAATAAAAATACAAACAACTGTTGTTATCAAGGTTGGTAATTGAAACGAATAACGGTATTGGTGAAAATTTCCTTTGGTTTGGTATTTTTTAACAGCCTTTCATTCGTATCGGTATTACCGATACTGAAAGATCAATACTGATCTTTACAAATTATTAACTATTATTGTTAATAAGCACATGATTGACATCGCAAATTAAATTTTGATAATTGTAGGTTAAGTTCGTAATGCACATTTTCACTTGCGAGTTTTGACCAATCATGTTGTTTTGACGACAAAAAAAAAATATATGGAAAAACATGTACAAAACAGTGTTTTGTTTCAAAACATATGCAAAGCACGTTCAGTGAAAACGTAGCCTTATATAGGGTTTTCCAATAAGAACTTGACAACTTTTTTTTAAATAAAACGCAAACCATTTGAGATATTTCCAAAACTTTATGATCGACTTGAAATACAATCAAACCATTTATGAATGGAACTCGACTTTGTTCATATGGCCACCGCGGGTACGTCGGCAGCGGTCGTTTCGTTGGACCCAAATTTTCGATGACTCGGTCACACATTTCGGCCGTAACGGCCGCTATTTCGCGTCGTCGGCTTGTTGGCATAGACCAATGATTTGACGTAGTGCCAAAGAAAAAAGTCTAGCGGCGTTAAATCGAACGAACGAGGCGGCCAATTGACTGGTCCATTTCTTGAGATAACAGGCTCACCAAACTTACTCTTCAATAAATCGATTGTAAAGTGTGCTGTGTGGCTTGTGGCACCGTCCTGTTGAAACCATATGTCGTCCAGGTACATGTTTTTCAATTCGGGCCTAAAATAATCGGTAATCATGGCGCGATAACGATCGTTATTGTCGACGAAAAACTGTTATTTTTTGTGGATGAAGTGGTGATTTTTGAAGCACATGTAGATTTTCACCAAACCAATAACGCATAATTTGCTTATTGACAAACCCATTGAGCCAAAAATGAGCTTCGTCACTGAGATGATTTTGCTCTTAAAGTTGCGGTCACCGAATTTCGGTAGTACATTTACTAATTTGCATACGTTGTTCGTTCATGTACTTTACCATGTTGAAAATGTTGAGTTTACTGATAAAAAGGATTGTAACAGTTAAATGATAAGTGAAATGGTGCGTTCACAAATTATATTCAAAGTGTCAGGCTCGTATTGGAAAACCCTTTACAATTTTCTACTAAAAAAATACGTTTATGTTCAATAAATTTACAATTTTGGATTTTTTTTTAATAAAAATAAATATTTTTATGCTAAAACCCCAATAAAACTAATTTCGAAACCCGATTTATTACCGGTGTTAAGGAAAAAGGTTTTTGAATATCAGTGTTTTTGACATCAAAAATTTCGATATTTGTGCTGGTAACCGTTTTTAATGTGAAAGGTGTTTAAAACAGTATAAAGCAATCGGCTGCCAACCTTGGTTGTTATACATACGATATTTCTAAATTGGATTGAAACTAGGTGTTGTGAAAAACGACTTCAAATTACAGTTGTGTGTGAGTGTGTGTGCTCTAGTTTTGGTTTGTTTATACTTGAAGAAATAAAAATAGTTGTTATTAAGGTTTTATAAATATTGGGACATTTAAACAATATACTTATTTTCACTGCAATTTAAACATGTTCAGCAGAATCAGATCGAATGAAATATGTGACACCTAACTAAGGCATGCAACGTATAAAAGGATAACAAAATGTCCTATATTACTTTGGTTAACAAAGATTATCCTTTAAATTTTAAAACTGTCTCTCGAATAAAGCTGCCTCTTTTGGTTATGTCCGTTATTTAAAAATATGCTGAAGAGGTCTTATTATAGGATTTGTGGCGACCACCCCACATAAAGCTTAATTGCAATAAAAGAACTCTGCGTTTTCCAAGCAAACTACATTCATCCAACGGCAACCTCATATACCATTCAATCTTCTGTTCATAAGCCAAAAGGCAAGCCTTAGGGGTCTAGTTTCGTTAAATGAAAATTTGGGCGAACATCTGGCTGTGTTTCTTCAATGGCAGAATTGTTGTTTCTTTTTTGTTAAAGTTTTTAGGACTACATTTCGAAGGCTTTTTTTTACGCATGGCTAAACCTCAAAGTTCATAGTGACGCCATTTAATTTACAGGAACCTGTCATAACCCCCAAGAATAATTGAAAACTTTCCTTCTGTTCCTATGCAATACAACACACACACACACACACAAAATGGATGGTTGTTTCGTCTCCCTCAAGACATAGCCGACAAAGAGGCGATTCTAACAGATTCATCTTCCACAATTGGTAGTTCAATTCGAAGTTTCCGGTAAGAAACCTAATTTTATTCCTAGAAAGGTCCAAAATTTTCCCATTGGAAAAGGGGTTGACCAATAGTTTCGCCTATCTTATCCCCAAAGTGTTGTTCCAAAGGTCTTCTGCCATTAGTAGTTCGCCCTCCTTTACCAGGGCTGCTATGGTTGACCAATTCACCCCATAGTACGGTTCTAGTCCCACCAAAAGTGTGGAAGAAACCATTCTAGCTAGTTCGTCCACTACCTCGTTACCAACTTGTCCACGATGACTTGGTATCCAGGAAAGAGTAACCCAGTTACGCGCAGCCAACTGTTGAAGGGTATCAAAACACTCCAGAGCTATTCCTGAAGTGAATGTCCAAGACGACAAAGCATGGAGTGCCGTCCGGCTATTAGAGAAGATCGAAATATATGCGCCCTTTAGACCCTTACCAATATTCAGTCTAGCGCATATGAGTATAGCCCGTAGTTCAGCTTGGAATACCGTTAGCCACTTGCCCATTGGCCCCGATATCCTCGTGTTGGGTTCAAAGACCCCTGCTCCCACACCGGAGTCCATTTTCGACCTATCAGTGTACCAGTTTAGACTGCGAGTGTCTACTACCGGACCACCCGCTGCCCATTTCGACCTGCTTGGGATGACAACCCCGAATTTCCTACCGAATCTCAATTTAGTGTTAATACGGTCTGTCGGTATACCTAAGAATTCCTTTCCCCAAGAAAAATATTTTCATATCTGATTTGGTGTTTATGAGCGAAAATGTTTGTGTCATCAACCGCAAGCAAAAATTTGGAATATAATCCAAAACATTGTGATTATGGTTCCAGTAAAAAATTTACATATTCCCCATTGGCATAAAGACCGTTTTTTAAAAGGGCTTAATCCCCATTAAAATCTTACCCCCCAATGTGGACTATGACAGTTTTGTAAACATTTATATACCCCAAATTTCTGTTTCATGTCTGAAAAATTTTGGTCATAATTCCCAAAAAGGAAATGAAGTAATTGCGGTAGAGGTTATGACCAGTCACCTTAATTTAACACTGTTTTATCAATAGCTTTATATTCAGAGTTTCTTCCTAGGCTATTATCGTTTATTATTCATTTTCGAACTTGAATATCTACCATATTGCATACAAATTTAAAACTATTGTAAAAAGGAACAGAAATTTTGTATCGTATGGTTCAAAAAATATAAATTTGACTTCAAAAGTGGACGATAATCGTCCAATAGAATCTGGGGGCTCTGTAATTGTTCTCCTTTAAGCCGGATATTTTTTAGATGATAAAAAATAATTTGTCTTGCCATAATTTACGGCCAAACGTTTCTCGATGTAAAATCTCGTGTATTTTGTAACAAAAAAATGGCGCCCACCATTTTTGTTATAAACTATTTCTATTTCTCACTTGTAATTTTTAACTGAATTGTTAAGTGGTGGAGTACGCACTTTCAATATAATTGTTAAATTTTTTGAAAATCGACCAATCAGAACAAAGAATTTAATAATAAAATCTTTTGATTGGTTGAATATCAAATTTATTGTATAATAATCTTTTAACTTTTTCAAAAAAAAAAACATATGTAAAATAAGGTAATTATAAATTAATAAAGTTCTTTAAAGTCCCAACACAATAGCTGTGTTTATGAGGCAAGCTAACGACGTTGGCTTCTGACATTCCCATACAAATTTAACATAAGCAACGTTAAGAGTTAACACTAAACTTTGTCAAATTTATATGGGAATCACATAATTAATAGCTTGCCACATAAACACAGCTAATGTAAAAGTCCTGCTCATATATTATTTACACCAATAATAAGGTAAGAAACTAGGCAAACATAGAATGTAAATGTAACTAACATTATTAACTAAATTTAGATCTTAACCATGAACCCTAAATTAAAATAATTTGTCTATACCTAAAATATACAAAAATTAAATATGTTTTGTAATAAAAACCATGGTGACAACAATCAAAATTACCTGTGATGGTGTATTTATACAATCCAATTCGTTTTTGACCTCAACATCGACCACAACCTCCAATTCAACAGCGGATACAATTAATCCAAGAGATACAACAACGCCAACTGATTCAACAACATCAGCATCATCATCATCATCCACATCTTCAGCCACATTAAATTGTGATAAAGATAAATCGGTAACAAGTTTATTGGATTATGATAAAAATCATGTAAATAAAGGAACAAATTCTTCAACATCTTCCTCAAACAGATCCAACTGTAGCAATTCAAGTCAACGTTCTAAAAGACCACGAACTCCTAAATGTGATAATCGTAGACGTTATTATTTTGGTAGTAATAAAATCTATTGGTGTAAACAATCATCGGCTGCAGGTTTACAACCTACAACCGTAGGCAGTTCCTATAAATGTGATGTGATTTTATCACGAAAACCTACAAATTTACAACGTAGTGCCAGTTCTGTTACCCATAAAGAATTACAACAACATAAATTTCAATCCTGTTCGGCGCGTTCTACCAACAGACATCATCATAAACTGCTAACCGCTTGCAATAGTTTATCCGCGGTACCAAATAATCAACAACAAAAATCAAATAATCCAAATTATCTTAAAGAATTTTATATTTTAAATAAATGTAATACGGCTGTAACACCTTTAAACCAAAATAATCAAAATATTAATACGACGAAACCAAAAACAATATCGGGTGCAACCTCGATTTTACTCGGTAACGGTTATAGTGTTAATTCTACGGCTTACAATACCAAAAGTTCTTATACTCCTGATACTCGTCTCTTAAGTTTTTTACGTTCAGCTCGTAAACTTTATCGTAATAGCGTACGTTTAAATAGTAATAAAACCAGCAGCAGTAATTGCAATGGCAACTCTGCCTCATCAGCTGAAAATACCAAAGCATCATTTGATAATTATAATTCTACGAATAATTTACATTTAAATAAAAATCGTGGTTGTATTGAAAGTGTAACAATTGAATCAACAAAGCTGAATAATACGGAAAAAGTAAAATCTTCGTATATATTTGGTGTGAAAAATTTTGCTAATAATAATTATACAAATAATAACAATATTAATAATAATAATAATGATAAAAATATTAAAAATAAAAATAATGCAATATCGTTAACTGAAGAATGGTTTGGTTAGTATTATTTTATATTATATTTTATTATTTTTTTAATAAACGAGGATATTCCCGATTCCTTTCGTTTAGTTTTCTTGTTTATTTGTCAATTTTTTTTTACCAATTTTTTAAAAGATTATATTGGTCAGTTGTTTGACAATTCTGAATACAATTTACAAAAATTGGATAACTCATGCGACTACATAAAAGAGATGTTTTTCACATTTAGCAATTTTGATTAATTTTTATTCTTTGTGGCAAGGCCGAAAAAAGAGTTAAGCCTTTCTTTTTTATGACTCCTGAAAATTGCTGTGTGTGAACCGATACTAAACAAATAGAACTATTATTTAGCATTTTCATGTACTTTATTTCATAATTTATTCAGCAAAATTTGTTTATTAATACAAATTATTGTAAACAGTTCAGTCTTTAAAAATAATTATGTGATAAAATATGAATGAAATTTATATCAACATTTTTTCCTATTTTCAACCAAATTATTTCATTGAATTATTCCGTCTTACAACCAATTAAATAACTTTACATTTTATCGTTTTTAAATTTCAATATTAAATTATTAAACTGACATATAAACTTTAATGCGTTAATACTATAAAAATTGTGTTAAATTCACGGATCAGTAAGTTTATTTTCAAAATCAATTATAAACATTTAATCATTTTAATAAAAAAAAGTTTATATTTACGAAGTTAATCAATTTGGCAAATCAGCCGATCATTTATAAATCATAAATATTCGATTAGCACATAAAATAAGTAATGTTTATTGACTGTAAAAATATAAAAAAATATACGAAGTATAATACAACAGACTGAAGAAAAAGCTAATAAATATTTTGGCGTGAAATACACAGTACAACGTCGATGTGCTGTAAATAGACAAAGTTGCACAAGTTTTTTTTTTTTTTTTGTTTGTGATCAATGTGTACTCAACGAATACAAATATTGTATCCAGGGGTGCCAGATGATTTTGATAAAAAATCGGCATAATCGGCACTTCAATTTACAAAAATCGGCAAATAAAATAAAATACAAAAAACTTATTTTAAAATCAAAAAACATATTTTTATTAACAAAAAAATAACAAAACGGAACAATTCAGCATTAACTAAAACATAAAATAATATAAAAATTAATAAAAAAAACGTTTTACAAGTAAATTAAAAAAGTTTTTGTATGACATACATATATTTTATAGATACATATTTGAGTTTAGACATTTTTATTAAATCTTTTTATATATCAGCATCAAAACAGTTTGAATTATTAAATTTTAAATAATCTTTAGAAAATAGAATTCATTTAATAATCATTAGAAAATAGAATTAATTTTCCAGGGAACATCGAAATTTTGTTTTATTTAGTTTGAATTGCCTAAAAATTCTTTCCAAATTTGCGGAAAATGTGTTGTACAATCTTTGACATCACTGGAAATGCAACAGTAGAAATCCCCACGTTTTAAATCTAGAATTTTTTTGCCAAAAAGTTTGTAAATTTATTTCACTTCCTTCAAGGAATTCTTGAAATTTTACAAATTTTAAATCTCTGAGTTCAGAGTCTAAAAATTGTTTTTCTTTTTCAGAAATAAAGCTGGGGAATTATTTTAAAATTTCCATAAAATAATTATTGTCTTTGTTCATAATTTTGTTAGGGTTTATCATATTTAAAGATTTATAAGATTTTTGACCAAAATCAAAACGTTTTAATATTTGATTTACAAGTTCTATAAAAAAATTAATACAATTATTTACAATTTTGTGAATTTCGCTCTTGTTAAGCTTTGCTTCTGATATTAACTCTTTAGCCATTAATCCTAAATATACCTCATCAAATTTCAAAAAGTTCTTTGTGTTCATCAATTCCGTTAAATGAATTTCATCATTTAAAATATAGTTTTTTTTTATAAAAATTACTTAATACAGTTCCATTTGGCTGTATAGGTTGTGTATTTCTATTGACTTTGAAATATTCTGTTACTACTATTAACAATTTAAGAATATATTTAAAAAAAAATAAATATATTGGATTTGATTCGTTTAAATTTTTTATAATTTTACTTCAAAAGTTTTTTACATTATTTGTATCAAACCCATTTTTGCGATATTGGTGGAGGGTATTCAAAGATTCGGCACAGCCGAATTTAAGCCTTTTTTTCTTGTTCTCTTTAGAATAAGCGCTGACAGTTATCTCTTTTTAATGTTACAAGTATTCCAGTGTTGCCCAAAATTGTAAATTATACTAAAACAAACAAAGTTACCGTGTTTTAAATATTTATCAAAAAATCGGCATTGGAGTAAAAATCGGCAAATCGGCACTTTTACAATTTTGAGGCGAAAAATCGGCAAAATGCCGATAAATCGTCAAATATGACAGGCCTGATTGTATCATATAGTTTTTAAATCAACCATCTAGAGAAAATTTAAATGAATTGGCTGTCGATACTCTAACGATTTTTTTTTAGCAAAAGTTGTAAAACTTTATGTAAAGTATTAAATTAGTTGAAATCTTATGTCCTAAGAAAACTGTTTAATATTAGCATGTAAATATGCAAATGTAATATCCGGGCACCATTATAACCGGAAGTTAACATATAGTTACTACACATCTTTTTCATGTAGTCCCTTTGCTACTAAAAATATTTTACTGTGGAAAAAACTTTTCATAGCGTCCTCGTATGTTTTTAATATGATTTAGCTTTTTTAGACAATAAAACCAGTACGTGTGAACCAGTTTTTTTGATATTTGCTTCCTTGTTGTTGTTATTGTCTTTTGTGCCAGTAGTACCTACTAACCTAACACATCATTCCTATCATTCATTAATTTTACTTAGTTATCATTCAGTTAAATTCATTTTATGATTTACAATGAAACATTCAGTCATACTGCCAGTTTTATAAAAGAAGTTCCATGAGAAATTTCTAAAAACAATGAAAACTCTCATTTAAAATCAAAGGTTGAAGGTTATGTGGTGTTTAAACACAACTAGAACGATGACGAAAAAATGTTTGAAAATTGACATAACAATACGAGGATACTATTTATATTTCGTGAACAGGCAACACTAATGTCAATAGCTTAAATCTAGCAACACCATTATAAAGTTTGACATTTTTTTAGCATAAAAGTACTCACAACGTTTTGATGTACAAGAGCTAACTGTTTTGTTTACACTGAGTTAAGAAAATCAATTTGGCCAAAAAATTGAAATTTCAAAAAAAGGTTTTCGTTGCATTATTTTTCACAACTTTCGACGAGGACAATTATGAGTCGATAAACTCAGTTATTTGTAGGGCGATTAAGCACCATTAAAAACCACAGTATATCGCTGGTATTGTGAATTCAATCGTGGCCGTAGTTCGGTCGCCGATGAATTCCGTGAAGGTCGTCCAAAATCGGTTGTTGTGCCACAAAACATCGATGCTGTGTGTGAACTGATAATTAATGCAAGATTGTCATGTGACATATTGTGCGATAGAGACATCCTTGCACATTAGTTTCACTTTCGATTTTGCATGAACACTTAGTTGTAAAACAAATTTGTTCTCGTTGGATACCTCATAATTTATCAATAGCTCAAAAAAGGCTGGCGTCGATTGGTGTAACGAAATAATTAAAAAGTTCGACCGTAGTGTATAAAATCGTGACTGGTGACAAATCCTTGATATATGCGTTTGAGCCGGAAACAAAACAACAATCGACCATGTGGGTATTCCAAGACGAGCTACATCCAACAAAAGTTGTTTGTGGAACGAATGGGTCATGTGGCCACTGCTCCGCTTAAGTAACATAGGACGGTTAATTTTGAGTGGTACACGACCATTTGTTTGCCGGATGTCTTCGGAGAAATTCGTAAAAACAACCGCCGAAGACGAATCATTCTCCATCATGACAATGAAAATCTCGTCAAACAGGTGAATTTTTAAGCAATCAAAACATCGAATTGATGACTTATCCTCCGTACATGACAATGAAAATCTCGTCAAAGGGTGAATTTTTAAGCAGTCAAAACATCGAATTGATGACTTATCCTCCGTACAGTCTGAATTTGGCACCCAATGACTTTTTCTTGTTCCCGAATATCAAAGGTAAAATGCGTGGTCAACTATTTACGAGTGCCGCAGAAGCAGTTGAAGCGTTCAAAACCCATGTTTTGGAGGTGTCTCAAGTGGAATGGATAAACCGCTATGACAAATGGTTTAAACGAATGCAAAAGTATATTGATCATCAAGGCGATATTCGCCTTGATGATGAATATACAATAAAGCCATTTTCATTTAAAAATGTTTGTTATTATTTGTTATTTCCGAAATATAAAAAGTACCCCGTATCTGGAAGACACATTAGAAATGTGCTCTCAAAAGTAAATAAATGTCAAATAAAAAGCCAAATTTGATGACTTTACCTGTTATTGTTATGTATCATTAATTTTTTTCCACACCATTCAAAATTCTGAAAAGAGGTATTAATGTGTAACATAAATTAAGGCTTTACTTTACAATATAACTAGCGGATTTGGCCCGCTATGTTGTTAGCGAAGAAAAATGTTACCCGGGCTAAAGCGCGGGAGTAAACGGAGTCACCAGATGATTATCCAGAGTCCCCCATTTTTACCAATACCCTGGCCAAAAGTCTAAAATGTACTTTATCAATGAGTTAGCCCATACGCCAGGTAACACATATATTAAATTTCAGGTTGGGTAGGTGTGGGCAGGCCATCTGCTTTTATGTTCCTTCCCGTAGGAATTTTCAGAAATCCCGTCCGAGAGGATGTTCTAGTACATACCAAATTTGATGTCCTACATACCGAATTTGAACTGCCTAGCCCTAGTGGTTCTGGCAGGCCGTCAAGTGGGAGAATTTTCCCTTTGTTTGCCCTTCCCCGTAGGATTTCTCAATAAATCCCTCTTAGATTCTGTCTACGCCGGAGGAGGAACCTTTATACCATATAAGTATAGATTATATATTTGTATCACTCACCTAAACTAAGTATTTTTCATGAGTAATGTTAAAAAAAAAATAAGAAAATGAACAGTCAATGCTTCAAGCTTTTGTTTGAGATAACTTGACTAATGTCATATGGACTTTGGCACATGATGGGGCAATAAGTATCACCCTATTGGAAAATGCAGCTATTTTTGCAAATGACTCGGTGGGTTAATTTAGTTTTGACATTCTTAAAGTAGAAACGTGCGAAATTTAAAATGAATAACAATTAGTCGCTATACGCTCAAGAACGCGCGATTTTGGAACTCAACGACGAAGTGAATGATTTTCCATCAAAATTGATCATGAGCGTTGAGGCTCATTTTTATATTGGCGGCCAAGTCAATCAGCAAAATTCTCGGTTCTGGGGAACGTCAAATCCAAGCATAATCACAAAGCATCATTACACCCTCTCACAATCGCCGCTATAGAACCATGCTGTCTAAAATTTATTATACCGAAAATTGACGATCTGGACTTGGAAGACATGTGTTACCAACAGAACGTTGCCACTTGACATACTGCATTCGACGCAAGACGTATTTTGAATGATGTATTCCCCGCCCGTGTAGTTTTACGATTACGTGATTTGGCTTGGTCTGCAAGATCTTCCGACTGTCCTAAACTTTTTTCTCTAGGGAGTTAAAGAACAACATTCCAACCGAAATTGGCAACATGACACCACAAATGCTGCATCAATGCCGACAAAGGCCATTTGTTAGACATAATTTTTCACAATTAAAGCGGAGCCGCGAATAACGTTTTAAGCGAAAATTTTTACAAAACCTGTTTTTTCCAGATTACCGTTAGAATAACTCTCTTTTATGACTTAAAAATGAAATTAGGCAAAATTATACAGGATTTTGTTATCAAAATGCAATCTAAAGAAGTCAGTCAGTGGGATACTCCTACAAGTTCTAAAACGTTTTTTTCGATTTCTCAGCAATTTTAATTTTGTCGCTTACAACGTTATTCGCGGCTCTGCTTCAATTAGGTGAAACAAAATTTATAACTGCAAATAAACTTAATCAGTCAAAAACGAAATAAAATTTCACTTTAAACAAAAGTTCCAGCGAAAGAAAATCAGATGATGATTTTTGCCCCCTCACGGCGATCTAGAAAAATTGTGTGATGGATGTACGAATTTCAAAATTTACACTAAGTGTAAAACTAATGCATTTACAAACTGAAGGCGTTCAATATACTTCAAATTACGTGATGCCATCATTGTCTTGACTTAAGTCAGTGGGCCGCAATAAAACATATAAAAAAAATTTTAAGTATAAAAATGTATATGACTACTTTTGTTTATTTTAAAATCTCCGCCACAAATTTATTATAATAAATAAACATTCTATAAAAATATGGCACACATCCATCATCTTAGGTTACAAATTTATTTTGCAAACAAAAATAACTGGCTACAAATGATTCATATTTCAACATCTCTCTTAAAAACAACCACAAAAACCTAAATAATTTTTAAACAAAGGGCAGATTTGTGTATATATTTTTATAAATGTTAAATGATTTTTTTTAATGAATACTTATTCTGAATGAAATTAAATGAAGTTAAGCTCACGCTCAATGTATATGACTTCATCAATGATTACTCAACTCAAAACCAACTACTAACTACTTTTTTTGTTGTTGCAAAGTAGTACATTCATTCGATACGCGACAAGTACAATTGAATCTACATCAAGTCAAATGTGATAAATGATATATAAAGTGGCCAACTATTTAAAATTTTTAGGGGGCTTACAAAATTAAGATTATTTAAACAAGTAAAATAAGTCAAATAACAATTTATGATAGTGCATTTTCACTTTGCATATTTTGAATAAAACAAATAGTTTTGGTAAGAAAAATATATTGGAAAACATATACGACTTTTTAAGCCAAAAAAAAAATAAGACAAGTGAAAAGCATTACATTAGAATTCTTTTAAACTTAGAACGCTAATAGGAAAAGATTTACATGTTTATGAAATTCTTAAATTTTCTTTGATTTAGAAATATCAGATAAATTTTGATTTCAAAATAATTCGGCCACCTTTAAAGTGATACATGATACTTTGTTGTTTTTTTTTTAATATTGCGCGCAATAACGTACTACTTTATATTTTTTTTATTTTTTGTTCAAAATTATTTGCACTGCAAACAAAAAAAAAATACATTTTAGTTTTTTTTAGCTTCATTTTTTTAATTACGTAATTTATTTCAAAAAATACATTTTAACAAAATCATGCAAATATTTTTATTAAAAAGTACAATTCAGAGTCTCATCACATTTTAAACGTGCTTTAGTTTTGAAATACAAACAAAAATTTCGCTCCCTTATAAATGAAACATTTCTGTTCAAATATAAAACAAAACTCATTGAAATTCACATCGAAAGACATCATAAAAACAGTAGCAATGTTATTAATAAAATGCAAATTAAAAGTTCAACAACAATATCACAAGTTGTTCGAAACAAAAAAAAAAAGTCACATTCTGTCATGAATCATACCTGTTACTTACTTACTACCTCCTTATATTGCGATTTTGAAACGCAATTAAGAACTTAATAAACAATCATATGAGAAAATTCACAATATAATAAGTAAATTGTACACAAAAAAAAAAAATAATAAATGAATTAATTCATAGCGCGTTTACACAACAAGCTCACTGTTATTATCCAATTTTAGCTAAAGTTTGAAAATATTTGATTAAATTATATCCGAGGCCCATTCGAAATGTTTTTAGCATGACACTGAGTTGGCGGTATAAACATCAGAAAGTTAAGTTTATTGGAAACTTCCATCTGTCATATGAACACATGTTAAATTTCATTTCAAACCTGAAACTCATTCATATAGAAACAGCTGTTCAAAAAAGACGCTTTAGTATTTTTATAATGGAAAAAATATTTATATATATATATATATATATATATATATATTTTCATTAAATATTTACATAAGAAAGTTTTATCGACACAAGAAATCTACAATGATATGGTAATAATTAACATACAGATGAAAAAGCTTTCTGCAAGATGGGTGCCGCATTGGTTAACAGTTGAACAGTTGAAAATTTCTTAAGCTTGTTTGAATCGATTAAAGCGAAATAATATGGATTTTAAGCATTATTTTGTAACTGTTGATGAAACATGGATCCATCACTAAACACCATAGACAAAAGAACATTAAAAATAATAAACTGAAGCTGGTGGAAATTCACCAACGAAGGCAAAAGTTATGGCAACGATTTTCTGGGATTGCAAAAGTATACACAGAAAAATAAATTTCCAGGCGAATTGAAAAGTGCATTTTGGTTGCGACATTCAATAAATTCAGTTACCAAATTAAAATGTGATTGCTGAATATTTTGGGTGTTGCAAACAAAATTCAGTTCTATTAATCGAATTTTGTTGTTGTAATCAATATTCAGTTGTAGAAACCGAATTTCAGTTGGAAATTGACCAAATATTTCTCTGTGTGTATTTTATTGATCGACTTTCTTCAAAATTTCAAAATTTAAAAAAGTTCTAGAGGATGGCGGCCTGTGACCGCCATATTCTTTTGGTGGCGTTTGTATAATCAATTGTTTATTATTTAGTTACTGATGCCAAAGTACCATAACAAGTTACACGATTGAGCAGCACGTCCACATACGAGGGCGGATCAATAAGTCCGTGACTTTTCGAACTTCCCTCGTAATATTAAATGCAACACTGCTCCCATCAAGTACCACCTTTTAATAGACTACTGTCAAATTTTAAGTTCCTTCATTTACTTTACGCTTAACAGCTGTTCAAAACATACAATCTCGTGGCATTTTTTAAAAATGGAAAAAAGTGAATTTCGAGTTCTCATTAATCATTATTTTTTGCGAAAAAACGTCAATCAAACTAAGGAAAAGCTTGATAAATACTATCGAGACTCTGCACTATCAATTTCAATGGTAAAAAAGTGGTTTACTGACTTTCGTTGTGGTCGAACGTTCTGGACGCCCAATTGAGGTCTCTACACCCAAAATAATTTAAAAAATTCACGATATGGTTGATTGGCCGATCGGAGATTGAATGTGCGATATATTGTGGAAAACATAGACATCTCACATGGCTCAGTGGTTTGCTCATTCATCTTATTCTCCGGATTTAGCCTCCAGTGACTATTTCCTATTTCCAAATCTAAAGAAATGGTTTGGTGGAAAGAGATTTAACTCCAACAATGAAATTATTGATGAAACCAATGCCTATTTTATGGATCTCGAAAAATCCTGCTGTTAAACGTAAAGTAAATGACGGAACTTGCTCAAAATTTTGCAGTAGTCTATTAACAAGTGGTACTTGATGGGAGTAGTGTTGCATTTCATATAACTACGAGGGAAGTTCGAAGTCATGGACTTATTGATCCGCCCTCGTAATGAAAAGATATGAAAAATCATCTTTGGAAGAATGGCTATGTTAACAAGCAAAATTTCCGTATATGGGACAACACCAACCCACACGAGGTTCACCATGTCCACAAAAAGTTACTTTTTGGTTCGGATTTGCGCCGGTTGGCGCAAACGGAGCGCTACAGAACGATGATAACTGATTTCTTTCGATATGGACTTAGACGACATGTGGTTCCAGCATGATGGCCACACAGCGGTCGCCACTATAACATATACGCTCCCTTATTAAAAACCCTTTGTTATTTTGCAGAGCTTTAGGAAAATTATTTTAATCAAAAGTTGTTTGGACTAAGTGTATTGAAGTCTCTGGGAATAATATTAAAAAATAAACATGATTTAAAAAATCTAACTCTAGTTTTTCATTGTTTGGCTAAGAACATTTCGAACTGCCCCAGTATCTCTACAAAATAAAATTTTTGAGTTGCCGTTTGAACTTTGACACCAAACTAAAAACGGTTTCTGAACTTTATTTCTTCGTACAAAACTCATTACAAGGGTAACATTTTAATTTTATGTAACTCATAGCAATTTACGGCAAGTCTAAATCTCCAAAATTAGGTTCAGTGTAAACGTTTTATATATTAATCATTCTTAAAAAACTAGGCTTATAGAATAATATTAGTTGTTGAACAATATATACTTTTAAATAGAATTTCACATTTTTAATCAAACCTACGAAAAAAAACTAAACAAAAACTTACCGGGAAATTAATTACAAATTCATATTCCCATGTCGCTACTCTGTAACTGACTACAACCTAAACTGCTAACTACATCAATAGTGTGATTTTATTTATTTTTTTAAACAATACTTGTTAAGTAAAAACCGCTCAAACGGAAACTTAAAAAAAAAATATGTTTGTACAAATATATTGTATTTAATCTTAATAAATAAAACAAAAAAAAACAATAGTCTACCTATTTGTCTATATAACTTTTATAGAGTTGCCATATTAATTAATAAATAGAAAAAAATTGGAATAATCCAAACGATGTTGAAATGCTTACTTTATATTTGTAACGCATCATAATTAAAAACAAATTAACGAAAATTTTAATTAAATTCTCATATTTAAATATGAAAAAGTTTATGACTTACTTTTGACATTAGTCATTTTGTACGGGGTCTAATAACAATTTACTTGCATATTATCAACTAAAAAAGTTTTTCTGTATACAATATAAAATGTCATCAATCTGGCAACCCTATTTTTTACATACCCATATTATATGTTTCTTTGTTATGACCGGAATTAAGCTTAGATTGTTTATTGTTTCCCGTGCTATAAAAGTACATTTATAGTGCATACTAAATTTACGCAAAAACTATAAAAATAATCACAACAAAAGAAAAAAAAATTGTGAGAATAATAAAAATACTTGTTCAATAAATGCGATTTCAATTTAGAGATAATATTGAATAATTAACAAAAACAAAATTGAAAGTTTAACTAAACAAATTAATGTTGATTGATATTTAGAACTGCCAAAATCTAAAACATTTTAATTTTAATTAGTTTTATATACTAATAGAAAAAACTAAAATTACGAAATATGCACAATGTTATTTAAATTTGTGTTAAATTTTTAATAATTATTTACCCTGCTGATGTTAGCAAAAAAAAAATTGCTGAATATTAGTAGACTAGAAAATTGTGAAACTAACTTGTAACTTTTGTAGTTGTATAATTACTAGTGTTTCCAATTCGGTTAATCGATTAACTGATTCCTCGATTAATCGCCTCTATTTCAGTTAATGTCGAAACAAATAATTTAAAACTCAAATAATTATCGAAGCGAATAATTGAATAAAATAGGTCGATTAACCGGTTAAATCTTTAATATGAATTTTTCTGTTATTATTCTTAAAACTTCCCAGTTTTCTTAACTTTGGCAAGAAAATCGTACTGAATCAAAGCAAATGTTATATAGGCTTTAGGAAATACGACAATTTTTATTTTTATTTCAATTCTTTTAACAAAAAAATTTTAAATAATAAAAAATATATTTTCATATCCAAACAAATTAATTAGAGCTTTCAACAATTGATCTTATCAGAACGCGAAGTTATAGAAAAGCTAAAGCCTCTAAGCAGAGCTTTAACAAAAAACCTATTAAAAATATTTTTCACCTTAGCAATGATATACCTCCTAACAAGCACTATGACGTTACTTATGTTATAATATAATAATATAAAATTGCTTTAAATTCAAAAACTGTATTTTCTTAAAAGCAGTTTCATTTAAAACTCTATTAAAAAAATTTATAATTACTTAAAAATAACATGGCGCTCTGACATTTTCATTTTAAACAGTCGTCAGATTCCTCTAAAAAAACCCCAAAATTATAAGGCATGATTCTTTAAAAAATCCCAGGATGCTTAAATTGTCCTAAACAAATCGATCCGAATACCGATTAATCAATTTTCTTGATTTTTCTAATAATGACCTAACCGATTAACCGGCAGGGTCGAATAATTGGAAACACTAATAATTACTAGATCAGCAACAAAATTTGTTTAGTAAAAAATTTGTCATTTATTTTACAATGATGCTAGTTGTTTACTTTTAAAAATAACTACAAAATTAGTTATTTTTTAACTTTGTTTTAACTGTCGTTTTCAGTATATTCTACCGTCAACCTTTTTTTGGGTTTTACACTTAAACCAATAAAAAAGCTAAAATAATCTACAAAACAGCTGTTAACTTATTTTTCACCATTTTTTATGAAATACTATAAAAAATAAATATTTTGATTATATTTTAAACAGAAGACTTAAATTTCTAAATAATAATTTTAATAGTTGTATCTTCGATTTAAATGTTTTTTTTTTAAGTTTGAGAAAAATTTAAATATATATTTATTTTTACAGACTTTTCAGATGTTTACACTACTAACATATTTTTTGAGCGTACTTTCAATAATAGTTTTTTTAAAAATTGTAGCACAATGAATGAATGATTAAAATAAACAATAAGTATGCAATACATTCCATTTTTTTAGCATTTACCCCAATTACAATTTATTATAGAATAATTTTATTAGCATTGAACTTGAAATTTTATTATAAATATACGGCACACGGCAGTACATATTAATATTATTATAATAACTATTTTGTTTTGCAAACGAATACAAAAAAGACAAATTGAGAGAAGGCAAGAGCTAAATTACAGACAAATACACTAAAAAAAATATTTACTGTTACTATAATCAGTAGTTGTTGTTTTTCACTGTAAATCTTTTATCACAGCTCTTTAAAATAAAAAAAACAACAAATGAAAAATAATGTTTTACGTAACAGTTGTTTTAAGCTGTTATTTTTAATTTTATAAACAACTACAAAAGCAGTTAATTATTGTTATTTATATAAAAAATCAAAAATTTAAGTCCGAAAATTTTATTTAATCTCCTACGTATGACAATGTAATAACTGCCGTACCGTTTGGAATTTTGAAATTTAGGATAAAATATTTAAAAAAAAAAAGATTGAAGTTATTTTTTATTTAAAAAAATACCAATTTTGCCAGTTTCAAAATTTTTATAACAAACATTGTTTGTTGTTTTTAATACTTTTGTTAGTTGTTTCTTAAGGCCGTATGACACCAGCTTGTTTCTAGTATTTTTGCTAAATTTTTTTATAGAAGGAAACAGCAAATGTTAGACAGAAATCATCATTTGAAATGACAATCAATCAATGATAACAATTTTGAGAACGCGAAAAGCGCAATAACGTATTAAGAAAAAACGTTAAAATGAAAAATTTTTATTATAAATGATACCAAAAGCACCAATTTGGTACCACTGCAAGTAACTGCCAGCAGTTAATGTCAAATATAAGTTGGAAATTTTTGGATTGAAAATAACCTTTTCCTCTTTTTATCGATAAATATATTTAAAAATTTAAAGTTCCTATTTGTTTTTTAAATATGCTTGTGCTCGTTACACTTATTAAAATTTCTCATCAAAATATATTCGCGCTCGTCTATAAAAAAAAGGAAAAAAAATCATAAAAAATTTATGGTCAATAGAGATTTAACAGCTAAAAATAACAACATTCTTAGTTATTCGTTATTTTTCGTTGAGCGCCCCGGTAGGCTAGTTGGTAGCATACTAGCTTATTAGTGCGGGGTCGTGGGTTCAATTCCTACGAGAGGCTCTGATTTATTTTCGCTACAACGATCTGATAGCCTTTTAGGATATAATATGATTAATATAAATAAAAATAAACTGTTATTTTTCGCCTTCGTTTTAACCATCATTTTCAGTAGATTCTATAAACAACCTTTTTTTTTTGAAAAAGCCTAGGAAAGAAAATAAAAATACAATCTGCATATTCAAATATAAATAGTGATTATGTATAAAATTTTAAAATTATAATTATTTTTTAAATTTTCTAACTTCTAGATGAAGAAGCAGCCCATACAGACAGTAAGGAAAATCAGAATCCTCCAACAAATGATAATTTAAAGGCTGATGTTGTAGATAATCAACAAACCAATCCCCAAGCGAAACATATTCAAATTAAAGCACAAAGCACTTTTCAAAGCAATAATAATTCCCTCCAATCAAAAAAAGGAACCAATTCGGAAAAACCGAAATTTCATACAAAATCTGCCAATTTAAGCACAACAGATGTTGAAAATTGTTCTACTCCCTCAACCCACCAGCCAAAAACAAGTGAGGTTAACAATAACGCATCAAAAACAGCAATTTCAACTTTAACACAAGCAATAGCAACAACAAACACTAATCAAAAACAAGCTTCAAAAGCTTCCAACACCGCAACGACGCAGTCCTCCACTGCGGATATACGTTCGAACAATTCAGTTATGAATAGTCACGTTACAGCTGCACAAAACGGACAAACATCTGTGGTGGGTCATCATCGTGGTTTCTCTCAACCAACGGTAACAGTGGCAGCTTCGAATACCGGTGGCGATCCATGGTTTTTACAATCAACAGGGCATCAAATGCCACCAACAGCGCCTTTACGTCACAATAAACGACCAGCGCCACAGCCTACAATAACTGGCGGCGCTTCTGCGGCGACAACACATCCTAATTTATTAGTAAATAGCGGTGGCGTTACAAGTAATATACCACTGCAACAGCAATTTAGCCAATCCCAGCCACATATTGTAGCACAATCTACACAATTATCAACGCATCATAATAACGTGGTAATAAAAGATAAATATTAAATTGAATAAAACTAATAGGGCTACAGAATAAATTACAATATTTATTTTTAGAAACTGCCTGTAAACTTATTTACTCTTACCTAACGGATCGTTAGCAATTTATTTTTAGTAGAGCGCAAGTTGGGGTTCGACTATAGTTTTTTTCTCTACAATTTTCTCAATTTGTTTAAGCTAATTTTTCATTTTTTTTTTATTATTAATTTATTCCAATTACAGAATCCACATCATCATAATGCGATTCATTTGTCCTCGCATGCTCTTAATAGTCATAATTTAATAACAAATGCCACTGGTGCTATTGTAGCTGCCCCCAATCATTCGCCCAAATCGCCAAATCAACATCAACAACCCCAACAGCAACAACAACAACAACATATTATGTCAACCTTTGCTCCTATCGGTACTACCGCTCCCTCGGCTACCGCTGCAGCAGTTGCTGGTGTTACACAACAACAACAGCAACAACATTTGCAATTAATTTCTGCCGCTGCAGCTGCTAATAACTGTAACAATAATTTAATGTCATCGTCACTTAATGCTGCCCATAGTGCACTCTCTTTACATGATCGTGGTTTACCGCCAAAAAGTATGGCGCTACAGGCTAACGTAGGTGGTGGCAGCAATATGATACTTCATACACAACATCCTGCCCAACATCATCAATCCCAACCATCGATGGTTGTTAATCCAACGACAAATGCTACGGGTATGACAACATCATTGCATAGTTTTGATATAAATGGTGGTGGTGGTGGCAGTGTACCAGTTGTTACAACACAATCCTGGACCACTACACCATCACTATCACCAACTACGGGTTTGGCTCCAAATCATGGAGCATTGCATGGGCATGTACAGCAACAACAGCAGCAGCATCATAAGAAATGTGAAGTTAAACTTAATGCAATGCCGTAAGTAAAATTAAACCTAAATTTGAACTAATTGATCTTAAAATTCGGCAATTAAGAGATTAGTGTGATCCTTAGTTTTGAATAAAAGATCTTCGATGGATCGCTTAATTGTACTTTTACAAAAACACCTTTTATTTATCTAAAAATAATATAATTTATAGATTTTTGATTTGTTTAAAAATAGAAATTAAAAAAATACATTTAAGCTATCAGAAAAATAAGACCATAAACTGGACTATAAAGAAAAACCGTTAATAAGTCTTAAAATTGGTTTTTAAAAGGTTTAAAAAAGCTTATCACTGTTTAAAATAAGCTTAAAATATATTTTAAATTTATCTAAAATTTTAACAAAAATCCCTTAGGTTAATCTTAAAATTGAGTTTTAAAACGGTTTTCGATTGGACTTGAAATTGCACCATAAAAAAAGCTTTTGGTTGATGTTTAAATTGGTCTATAAAAGGATTTAAAAATGATCTAAAAATTATACTATTTAAAGACCTTCGATTAATCTTAAAAAATACCTGCGCTCGGTCTGAAAAAATGTGGTTTAATATGGGAATTTAAATAGACCTTTCATTGAATTTGTATCAAAAAATACTTCAGCGCTGAGATAATTATCTTCATTATATTAATGAATCTTTGCATAAAACCAATAGTGCAAGTTTCCATAAATTTTATGCAAAATATAAATTTATTTATTAAAAGTTTGGGGGTACGTTCGTAAATGCAATATTTGCGCATCACTGCAGCATAATAAAAGTAAAACGTTCAAAAAAGCATCACTTGGCAGCACTGATTTACGTCAAACGTTTTTTTATGCAAACAATTGACAGTGCTGGCGCAAATTTTTGCAACTATGGCATCATTAAAGTGTCTGATGCAACTGTGCAAAATCAGTTTTCCTTTTCGTTTTAATTGATTTTTAATAATCAAAAGTCGTTTCATCTTTCAAATAATTTTTTTTTATTATAAATCAACAAAAAGTCAATGTTATTGCGGTGAACATAATTTTATCTTTTGGAAAATGTTCTAAAAAGCAAACTGTGCAGTTGTTGAGCAGTAGCAAAGCATCTGCAACAGATGATCACGCATCAGCAACAAAAATTGGCATAACTGCCGCATTGATGCACAAATTTTCTGAATTTACTAACGTACCCTTTTATACACTCAATGAACAATTTTCACTAAAAAAAAGTAGTTTCATAAAAAGTATTAAGCTTTTTATTTACATAAAAGAATATTTTCATTAGTTTATTGAAAAATTTATGTATTTTTTGTCCAATTAAATTATTTCTGTGTGACCTTAAAAGTCCAATGATTGGTATTCTTCAGCTATCTTGAATGACACACTATTCGTGCTTTGTAATTTTTATTAACCTACCAAACAATTAAACAGAGATAAATTCTTCAATGGATAAAAAATTTTAAAAATTACTTTTTTTTAACTCATTTTCTTAATTTTAATCCACTTTTTTTAATAAATTTTAAAGACAGTTTTTTATTAATTTGTATTTCCTTTTTTTGGAGCTTTTTTTAAAATTCTGTCATTGCGGTTTTAAAATTAAAATGTGGTAACCCTGGAATGTTTATTAAAAGAAATTTTTTGTGGTTGTAGCCAAACTGTTATACTATCTAATGATCTTTAATTACCGATATAAATATAACAGTTCTTGAAGTGACCTAGTAAAAAGTGTTAAGTACCACAACTCTGTTTCTGACTGATCTTTTAAAAGACCAAAATAATGATACTGACAGAACTTCTTTCTAATGTACCCACGATATTGGTTTTGAAAAAAAAGATATCCAAGTTTGTTGTTATTTAGATATCTGCTATGACAACCTTTTCGGCCTCTGGCAGAGCTTTTAAAAGACTCGTTTCTTACAAATCTTATATTTGTAAAATTTATAATTTTTTAGTTGGTTTCACGGAAGCATTACACGAGATGAAGCTGAACATCTGTTGCAACCTAGAGAAGATGGTCTATTCTTAGTGCGGGAATCGACAAACTTCCCCGGCGACTATACATTGTGTGTATGTTTTCAGGGCAAAGTTGAACACTATCGTGTAAAATATTTGGAAAATAAATTAACCATTGACGATGAAGAATACTTTGAAAATTTGGGGCAATTAGTAGCGGTAAGTTTTCCAAAAAAAAAAAACAATAAAACGTACCTTAAATAATCATCTATTTGTATCATTTATCATCGCTAGCATTATGAAGCAGATGCTGATGGTTTATGTACTCAACTTATTAAATGTTTACCCAAGCAGGGTAAACAGGAATATTGTATCAATTCAAAAGATTTTATAGACAAAGGTTGGGTTATACCTGAATCAGACTTGCAATTGCGTGAAAGTATAGGTAAAGGAGAATTTGGTGATGTTATGTTGGGTATATTGCGTAATGAAAAAGTGGCTGTTAAAATGCTTAAAGACGAAGGAGCTGTACAAAAATTCTTAGCAGAGGCTTCTGTTATGACGTAAGTTTGAAAATATTTTAATAATTTAATGCAAATTGATTTTATAATCGACACTTTTTGTTTGTTTGTTTGTTTGTTTTAGTACCTTGGAACATGAAAACCTAGTGAAATTTGTTGGTTTAGTTTTCACTAGTAAACATATTTATTTGGTTACTGAATACATGAGCAAAGGATCACTGGTTGATTATTTAAGATCGCGCGGACGACAACATATTACGAAAAAGGATCAAATTAATTTTGCATAGTAAGTTTATTTATCACTTGAATTACATAAATATTTAAATAAATTATTATTTGATGTTCATTTTAGTGATACTGCTTCTGGCATGGAATATTTGGAAGCCAAAAAAGTTGTTCATCGTGATTTGGCTGCACGTAATGTTTTGATATCCGAAGATTGTGTGGCCAAAGTTTCGGATTTTGGTTTGGCACGTGAAGAGTGTTATAATTTAGATGTTGGCAAATTGCCCATTAAATGGACAGCCCCAGAAGCTTTGAAAAATGGGGTAAGTTTTAGAAAAATATTTAAACAAAAATTAAAAATTTGATTTAATAATAATTTTTTTCTCTCTCTTTGAAGCGCTTTTCTAACAAATCTGATATGTGGAGTTTTGGCATATTGTTATGGGAAATTTATTCTTTTGGTCGTGTTCCTTATCCCAGAATTGTAAGTAGATTTTACTTTTTTTTTATTAAAATATTAGGGAAATTAATATTTTTAAATTTAAATTAACCACAAATTTGAACCATTGAAAACCCCGAAATTGATAATAAATTTGGATTAAAAAAAACCAAGTAAAAAAGGCTTAAATTCGACTGTGCCAAGTCTCCAATATCTTAAAAAATGTTCTCTACAATGTTTTGATACAAATAATGTAAAAAACGTTTAAAGTTAAATTATGGTGGTGTAAACAATTTTTTGAGGTGATAAACTTTTTTGGATGCGAAAACAAATTTTGTAGTGGAAAAAAATTTTGAGGTGAATTTAAAATATTATTCACTTCTAAGCGACTGCAAAAAGTATATAATTTACAATATAGTGTTAGAAACCAGAAATTTAACATGCTACAGAGTTCAGTGGCAACATGTTTATATGAGTGGGCAACATTTTCAAAGTTGCCAATGTGTTGAAAAGCATTTAATTTGGTGTATGCAGTGCTGCCACATAAACAGTTTAATTTTTTATCCCAGTTATTGGGATTCTTAACTGTTTACCATTTTTTTAATGAAAACAACTTTTTTCAAATTCATGCTTTTTTTTATAGTTTTTTTAATTATATGTTGCAACATTAATAGCATATTTATTCTCTTTATTATGTATTTTTACCATAGAAATGGGAAATAATGGATATGAATAGACACAGTTCAATGTGTGTACACACTTTAATACTTTTCATGTCACAGTTATGTTTGTAACTATTTTATAACACAATTGCAAATTTTAGTTGTATTTTTTTACTTTATTAGACATGTCTAATTTTAGTAAAAATAAATAGTATATTAAACAAATATTATATTTTTATATGAAAAATCTAAAAAAAATGAATAAAATAAAAAAACACATTTTTTATGAAATAATCTGAAAAATCTCTAGCATCCCGAAAACGGCAAAAAAAAATAGTTAAAATTGGTTACATGGCAGCACCGCTAAACACTACTAAAAGTTGCCGACCAAAACTCACCTTTGTTGCCGCCAAACTATGTTTCTGTTCTAAGAGAGTACTAAAATATTCGTGAGAGCGAACTATACCCTTAAGAATTAAATACTTTTTGGCGAATGGATGAAAAATATGAGAAAATATTTTTTGTTCCTGTCGCTATTATGAAATTTATACTAAAGTACACCTATTTGTATGGAAAAATTAGAGGTACCTTCACATTTTCACTTATAACTTTTTAACCGCTGGATCGATTTTCAAAAGCAAAATACTCGGTAGGATTTCCAATAATCTGGGTAAAAATTAGTACCCCGCTTGCATCTTCGCGCCGTGATCGCCATTTCAATAGACAGACGGACATCGCTAAATCGACTTAAAATTGCATAAGGATCACGAATATATATATACTTTATGGGGTCTTAAACCTATATTTCGACATGTTACAAACGGAATGACAAACCGATATACATATACCCTCAATATATATGGTAGAGGGTATAAAAACCTGCGACGTTTTTTTCGTAATAATTCGTAGTTAAGTTTAGAAAAACCTTCACTCGTTGCGGCTAATTCAAAAATCATATGTAAAGAGGACCCATATATCGATGGCTTAATATAAAAAGGCCCTAACTCGATTTTTTGTTACTTGATAGGAGAAGGAAAAAACTTAATAAAATCCGTAAAATTTTAGATAAAAAAAATTTTAATTCAATTTCCAAAAATGTGTTGCCTCTTTTTATTAAAAATTGCATTAAAACTTTTTTTGTATCTAAAATTTTACGTATTTTATTTAGTTTTTTCTTCTACTGTCAAGTAACAAAAAATCGAGTTAGGGCCTTTTTATATTACGCCATCGATATACGTCTGTGGGGTCTATTTTTCTTTAGTTAATTTTTTTTGTCAGTGAATAACTACAATGATGGGTCTTTATAATATTTCACAATTTCTCTATTTGAAGCCTTTGGCTGATGTTGTTAAACATGTGGAAGTGGGCTATAAAATGGAGGCCCCCGAAGGATGTCCTCCTGAAATCTATGAAATGATGAGACAAGCATGGGATTTAAATCCTGCCAAAAGACCAACATTTGCTGAATTAAAAGTTAAATTATTACTTTTAAAAAATAATACAGCGTGAAAACCAACATAAATACCAACAACCAACCCATCCTTCCTCTATTACACATACAGCAGCTGTTACATTGTAAACTGTTACAACTTAAACTATAATATAAAGTTAATAATAAAATTAAAAAAAAAAAAAACAAATAAATAAACAGAAAACACCATTTAACCATAACAGAAATATTATAAAAACTGAATAAAAAAATAAATTAAAAAATCCCCCAATAAAAAGCAAATGTATTTACAATAAAATAATTAAAAATGTCAAATAATAATTACCACAATAATTCTTTAAATTTAATTTAAAAATATGAAAACAAAAAATATATATAATTATTAAGTAAACACACAAACAATATATGTAAAAAGCATAATAAAATTATAAAAAACACCACCCAAAAAAAAAATTCATAAACATTTTGTAATGGTTTATAATTATTATGACAAAACAATTAAAAAAAAAGAGAAAAACAAAAAGGCTACCTACATAAACAAACAAACAGAAATACTACTTAACGCAACAATAACAATCTTTATGTTTTTTTGAAAATCTTTTTGTTTTTTAAGAAAAAAATTAAAACCTTAACTAATTTTATTTTAAAAAAAAAATACCTCTAGTTTTTAAGCTATTAAAATATTAATAAAATCATAATAATTATGTACGTTATTTATATCCCTGTTTTTTCAAAAAAAAAAAAGGTAGTAAGTAAACAAAAACAAAATTCAATTTATTATAATAATTTATAAATGTTTCTTTTCGTATAATTTGTTTTAACTTAGATTGAAATGTATTCTCTTTAGAGAAAAAAAAACGTTTATTTTATTATACAAAATTAGAATATGATTATGGCAAACTGATAAGTGTTTTGAAAGAAAATTGTAAATTATTGTTAAAGGCAAATAAAATTCAATTATGTTTTAAGTTTAATAAAAATGTATTTAATTACACCAAAACAACGGCAGATTGGATCTTTATAATAGAATTAAAAGGTCTAAAGACAAAAACTATTTTTTTATTAAGCTTTTGTTTGAAATGTAAAATAACCTACGATTAAAAAATAAAGTAAATTTAAATCCCCCGTCTTCTAACAAAAAAAAAACATCGATATCACTTGTATAACATCGATCTTATTTCTACATAAAAATTGTTTTTTTTTTTAAATTCATTATATTGGAACTATAATTTTTACAAGTTTTTCAACTATTTGTTTAGACAAGAGTTCAAGCTTGTTCGTTGCGTTGTTATATCCCTCTTATCTAAAATAATCGGACCTTAAAAATAGGTTGGCGTCCCTTTAAATTAACGTCGGTGTAAAAAGGATTAAAAAAAAAATTAATTAATTGGCCATGAAGGCTTTCTTTGTATTGATATAGATAAATAAAAATTTATTCACTACATTTTTTTCAATTAAATTGAATGCCTTTTTAAGTAAAATTTTTAATTTTCATATAAAAAATGAAGTTTAGAAGCACTTATGGTGCATTCTATAGCTTCAGAGCTCAAAATTTACTATTTGTGCTTTAAGTAAAGAAACTGCATACCCTATGCTCAAATCAAAAATCACGGTAAAAAAGAAAAATATTTACAATTCTATAAAAGTAATGGTAATTAAAATAAAATCTCATAAGCATTACTAAATGTAATGGAAATGAAAAAATATTTCAATACAGATAATGAAAACAGAAGTAATTTTAATTGCCTGTTAAGGAGTCTCTAGCTCTTTTGAAACTTTGGTTTCTAATGAGATCTTTTGTCGGGTCGAAATACGTGTATCAACCTAATAAATAAACAAAAAGTAATGAACTTTTTTATTATAATCAGAATTGCAATGATTTATTTCGAATTTATTTTATATTTTATATATATTTTATGTATGTACCCTATACAATCAATATTATTGTTCAATAAATAGTTATTGTTGAATAATGTTAATTATGAATTACAACAATTAAAAACCATCGAATACAAATTTTGTAACTCTGAGTCTTGACTATCCATTGATTTGTGTGCCCAAGAAGAAATCGTCGACAGAATAACTGCAATTAATTTATTCATTTAATTGGAGTGGGACAAACGTCACGTAACACAATTTATATTTATTTGTTTTTTATTGAAGTATGTCGCAAATGTAGTTTCATGTTTTTAATATGTTTTCGCAATTTGTAAATGTAAATTATTAACATTTTTTTTGTTATACTTTCTTTACTTTTTAGTAATTCCACTAAACAATTAACAGGTCTGGCAGCACAATTAATGTGAACAAAAGTGCTGACAACGCTTTTTGAATTAGAACAAAACATGTAAACCCAAAAGTACCAAAAACGACCATTTTTGAAATAATTGAGTTAGGTAGAGATTATATATTTTGTAAATATTCTCTTTGCCATTGCGAAATCCGTTTCGTGATGTCTTATATACCCAGCATCGACTTAGCTCTACACCCGGTTATTTTGACATTTACTTAACATTGGTTTGCTGCTTACACCACTGTTATACAGCAAATTTTGCATACAAAAATTAAAAAAAACGTTATTTTGCTGCATTTTGCATATTATGTATTAAATTTGCATAATTAATAACTGTTTTGTTGCATTACCATAACAACGAATGTAAATGAAAAAGATATAAATGCTTTTTGTTGCACATAATATATGCTGCACAGACAGTCAAATACAAAAAATTATATACAATACAAAACATTTTTTTTTCTTTTCTAAAAGCTTAATAAATTATGAATTTTTGCATGTAAATGAAAAAAAAAAATACTTAAGACAATATTTTGTAAACCTTGTTTATTGTTTACTCGATATCGACTTTTTTGGTGAAACCAATAAGACACTGACGACGAGACAAATTTATGTGCGAACAAGAATTTGTTTTCAGAGTAAACAAATCAATGGTTCGTCAAGACACCGAGTAATGAAAATCCACATCAATATTTTTATTACAATTTTCTCTACACAATGGAAATTAAAAAAAAGATGTTCTCTATCATTTTTTGAGGTAATTGTAAAGATTTTGACCCATCATTGTTTACAATTATGAAAATATGTAATGTTGATTACAAAATAATTAATTACTCCAAACTCTGGTTATTACGAGTAGTTGTGTTATGTTCCTCACTTAACATTTAATGCAAATATTTTGTTTACAAGTGTGAAAATTCCGCGTTATTTATTGGAACCCTTAAATTTTAATAAAAAGTAACTAAAAACTGCATTAACATTACGCTTGATTTTGAAATCTAGTTCATGTATCATAGCATACATCACCAAATGATCGAAATCCAGTTTAAACAATAATTCGATCGTAATGTAAATGCAGTTAATTGCATTTCTGATTTATTTGCGGATTTATTTTAGTTTTTATACTTTATTTTTTTTTATATTATATTGTTTCTATTGTTTTTGCTTTTAAATGTTTTAATTAAATAAGTTGCCCACGATAAATTTCGATTGGAAAATCACAAACTTAATAGAGATGTATCTGTCTGAAAGTTGACTTAATATAAATATGGGTACTTTCAGACATTTGAATGTACACTCACCAAAAAAAGTCTGTAATGGCAACTGAATATTTTGCTGTTATTACGGGAAATTTTGCTAATTTGAGCCCACCGATATTTTTTGCTAATCTTAGCAACACATGTCTGCTGACGTGTATTACAATGAAATTTGTAGAAAAGTTAGTAGCCGCTACTAAATTTTAGTAAATTTTTTGTAAAGCGGAATTTAAAACCGGTTTGCTAAAATCAGCAAAAAAATTTGCTAAATATTGTGAATATTAGTACAAAATTTTAAATTAATTTTTTTTATTGAGCATCAAATTTGTTTTATTTTATTTATTTGTTTTCAAAAAATGCTTTATACAAAATTAAAAACAAAATCAAAGGCATAAAATCTTAAAAATTGTTAAAATATAAACGAATTAATCATTTTGTTTTTTTTGGTAATTACTGCTTTGAAAAATATTTTAGTAAATATTTTTTTACTTTGAAGGTCAAATTTTAATTGTTTTTATTGCTGATTTTTAGAACTAAAAAATCTTTTTAGTGGTTGTCCTATTTTCAGACTTAGTCGGTATATTCACTTGCGATCCCTTTTCTTAATCTATGTAACATTTTAATTTAAGTTTGTATGTGTAAACTTTAATTAGGAATAGCATTTCCTTCAATATCCACCTTTTCAAAATTAGTACATTTTTTCGCTAATTTTAGCAAATCGGTTTTCAAAAATTTGTAAAATGATTTCTGAAATTAGCAAAATAACAATTTTTTACTAACAATCAGTACAAAAATAGTAAAGTGGGATTGAAAACTGTTTACAAATTTTTCTACTAACTTTTTTTTCTGAGTGTAATCACTCTTTTCTTCAATTCAACTTCTCCAACTACAGTTGGGCCTTTAAATTTGCAGAAATTAGGTGATATATATATAAACTGAATAAAGATTATTTGCAAAAATAAATGATAGATATAAAACAAAAATTCAAAACACTGATCAGCTTTTAATAATCATTTGTATTATGTGTAGAAATTTGTTATTTTAATCAAAATATTTGTCTTATATTTAAATTACACTTTTTCCAAGTGTAATTTAGTATTATTGTTTAAATTAATACAAAAAACTAAATAAATTTCCTTAAACAAAATATTTAAATAGTAAATTGATTTTGTGTAATTTAACTTTTTTTTTTCTAAACCCATCATTTATTAAAATGTTTTATTAATTAAGAATCTCTCGTTTACTTGCTTTAAGCTTTCTTTTTAATCTACGTTATAAACAATTTTTTTTTATTTAAGCGGCTTTTTTTAATGTTGATTTTATATTTATTTGTTGTTAACATAAATATAAAAAAAAAATAATTTTATTTTAAAAATATATAAATTAAGTTTTTATCATACAATGACTTTATTCATTAAATTAAATTTCTAGAAAAAAAATATTTTACCCATTTTTTTTTTTATATCATCTTAATTACGACCAAATGAAACTTTAAAATATCATCATCATCAAATTGTTTTATTGAAATAAGTTCTTGCATCATTTAAAATCTTATTCATATCTAACTCTACTATCTATCTTTCTCCCTCTTTCATTCTTTTGTTTTTCTCATGTGAACTCTATATAACTCTTTTTAAAATCAAAATGTTTCCCATTATTCAAATTTGTAATACATTAGTTTTTTTTACAAGTATTTTTAATTGTATTGAAAAAATATTTAAATGAAATTAAAAAGTTGGACAAGTTTGTAATAATAAAGAAAAATTAAAACTTTTGGGCAAAATACAATTATTAAAAAAAAATCATAGTTATATGTGTTGAATTGCAAAATTTACCACAACTTAAATATTAAATCGAAAAAAAAAACACTTACAATTTCATTGTGTAAACATATTTGAATTAAAATAATAAATCAATAACTTTTTAAATAAATTATTTGAAATATAAAATATTAGTGTAAACATAATAATAAAAATGCAGTTTTATTTAATTTATCCAAAGTTAAAATTTTTAGTCACATAATATTAACACGGTTTTTTTTTAGGATTGTGCCAAAGAAAATGTTCTATGGTCACGCGGTAACGAGAATATACTTCTTAGCGTTTAAAGCTAGAACTACAACTGATTTTTCTTATACTTTTGAATTTTGTTTCTTTAACCCCAAATTCTGTTTTGATTTTATCGAATTTAATAAGTTGAATTAAACACTTCTAAAATATTCTAGACTACATTTGTTTTTAATAAAAAAAAAAAAACATATTCTCAATCTTAAAATGTCCTCAGAATTTGATTTGTCTAGAAAAAATTTTCAAATGTGAGAAAAATTTTTTATTTTTACTTTTTAAAAACAACTAACAACAAATGCAGTAAGAACAATTAACAATGTCGTAAAAATATCTCACAAATTTGTATTACCTTATAACGATAAAGTACAGATAAATATCCAAAAATATAAACTGATAAATTTTTTTAAGTATGTAAATGTTTCCTCGACTTTTTTGTTGTAACTTTAATAAATTTTTGTTAATAAAACTTGATACCAGTATACATATCTTACTTTAAATTTGTTTTGACAACATTGTGTTTTTTACAACACTATATTTACTGTGAAAACGCACATTTTTAATTATTCCTGTACGTACTGGTATTAAACTACAGAAAACGGTAATACCGTACACCGGGCCTGTTCGGATTGTGTTCGTAAAAGCATTAGCTGACAACACTTCAATTGTCAGATGTTCAATAATGCCTCACTAAAGCAAATGATGCTCAATCAAATGGTAAAGACGCATCACCATGGTAAACCAATGACATATGTGCATCAGATAGATAGAAGTAATATATTTCCCAACAGGCCCACCGTTATCCAAACCAATCAGACCTGTGCCACCTCAATTACATTTGTCAATTATACACATTAATAATTCTATGAGACCTACGCTCTTATTTGTGGGATTAAACGTTTTCATGAAAAACTTGGAATTTTTTATACCAGACATGGGGAAGAAAAAGTATTTATGTTTACTTAGTCACAGGCAATTACAAGAAATTGCTGATGGCAACAATTTTGTATTTAATTGTTGCTGTCATGTAATAGGCTTTTTACACTCAACAACATCTTTGTGAAACGCATGGAAGATGTTGAAAATGTGAAACAAGTGTTTACATTGGCAACATCTTTCATTTGTTATTTATTCAGCTGTTAAAAAAAATAAATGAAAAAGACGCATAATTTTTGTTAAAAATAAAAAATGGATTTGGAGAAAGCATTAATCGTTGGAGTAGTTGTTGCTTTGCAAGAACAAACCCGAATTTTAATGCAGTACATTGAAATATTAAAGGCCATTCTGGAAGATTATGATGAAGAAGAATTTTTGGTAGACATATGTATGAAATTCTTACATCTGAAGCTCATTTTTCTTTGTTGAATAAATTTTTTTTCTGTTTATTTTCTGCAATGTTAGTTTGCTAGTGATGGCACAAAGAAAATCGTTTTTGTCATTTTTTTTGGTGATGACACTTAAAATAACAAAAGATGTAAGATGGAACAAAATGAGAAAGGATCATCTTTTGTAGATGTAGAAACATGTAAAATTTTTAGCCTGTATAATTCTTATGGGAAGATGTTAACATCTTTGCAAATTGATGAAAGATGTAAGATGTAGCTCAGTGGAAAAAGGCTATAATTGAATTTAATTGCAAAAATATTAATTATTGCTCATGTCTGATATTAAAAAAATGTCCAATTTTCCAAGGAAACATTTAAACTCACAAAGATGGAATATGAACAAATTACACAAGTGAATAATTGCCAAATGTAATTGAGATCGCCCAGGTCTGATACCAATACTAGCTGTATTTATGCGTCAAGCTATCGCTGTTGGCCCATGCAATTCCCATATAAAATTGACATAAGCCAACATTAAGTGTTAACGCTTAACGGAAATGACACAAGTCAACGTTGATAGCTTGCCGCATAAGCACAGCTAATGTTATTCGTTCCGGTAGCCAAGCTTATATGGGGTTTCCACAAGACGTACGTCGCTAGACGAATGAGTGACTACATGTATTTTGTTATTGTATTTTCGCTCGAGTGAAGCAAAATGTCATCTGTAAACACCACCTTAATGTAAATACATGGTTGTGTCGTTAGCTGAAGAATAAACAAATTTGCAAGAAAATGTCTTAAATTTGTTAATGCAAATTTTTACATATTTAGCTAAAAATGCATAGTTTGCTATAAATGATTTATTTTTTCAAATTTTTTGCTAAAAAATCATTTTAATCAATTTAATAATTTTATATTTGTTTTTTTCAATTTTATTGATATTTTTGTAATAGTTTTTTATTGTTTATTATTTTTTAAATTTCATCTCAACACAATAAATCATTGTGGAATTGGCTTTCATTTGGCTTTTTTCTTTAAAGTTAAGAGTTACAGCACAGTGTATTTATATGCAATAAAGGGCTGGCTACAGGCAAATTTCCCAAAGAAAAAATAGGAAAAAAATCGCTTAAATTACAAATATACGAGTAAGTAATTGAGAGATAATTTTCTTTCTATTTTATTTAAAATTAGTTTTATATTTTCAAGTTAATGGTTAAAACTGTAATGGTTAAAACTGCAAAAAAAAAAGAACGAACTGTATGGCGGCCTTTATCAGAAAAATTTGTTGTTGTTTTACATGTTAATAATTGTGTTATAAAAAACAAAAAAAGTCTATACATATGTCTAAAAGTGTTTACCGAATAAATACTGGTTTGGTAGTTGTTTGTTATAATATTGAATATAACTACTTCCAAACAACTGTAATTACAGTTAAAAACAACTGTCAAGTAGTAACTGTCAAACTTTTTTGAATGTATATTTTAACGTGTTAAAAGTGGAATGATAGGTAAATTTTTGCTTATTAAGGATAGAAAAAAACACACCTATCTAAAGGTAACCATAGTGCCACCAATAAACAAAATCCTTTTCATCTAGGCAACTAAAACAGCCAAGTTAAATAAACAAACTATCCTAACCTTAAGTTATTTAAAGAAATCGCAAGAGCAAACACATCCTCCTACTAAAATGTCCAACAATCATTACAATGAGATGTGGCATTTAGCCCAACATGAAATGGAGCTACTGGCTTTGTGTGATTATGAACGACAAAATCAAGATGTAGATACTACAGTTGCTGCATTTACAGCGGCAAATGCTGACAGTGAGTTGGTCGCCTGTGGTAATACCAAATCTTTAATGCAGGCTAGTACTTATGAATTTTATTTGAAATACATCTGTTTGGCCAATAAGCTGGAAGAAATTTATGATAAAATGATACAACCACAAAAGAGACAACTGATACGTGATCTTTTGGATGCCAGTTTGGGTAGAGTTATAGAATTAAAACATGATTTGGTCAATATCGATATTATGGAATTTAGTTATAACGATGCTGTAGTCGAACAATTGAAATTAACACCCATCGATACGGAACTACGCATACCCAGATATTTTTTAAGAGAACGAAGACAAGAGATTGAATATCGCAATAAAACAATGCATGATATATTGGTGAAATTGGGTTGGGTTGAAGAAAATCCGGTGGTAGAACAAATTACGGAAATTGAAGCTATACGGTTAATACAAATGCATGAAAGAGCACGTCAGGGACGTTTGAGGGCTCATTTCATGAAGGAAATACGAATGCTGAAAGAAAAAGGTAAAACAGAGGAAAAGGATAAAAATCGTACCGATAGTGGATTAATAGCTGCCATGAAAATACAAAAAATGTGGCGTGGTCATACGGATAGACGAAAGACTCGTAGGCGTAAACTAGATGAAATGATATTAATTGGTATGGTACCACCACCCTCACAGGTGTTAAAAACAAGAGCCGAAAAAGTTGAAAAACTAAATGAAGTAATTTGTACAAATTTTACCAAGAGGAATATTCCAAAAATATTTTCAAAAATATATCATTCGTTTTAGATATTTGAAAGACGTTATGTTACCCAGGAAGCTTTTAAAGCGAAATATGAATCCACCTTGGAATTGGTACGTGAAGATATTAAAATTAAACATGGTGCTAATATGACTGAAGATATAGCAGATGAAATACGTTCTTGGATTAAAGATTGTTACGATAAAACGGGTAAATTACCGGATTTTCCTTCCGAAGATCAAGGAGGTTCCTTGCATATTTTTAGCCGCCCAGGTACGGAAAGTGAAATAAGTAGATCATCTGCTCGTTCTTCAAAAGAATCACGTAAAACTAAAGATAAATCCAAGTCTCCAGCCCGTAGTGGTGATCTAAATGTCAATGAAAATCAGCTAGATGAAGATGGAGGCTTACAACCAGGACAATCAAATTGTTTACCGGATATTAAAACCGAAATTGAAAGGTATACATGAAAAACTAAATAAGCCGTCGCAAAGAGGGGCAAAACCCATCAAAAGTGGCGATTAATTCAAAAAATTAATTTTTGTTATCGGGGGAAAGTGGATAAAATTTATCCTCACTAATTAGAAAAATGAAAGTACTAAGTTGTTTTCTTTATTTACAGTGTGTATTTAAAACTTCAATAATTATTATTAGTTTTGCGCCCATTGGTTAAAAATGAAAATTTTGATTTTTGAAGTAATAATTTTTTTATTAAGACTTCCAAAAGCAAAAGATTTATAATGGAATCGCCTACTTTAGATATTTGAGCATGTAAAAACTAATGGTTTGTTTAGATAAATGTTTTGAAAATATAAAAAAAAATCAAATTGCTCTACAAATAACCTGCTTATATGCTCTTTAAATGGGAGATTTCATCTAATAAATCCCAGAATATCTTTTTGTGGTATTTTGCGGTTTTCTACTCGTCAAAGTTTTTGTAAAAGAATTCCATATAAAAAAGTCAAAGAAGCAAAGAAAAAATGTCATCCAAAACGAGTACAAATAACAATTTCTGAAACTTCAGCTCAAGTCAGTCTACAAGAACTATTGATTGTCTTTTTTCGGTATAAAAAAAACAGAACTTAATTTAATTCGTAACACCGTGAAGAAATGTCTAAAATTACTTTATAGACTAAGTGGTGCTTTGATGGAAGTTCACGACATAGTTAACATACAAGTTAACAAGACTTTCAAGATATTAACGCATCGGATTCTTCAGTATTTATAACATCGATTGAAAGCTCTCATTTACCCAATTTTTGTTACAAGAAACGCTTTCTGGTAAGATTGGGTTCCCGCGGGCACCCGCGGGAACCGTACGTCGAACACACCTATTAGGTAAATGAGAGCGTTCATGAGAGAGTAATTGTGTTTCTCATTTTACCAGAACTTACCCGTACTTTTTGTTTGGGTAAAATGGTAAAATTGTCAAACCATCAGCTGTTGCTAATAAATTTGCTGTTTTGCATTTTTGAAAAAAATTAAAGTTAAATAAAAATTTATTATAAAGAACTTTTCCTTCTTAATAATGAAAAATACATTTGAAAATGTAAATACATATTTACCATTTCAAATATATTTATTAATTAAGCTGTTTTTTAATATGAATAAATTTGACGTTTATTTTTGGGTATTAATGTGGTTTTGTGCGTTCGCAGTATTTTGGGCATTTTTATTGTTTTGTGAGAGAAATTTTTGCTTACTCTCATTTTACCAGACTTTACCCAAAATTACCTCGTACAGACCTAATGATTGACGGTAAAATCTGTAACGCTATTGCAGACACAAAATATACACAAAAGTGATGTATACATATGTGACGGAGTTATATAAACATCCGATTTAAAAATAGCAAACTATCACTTATCATTTAAAAGTAACAGCGAAAATTGTGAAATATTTTTTCTAAAATACAAAAAAACGCCTAACAGGTTAATTTTTTTTTACATTTAAAAAAAATGCTGTTTTTATACATTTATAGTCAATAAAAAATAGCATTATTTTAAAATTACATCTTCTCTGAATTAATCGCCACTTTGCATACCATTCGCCCCACTGTGCGACGACACTGTTGTTATATTTTTAATTAGGTTTAATGAAATTTGGCGTGAAAAGGACGAATCTGGAAATCTACGACAAGCTCCATATGATGACATGATTTACAATGAGAAATATGATGAAGTAGAAAATGAATTTAGGCGAATTGTAGATGATGTTATGAGACAAGAATTGGAATTGCTACAGGTAAGCAAAAATTAAAAATAAAGAAAGAAATACTTTAAAATTAGTAAGACAAATTTTTCCAGTTCGTAAACACTTAGCATTTTTGCTAAATATTAATTTTAAATGATTTTTTTTTTTAAATTTCCTCTAAATGTATTATGTATAAAATGTTTGGAGGAGAAAGCTATGATGCTTTCTCCTTTCTTTCAGCTAAAAATATTTAGAGCAAAATTTGTTTCAAAAAACATAAATTGGTTATAAATTTGTTAGTTGTTTTATTAAAAATATTTGTTTTGTATGCAATTTTTGATATTTACATCTGTGCAATAGTTAAGTTAACCCTGTAAGTGTAAGAACCATTGTAATTTGTTTTTAGCATGGAGCATAAGATATATTATTACTCACTAAACTAAAAAATAAATTTATTTTAGAACGCAACTGGTAAAAAAGCTAAGAAAAGTAATAAAAAAACACGGAGATCTGGCAAAAAGGGTAAAAAGAAGAAGGAAAAGGATTTAACTCCGGACCGTACTACAGAATCATTATACGAAGAATTGGTAACCAATGGTATTATACGAAAATATCCTGAAATTAGAATGAGCCAATATCTAGGTGATAAAGCTATAACATCAAGATCTGGTATAAATCCATCACCAGGCGACATAAGACAAATTCTTACAGAATATTGTGTATTACCATTGGGCTCGGAACAAATACATAACTCATGTCCTTTAATACGTTCAATATTATTAACAGGACCTAAAGGATCGGGTAAAAAGGCATTATTACATGCTATCTGCACAGAAGTCGGTGCAGTATTATTTGATTTAACCCCAGCCAATATTGTAGGAAAATATCCTGGTAAATCTGGTTTAATAATGTTATTACATTTGGTGTTGAAAGTTTCACGTTTGCTACAGCCTTCAGTAATTTATATGGGCGATGCTGAGAGACCATTTATGAAAAAGATACCAAAAACTGATCGCACAGATCCGAAGCGTTTGAAAAAAGATTTACCAAAGTTAATTAAAAATATAGCTCCTGAAGACAGGGTATTATTTATAGGTACTTCGAATTTACCTTGGGAAGCTGATCAAAAACTTTTGCAACAAACTTATAATCGATTTATATATATACCTCGGCCAGATTATGGAGCTTTGTCACATGCATGGAAAACACTGCTTTAGTAAGTTGAATTCATCAACATGTTGTTTTTCTTTTTATATCTTTTTTTTTTTGTGCTTCTAGTGAATATTCTGGTGGCTTGTCCAATTTAGATTGCAGTGTTATGGCAAAAATATCAGATGGCTACACTATAGGTTCTATCAATGCCTGCTTAAAGGAGGTGTTGACCTGTAAGCGCAAATTACAGCTACGCTCTCAACCATTAACACATGTGGAGTTAATAAATGTTTTATGGTAAAACTGAAATGCAAAATGAAAAATATTTTACAAATAAATTGCATTTTTAGTACTAAAGATCCTGTTTACCGTGAAGAGGAAGAAGCATATGATTCCTGGTGGACTAAAACACCTTTAGGACGTAGACGTCAACGTATACTGGAAATAGAGGAAGAAGCCCGTGTAGAAGAGCAAGCTCAGGCTGTTAAACAAGGCAATGGCAAGAAAAAAAATTAAAAATTTACCATTTTTATTATTTAAGTTTAAAATTAAATTCTTTAAAACCACTTTTACAAGATATTGCATTAATTTGTAAATCTAATGCTAAACGATCCTTTAAAGATTCCATAATTGTGGGTAATAAGGCATTTAAAAAACTTTCATTATCTCCAACAGACCATAATAAACTAATATGAAATGATGGATCCTTTAAAAAAAAATAAAACAAGTTAATTTTTTTGTAAATTACCTCTTAAAAATAAATTACCTCATAAAATTTTGGAAGTTTAAAATCTTCCATAATTTTATCCACTTTATACAAAATACTAAGCATTTTCTTTAAATATATATCATCCACTTTAATAGCTAAAAATGTACGTGTACGTTCGGCATTTGTATAAACCTTTAAATTATTTAAGGAAACTGTAAAACTGTAGATGACATTAAGAAGATTTTCCATTTTAATTCTTTATATTTTTATAAATACCTTTCAATAGTTTGTATTGTCGTCTGCAAAGTTTTAACAAAAGATTCAATATAGTGGTATTGTAAAACCACGGTTTTACTTAAACTTATATGCATTTCAGTGGATGCTTTAAATTCCAATTTATCTGGTAATTGTAAAAAACACATGTCTTGAATATCTTCCAGTGTACTTTTGGATACTGGTATAAAAATATAGGTAGCCCAGTTACCACGCTCATGTTTGAAACTTCTAATACGACCTTCATGTAGTGTAGTATCATTTGTTATATCATCTTTGTCGGAAGTGGATTTACGTTTTCCCAATATGGTTGCAGCTGGAGGTAATAATAATCTAAAAGTCGATTTTATAAAAAAATATATCATTGACGAAACTATTTATATATTTAAAATATTTGAGATGAATTTGTTTATGCATTTATTAGATTTTATAAACTTAAGATTTAAATTAAGATAATAGGGAAAAAGAATCACTTAAACGAAAATATGCATCTTAAAATGTGATTAAAAATTAAAAATATGCATAAAATCTATTGTAATAAGGGGTTTACTAAATAAAATTATTTCAAAATCAAAGAACGACCTGTCTTGGTTGTTGGTACATCTCCGAGTTTTAAAGTGCATTTAGAAATAAGCGCAATAATAAAAAGACTATAAAGTGTCCTATTTATGTGTTATACACAAGGATGGTAACCGAAACGAGCGGTTATCATTAAGGGTAACGCTATTTTCTCTTATTTCGGTAACAATATTTTAGTTATTTCGGTAACAACGGTATTTTATGGGTAATGTTATTTAATTATTTCGGTAACGGTATTTTAGCCATAACGATATTTTAAGTGTAACGATTTTCCAGTTATTTCTGTAACGGCTTTTTGGGTTAACTTTCATGTAGAACATGAAAACCCGCCGTTAACTTTCTCTAAAGTTATCAAGTTTATTTTGTTTATAACGTAAAAAAACAAAATATATTTAAAAATTTACCTTTCATTGCTCGAATTTAAATTTGTATGCTCCTTTCCTTTTTTGAATCGTTTCACGTTCATAGCACCATTTTTTAACTATAAAACAAATTGCATACTGTGAGCAAATTTGGTTCTCTTAAATAAATCTACAGGGTCTCACACTTACATATGTTGCAACGGGAACCGGATTTTAAGTTCTGCCCCCTTAACCGATAATAGAAAAATTTAGCTTTTTATCCCTCTAATGCTTAAGCTCTAATGGCAATTTTCGCTTTCTGGAAATTGCGAAATTAAATAAAATTTAGACTAAACGTCAATAAAATTTGACGAAATGAAATTTGCTTACTACTAACTCCGAGCATATTAGCTGTGCTAAGACGCTGTTCAAAAAACGTGTCATGACGGCATCCTGAGAGTCCTAATTCAATAATTCATTTTACAAATAGAGACTCTGAACTAGCTTTGTTATTATCAATAATATATGCCAAATCGTATATATATTTTTAACGATTTTTTAAATATCCTTGTTTTTGAAGTTAATTTTTATTTTCAAATTAACGAAAATTTTACTACATCCTTCTCGCTTGACAATCGTTCATTTAAGAAAAAATTTTAAAAGCAAAAAAAAAATTGCACCAAAAAATATCTGCTTAGCTGCCAGCTTTTATAGCTGGTTTGACAAGCTGCATATATAAGCATCGAGTTTGCGCCACTTGATTTTTATCTCTAATCTGTTGCATTTTAAATGCGAATATTTTCGAACACCGAAACAAATTTACCTGTTTGAATTTGATTTGCCAGATCCTTTTAATTTCAATGTTTCTGATAAAATTTCTTCGTTTTTTTCATCCTCAGAATCTGAAGAACTACTATAATTCACTAAAAACATTTTTCTTATATTTTAACACATTTTATTAGTTCTTTTTTAATTTATATATATGCACTTTGATTTTAGTTTGTGAACGAACTAGTTCAATTAGACTATTCACTTAATTGAATGAAATACCTAGTGTACTAATTATCGTCCTTTTCGCGAATAGTTGAATTATAAATAAATAAATTGCGCACAATGCAGAAAAGCTCGGACTATTGTTTTCATTTCCTCAGAATTATTCAATAATATCATAGTCGTTTTGCCATACACAGTGCAATAAGTTAAACTAGACTTTTACCTAAAATAAGGCACAACTATATTTGATAAACGGGCACATTTTGTTGCTACTCAACCATCTGGTGAACTATTTGATTACCCAGCATGTTGTGGTCTCGCAAATAATAGGCTGAGACTGTTATTTACATTTTCCCTTGTAGCCAATTAACACGGTGACTTCTTTGCTTGCAATTCTTGCTTGGTGGTTTTCGTACATGATTTTGTTATTTCTTTTTCGCACATATTTGTATTCTTCTTTTGTTGCTTCATTCACATTTATTTTGGAAGCAAAAAAAATCATCGTATAAACAGACATAACTTTGAAAGAAACTTTTAAGTGTTATTAAGAAAAAGCATTCAATCACTTTCAACGTGTAAATTGGCTCTTGGTAGTTGAAAGAGAACTAGTCCAGTGGGATATGTTAACAGTTCACACTAAATGTCATTTTTTACTAACAAGAAGCAGCTGATGTTGACATTTTAAAAATAAATATAACCTCATAAATAAAAGTAAAGTCCATTTTGTGCATTTCACAAAAAACACAAAATTGTGCAAATTTACTTTTTTAATTAAAAATTATTACATTTATGAATAAAATAATTCCCCAATTGTAAACAGATAAAAAGTATAACCCCATAAGAATGCGTTTAGGTGCTGTGCTGTATGTCTACAAAGGGGAATGGGGTCTACCTTCCATAGATTTTGAGTGTTTGCGCGTTTTGGTATGAGATGTTATTTTAATGAAAAGTTGCATCATACTATTTTAAAAGGATAAGATGTACATTTATCATTTTTTCATAATTTCAGTGCCTGATCAAGTTTACTCGATGTCCAGTGGCAATAGAAACAAATTCTAACCCCCTACGTTCCGGTGCCGGTAAATTACCGTATCTACAAATTGGTAATGAGAAATTTGTAGGCTATCGTCGGATAAAAAAATTATTAGACAAAGAAGTAAGTATAAAATAGAAATGTATAATAGGCTAACATCACGAACATTTATTTAAATTAGATAGTTTTAAATGATCACGATGTTTTTGATATATTTATAGGGCTATCCAATTGATGCTAAGTTGAATGCTAAACAAAAACGTTTATCGGAATCATTTGCAAATTGGGTGTTTACAAATTTGCATGCCTACTACCATTACTTTTTATATGGTGAACCTAGTAACTTTGAAATCACTAGAGCTTTTTATGCCAAAAGGACACCGTTTCCTTTAAACTTTTACTATCCGTCCTCATATCAAAAAGAGGCTCATGATATTGTTATGACTATGGGTGGTTTTGATATTGATGATAAATTGGAGCAACATGAAGGAGATTATGTAAGTCAAATTGGTTTTTTGTAAGTAAAAAATTATGTTTTGCAAATTACGGAGCTGGTAAAGATTTCCGAATCTCAAATGATGTTTTGAGTATTCAATTAAAAAAAAAAATTAGTTTGACATTTGAACTCTCAATTTATTAAGATTTTCATTTCAATCTTTACCATACAAATGTTTAAAGCAGACTTCTATTTTAAGCGTTACTATTTTTGATGGTAGTATGCAATTACTTGGTTTAAAATGGTTTATTTTTTAATAATCAAAATATTTAAAAGAGTATCTGTTTTTGTTAGTGTTTCCAATTATTCGACCCTGCCGGTTAATCGTTTAGGCCATTATTCGAAAAATGAAGAAAATTAATTAATCGGTTATTCGGGTCGATTAATCAGAAAAATGCAAAATAAATGTATTTCTTTCATCAATAAGAACACAAAGAGCTGCTGTGTGCTGAAATATTAAGTTAAGTCTATTGCATTGGTTTCTAAAGTATTTGTTTAGAACAATCCAAAACATCGTGGGTTTTTTAAAAGAATCATGAATTATAATCTGGGTTTTTTCAGAGAAATCTGACGAGTCTTCAAAAAGAAAATGGCAGAGTGCCATGTTATTTGTTAGTTATTATAAATTTTTTTTATAGAATTTTAAATGAAACTCTTTTTTAGAAAATACAGTTTTTTGAATTTAAAGCAATTTTATATTATTATTTTAAAACATAAGTAACGTCATAGTGCTTGTTAGGAATTTGTTTAATCACATTATTTTTTTACTTAAAATTTTTTTTAAGTTTTAAATTTGTAGAGATTTTAAACTGTCATTATGTTACAAAATTAAATTATATTTTTATTAATATTAATTTTTATTTTTTTTTTCTTCTAGTTGGCTAATAATGCTAAAAAATGTATAAATGTTCTATCAAAACGTCTAGGACGTAATACATGGTTCTTTGGTGATCACTTTAGTGAATTCGATGTCATTGTTTTTTCCTACTTGTCAGTTTTATCAAAAATTGTGCTTCCTAATAATCCCATACAAACTCATATTGCTGGCTGTCAAAATTTAGTAAACTTTATTAATAGGATATCGAGGGATGTATTTAAAAAAGAATCTTTCAATTCAATAAATACAAGTAAAGATAATGCTTCCCCTAATGATCCTATGCTAACAACAACTGAGCGCAAGTTCCTAGAATCAGAAAAGAAAACAAAAATACTAGCAGGAATTGGAGCTGTTGTGGCAATGACATTATTTGCGGCCATGAAAATATTTTATAAAAAAGTTTGTTTTATTAGCAATGTCATGGTTTTTAAATTTAATATTGAATTGTTTCTATCATATTTTATTTTTAGTTTTCCAACACTCAGGAATATTATGATGGTTTAAATTATGATGACGATGAGCTAGATGATGACGATATGGATTAAGACTCTGTACAGCTAAATTGACCTTAAACGAAAATTTAAAACAGAACTGCCTTTTATTGTTTTTCTTTTTTGATTTAAATTAAGCCTAGCTTTAATGCATAATTATTTATAGTTTCTCGTATTTCAAAGAAATCAATTTTTGTTTTATGATTTCCAAGAATGTTAGAAATTAAAAAAAAATATACCAAACATTTTCTTATATTTTCTTCAGTTATTAATTTTTTATTAACAATTGTAATTTAAAAAATATCAATATGAAGTTTAAAAAATTCATAAATAGCATTTAATATGCAATCGTATAAAAACTTAGCGTACGACCAAAATCAGTACGTCGGCGTTAGGCGTGTGTGAAATTTGACAAAAAAAAAACATTTGATATTGAAAATGTTTTATTATATCTTTTTCTATAATTTTCACTTTTCGTTTATTTTAAAATCGTTTAAAAATTGTATATAAAATTTTTAAACTGAGTCATTGAAGTGACTTCAACGGAAATCGTTTTTGTAACAAAAACAATTTTTACATAAATAACAACTGATTTACTAAATCGCCTTTCATAAACAAAGGGATTAAAAAAAATGTAGATATTTTTCACAAATATTAATACAAATTTCAAAAGAAGCGCAAATTGTGTAAAGTTAAAAATTTCTTTCCAAACTTCAAACAATTTCAAAAGAAACGAATAATGAAAAACTATATTATTAGATAGCAAATTTCAGAATTACAGTCGAAAATGTTTAAGTAATGTTATTAAATAAATTTAAAGTTGCCATTACCAAAATTGTTAATTATATTAGGATAAGAGTTAAATCATGTCAAATTAAATTAAATAATATGCCTTTTAAGCAACACCTTCTCTGACAGAGTTTCAGTCTTCTGGCAACTAGAAGCGCCAGATAACTGAAATTTTGTAAGAAATATTCATACAAATTTTCATAAAATTTGGAAAGGGGGAAGGACACCTTGGTTGATTTAGATGGATGGATACTCTGAAAAGGTTTTATTTTTTAAATGTTATTTTTAAAAATTGATATTGAAATAAAATCGAAAAAAAACTGTTAATTATAAATTAAAAAAGTTTCTTGGAAATTTTTATTTTTTCTGCTATTTTATCTTTAATTAAACTTAAAACTAATATATGTAGGTTTTTTCTTATTAATAGAAAAAATATTTATTATCAATAGTTATTAAACTTTCAAAGCTTCCTGCAGTTTTCTTCGTGCCACATTAACACGATCTTCTTGCCGTCGTATATCATCTTCTGATATCAGTACACCCTGCATTAAGGGCTGGTCAGGATTGATAAAAGCTGTGGCGTTTTTTTGAAATTCAGTCTTTGTAGCTGTTTGTCCAGTAACGGGTGTATTGAGTACATGCAATGCTGTAGCTAACGATTGCATTACAGTCTGTTCGTGAACGTTGGGTCCCAAAGGTTTTAAACTCTTGGGAAGTACAATATCATCAAATTGCTCGCCAGTTGCATGACAGGCCCGCATTCGTTCCAACCGTTTTTCCCAAAATAATTGTTTCGGTTTGTCTTGAGCTCCTTGTTTTGTGTCATGTTTTACCTCGTTGTTTTCATGATTGCGTATTACGGTAACGGGTTGTTTAAATATAGAGGCAGTCTGTCGAATGGGTGGCACCAATGAGACATCTGTTCGCATAGCACGGCTGATAAGAGGTAGAATTATTTTGAATTATAAATTTGTGTTACACACAAACAGGATATCATCATTATATAGGTTTAACACACAACATAAAATTTATGATGTAACAAAGATGAAAAGAACAATTGATTGTTTATCGCAAAAACTATGTATATGAATACCAGAACTACAATAAAAATAATTACTTTGAATTTTTTAAATGGAATAAGTTATAAATATGTATGTCACACTTCATACCATTATTTAGTTATTACAATCGGTTTCGAAAACACATATTTTCTACAACTGATTTCACTATTCAATATAGTTTTGGAACTCGTTCCACAAAACTGTTTATTTTTGAATCGGTAAAACTAGGTTCCGATTCTGTTTAGTTATGAAGCTGTAAAGTGATAACAGCTGTCATTTATCAATATTTTTAAATGAGTGAAGAATTATTTTTCATCACTACAACTTTATAAACAAAAGAGAATCGGTACTCCGCTTGCTATTTGGACAAATTGAAACAATTCCACCTATAGGCTTATAAAGGAGGAAAAAAGTTGTTCTACAACCGCTTATCAAAATAATTCTAGTTCATTTTTATTTACAATTTCATTACGAAATAAAACATAATTTATTCATTTATCAAATTGGAGGAAGACAAATTATAATTTTTCAAATTGAATTGAATGATTTTCGACTAATACTAATTTTAAGGTGCAAGAACACCAAAAAAAAATATTTTCTTGAAACAAAACCTTAATAATCACTATATAAATAATAAAATCACAGTGGACTGTAGTAAAAAAAATATAAGGTGGAAACCGCTTTCTCTGAATATGTACCACCGTACATCGGGAATACGAAATTTTACAAATTGTCGTCTGCTTTTAAAAATAAATACAATTATTTCTTAATCTCATTTTAAGTAATAGACTTTGTAACATCATAAATGAAATATACGAAAAAAAATTACATGCAAAAATTATTAATGATTAAAAACAAGTGCAAAATAATATTTTATCCTTTTTTAGAATAAAAAACTAAAACTCAAAGAAATATGAAATTTGCCAATTGGACAACAAAGATTTTTTTTTAAATTTAACAAAATTCGTTTTTAAATTGAAAATCCTAAATTTGCCAATATTTTTTTTTAAATAGTTTACAAATGGATTGATATCTCTTGACAATGGCATGCAACACAGAATTTTTGCCTTTTTTTATATTGGAATATTTTTTGTAGGCTCTCTACCTGAATTCTAATTGATGTTGCTTTAATGGCAAATTTGTTGCGGACGAAGATGAAGTCATCATCGATGAACAAGAAGTTAATATTATATGATGACTGGAAGTTGAAGCAGAAGATGCTGTTGATTTATGTTTACGCTTTAAATTATGGCCCACAGTAGAAGACGATGATGAAGTTGATGGTATTATAGTAATACCAGCACCTAAGGAAGGTAATGATGTACTGCCACCCATACCACTGACACCGCTACTTCCAGTACTATTAACTACGGATGTAGAGCCAGGTAAACAGCGATATAATGATATAGAGGGTGAAGGTAAATGTTGTATAAATTTTCCTTTTTGGAAATCGAAACTGCTTATATCAATGGCATCTCCTAAATGTCTGGCTAATTGTGGTTTACTATCAATACGTTTTCCTGTAGGACTATCAATAGCCATCAACAGTAGCAGCATCATCATCAAAATTAACGTATATCGCGTACATATCACATAACAATAAGAATGTTGTGTATAGAAAAGTGGGGTAAGGGTTAAAAAAATGATGTGTATTTCTTAGGTAGATGATAAAATAAGGGGAGACAGGATAAATTGTGTGGTTGTTGTAATTATTAGTAAATGAGTGAATTTTTTGTCGGGTGTTTCTTTTTGTATTTGTTTACGTGCTTTCTTAATTATTTACTTTTGTTATTTGTGTTATATTTTTGGTTTTGTAAATTACCTGTAATAGTAAACATCAACTTTTCCTGCTGAAATTCCAGACTTTCGCAAAACTTCTTCTCTTTGCCATCCTTTGGGCAGGGCGTTGCAATCAATTTTTTTACGTTCTATAGTTATATTCGAATTCATTTGCATATTTTTATTTTAAAAGTTCAACTATTATGTTTAAATTGTTTTCCTCTAGCGATTTTTATAAATTTATTATAGCATAAAAATATACCGTCGTATAAATTTCTGACAAAAATCAAAACAATTTTATTGTTTGCAGGCTTGCCACATCTCGTTTTTTGTCCCCAAATTTGGTGATTTTTTTTTTGTTCTAGGAACAAAAATTTCAAGAGGTGAATTTAAGATGGCTAATGCCTTTTTTAGAAAATTTGTAATATTAGCCAATTTCCACAGAAAAGTTAATCTAGTCTAGCATTAAACAAATTAACCATATTTTAATCTGTTCGATTAACCAACATTTAATCTGGTAACTATTTCCAATACTATATTGAAACTGAGCAATAATTACCTAATTTTTAGCATTTCGCAGTTTTACTTTGAACAAAACTTATGTAGTATTTGATCAGCCTAAGCGTGTTGTAATATCGATGTTAACGGCTCGTATTGCGTTAATAAATATAAAAATACAATAACAAAACAAATAAATTACAAAAAGTTAATTAAAAATAAATATGTATGTAAAATTTAAATATCATATTAAAAGTATTTCAATTACCTTTCCAATGATTCCCATATTGTACCAATCTTATCGTGAATGGCGGAAATACAAACAAGTCTACGTGTCAATTTCGATGCGAAACAGATTGGGGGATCTGACAAAAAAAATTTATGAAAACACTGGAAAACTAGTAATCATCCTGAACACTGATAGTATGGCAGCACTGCATGAGACTGACGATCGCGCACAACTCTGTTCGATTCAACATGTAGTCTGAACTCCTGCATAACAACATGTTTGATTCCTAAAGTCTCAATAAAACCTTTACTACTATTACAACATGTTTGCGACCAAAACAACAAAAGTGCTAGTGAGTGAAAAGTGCATAGTTGGCAACAATTACACCCAACTAAAACGATTTCTCTTGAAATGGGACATTACAGTTCTTTTTGGTGAGCGCTCTTTTTAGTTTAATGTTTTTATTAATTGTTTTTTTTATTTGAACGAAAATACGGAACAAAGGTAAACTAGTTTATTTCTTTCTATAATTTATTTCATTCAGTCCATGAACAAAAAATTCTATTTTATTTTCATTTTAACTGGGAAAGTACGGTCTTAGGTGCGAAATAAATTATCATGTTCTACTTTATTTCTTTAATTCGCTCTTTTATTCAAATGCTTGTGACAATTTCGGCCATATGACAATATCAACACCGTTATGTAGCTAATTATTTATATTGTTCTTATTTGTAGAAAAATTAATTAAATAGAAATAAAATTGTACCCGACCAAAAAAAAAGGAATGGTGGTTTGAACTTAACAATCTAACGAAAAGTGAATACTTGAATTGAACTAGTTCGTTAACGAGCCAAACAATACAAGTTTTCTTCAAAAATTTCTAATCTTAAAATTTTAAATAAAATACGGTAAGTTTATTTAATTAAACAATTATCTTATAAAAATGTGTAAGTGTATTTAACCAGAAAATAAAAAACTAGTTTTCCAATTGGTCCAAGTTTAGGGGTCACTGAACTCGAAAAAGAAATTAATAAAGCACATTAACCTGTATTAACAAAAACTTTCTAATGGTAAAATTGTAATTTCTTATTTTTTCCTTTTATTCATTCTAGGTACTTAACGATATCTCCATGGCTGCTGTAACATGGGAAATTATTTTATATATTGGAATAGCTTTATTGGCTCATATTTTAGTTTTTGTATTTGTAACACGTAAACGTGCCAAGAGTATAGTGGACAAGCATGTTGTCATAACAGGAGGCAGTAAGGGAATTGGATTATGTTTGGCAGTGGAGTGTGCTCTAAAGGGTGCTAATGTGACAGTAATAGCACGCGATGAAAAAATGTTAAGTAAGTTTTCTTATATGTTCAAACAATTTTATCCCTTTATTCAAATCTGCTAGAGATGAACGATAAAGCACCTCTAAACAAATATTTGAATATTGTGTACTACTTAGAAGTACGTTTTTTTGTTGGCCTTATAGGCTTAATGTATTACGAATAAATAAATAGCTCTGTAGTGAGTTAAGTTATTTAGTAGTTTTTTTATCTATCTCTAGCAAATGACCATCATTTTATAAGTTTACATGATATTTTGAAGATGGGACTAAGAACAAGCATTGCGAAGTGGAAAAACTGGAATTTTTATCATTGTTTTTAAATGAGTGAAGAGAAATTTTTTATTTTTTAAAAACTGCATTCTATAGTCCCCAACCTTTAGGTGTAAAACTATTCCTAAGAACTGTTTATCAATTCATATGGGAAACAAAAAAAATTTCGTTGCTTTCTTTAGGTACACCATGTTTGTAATACATAAACCCGAGTTTATTTATTTATTTTTTTTTTTAATTTTTATGAAGATAATTTTATTAGATTTGTTTACTTTGCATTACTCTAGAGGGTGCTGTGGCGCTTATGGAAGTTATTCGACAAAGGCCGGAACAAAAATTTCAATATCGTTGTTTGGATATATCATCCAGTTATGATGATGTTACTTCATCTTTAGCGGAAATTGAAGAAGCCTTTGGTGATATTTATATGCTTATAAATTGCGCTGGTTTAGCTATATGTGGTGTTTTTGAAGAAGTTTCTGTAGCAGATGCTCGCAAACTTATGGATATTAATTATTGGGGTACTTACAATTGTACTCGTTATGTATTACTAAAAATGAAAAAAGCCAAGGAAGGTATTATTGTTGTAACGGCTTCACAGGCTGCACTATTCGGCATTTATGGGTATGGACCTTATGCTGCCTCGAAATATGCTTTACGTGGCATGGCAGAAACCATAGCAATGGAATCTAAACATTTAGGTATTAGTGTGACTTTAGCTTTGCCAGCAGATACAAATACTCCAGGTTTTAAAAATGAAGAAAAAACTAAACCTAAAGAAACTAGAATTATTTCCGGTAGTGGAGGGTTGGCGCAGCCTGATACTGTGGCAAAGCAAATACTTAATGATGCATTGGTAAGTAAGGAACCTATTTTATGATAAGTTTAGTTTTTATACAAATTTTAAATACATACTGTATTATCTATGACAACCACCTTCCACCGTACTCTTTTAAAAAATTGAACTACAATTTGACAAAAAAAAAAAATAATTATTTTTAAAGTTTTTATTTTTAAGCTCTTTTAATTAAATTTTATGGTATATTTGTATTTTTGTAATACCTGTGTATTCTCTGCATTTTTTATGCATAATAAACACAAAATTTATTTATTCAAATATTCAAGAACCCTCTAGGCCAATTTACAATAAAAAAAGATAAAAAATATATCTATATAAAATGCCTAAAACTAAAATTGTAACTAAAATATAAAAAAAAAAATAAATTTAAGGTCCACATTGTTTTTATTTTTTTATATATCCATATCGTAATACAAAATCCATACAGGTTAAAAATCGTATTATTTATTTATTTATTTATTCATATTGTAATACATAGTGATTATAATCCAGAATAATTATTATAGAAGACAAGTTAACTTGTTAGATACAGCGAATTAGTATCTAGCTCGTTGTCTATCGCCACTACTTTGAATGGAAAGCAAAAAAAATAACAATGTTCCTGTTTTGAATTTTTGTTTCTCTAAATCAAAATTCAATTTTATTGTTAACCCATTACCGGCCTGTGATGCATTGTAGTATTACTCGGATTCCTTGAAATTTTTAGCTCGGATGCCCGCTTTAGGTCCATATTGTGGACACAAGCCTTCAAAAATGTTTGGCCATGTCTGGATATCCATATTTATTTTTTCCCAGTATTGCTGATACGAGTATTTAAAAAAATTAAACAATTTATATTCCCAATGCTGGGTAAATGTATATAGAGGTAGTCAACGTACCTTTAAACCTTTTTACCTAATTTTCTTAACATAATAAATATTTAATTTATTTATACAATGTGTTATTTATATTAAACTTTTTCTAATATATTTTTAATTTATATGTACCTCTTTATTATATTTTACTTACAGAAAGGAAACTTTATTTCAATATTGGGTGCTGAATCATGGATACTTACTCTACTGGGTGGTGGACTATTCTGTTGGGGTGGATTTTTTCAAAATATATTTCATGCCATACTGTTAGGTCCCTTACGTATAATTGGTTGCTTCTTACATTTGCATTTTGAACGTATTATAAAAAATTGTTCCAAGGATAAAATTGAATGACTTCAACAGTTAAAATTGCAACAACAACAAACAGATCAACAATTATTTGCAGATTAAAAGTTTAAGCTTTGTTAACTTAACTCAAAATAACCATAGTTTAGTTTATGGTTAACATATGTTAGTGTTAAGCTCTAGTTAATTTTTTGAAAAGTTATCCATCCAATGTTGTTAAATAACTATAATTTTTATATATTTTATTTATATAGGTATAGGAAATTTAGCATTTCATAGAAAAAATTTTAAAATTGATATTTATTATGCACACGTATTATCTATATAGCTTCATTTTTAACGATTTCATTTATTTAGAGATGTTTTATCTTTAGTAAATTTCTGTACCGTCAATATGTACTTTTTTATATGTATAATATATTTTTTTTTTCTTAAAAAGCAAAACAATTTTTTGTACCCAAAGAGCTTTTCAATATAAACAAAAATATTTTTTTTATAAATTCTTTAAAAAATTAAATATTTATGATTTTTACTTGTACATTGATTTAGCCTTTTTTCACAGACCCGTAGCTGAGACAAATCTGCACATTTGTATTTTTTTTTTTTCTTTCCATATAAAATTTGAATGTAACTGTTTATTAAATTTAATCAGGTCATTTGGGGCACAACTTTGCTTACTGACAAATTTCCATACAAATTTCCCAACTTAAGTTAATTTTTTGTAAAAATTACTTCTAAGATGACTATGGTACTGCCCCTTGACTTTACATATTTGTTTCAAAATATGTGTAACAAAAACTTTAAATTTGCCTTATTGAATTTTTATTTTTTTTTTTTTTTCAAATATGTTATGTCGTTATGTTCAAGACTTGCTATATAAAGATAATATAAAACAACAATTTTAAATTAAACCCAAACAGATCATACGGTAGGTAAATTTCATTATTAGGTTATCATCAAAAATTTTCTTTGAAATAAAACTTATTTGTTAAAATTTGCTCATCAATTTCCTATCTTATTAATTACTTATGTTTTGTTTAGAGGTTCACAAGATAACACAAATTTTGCTACTTATTAAGCGGTTCAGTTAAAATGTTTCCTTACTATAGTATAAAAACGTTATTGATATCATGCAGAAGTTATTTTACTGCACTGTTGTTTTTATATTTATTAATTGTGAGTACGTTGAATCAGCTCAATATCGTATTGTTAATGGCAAAGATGCTAACATAGAAGATTTTCCATTTCAAGTAAGTTTTAATATTTAAAATATGAAAACTTAAAATATTTAATAAGTTTAAACAAATCTGAGGATTTTTTTTCCAATATGAAAAAGCTCTTTGAATCAGATAAATTATTAATTGCAAATTATACATAAAATCCTAAAGTAATAACTTGGTAATAAACTAAGTGATTCGAAATTTATTTAAAATGCCAGAAAGTATAAAAGGCAATTACTTTTTTTCATTTCATTTATTCAAATTAGCTGAACAAAATTGGGCCAAATATGGTTAATATTATTTAAGTACAAGTTAATTAACAATTTAAACAAGTTAAATTGATATTTAGAACACATTTTCAGAAAATACCAATTGTATTTCAGGAAAAATGAATTTAAGTACAGAAACCATCGATTGAAAAGCAGAAATTCCATATAAATTTCTATTGCTACTCTCTGAATTTTAAATGAAATTTTCTGAAATTTTTTTTGTGTTTTGATTTTCAAACACAACTTTGTGGATAAAAATTTATATTTTTTTAATTCCAATTAATATTTTTTAAATTTCAAAAGATATTTTCTAAATTTAAATTTCATATGGAAAATCTGAACCACATATATTTTCTAAAATTCAAATGCAAAATCTGAACTTCAATAAATTCCTTATTTCATTGTAAATTCTTTAATTTCAATTGACATTTTATGAATAGCAGTTGAAAAAGGACAAAATGTAGACTAATAATTGTGACGACACTTTGGACAGTGATAACCCCCTCACTAATACGTGATTTTATATAACATTTATTCAAATTTCATTTTTGAATTAATTTATAGTAAAAATTTGTTTTAATTATACATTTCGAACATTTTACATTAAAGCTCTCCTTAAGACGTCAAACAGTTCATATTTGTGGTGCTTCCGTACTAAATGGTAATTGGGCTATAACAGCGGCTCATTGTGTTCATGGAGTAGAACATACACCCAGCTATATCACTTTACGTATGGGTAGTAAACGTCGTTCCAGGGATGGTGTTATAGTTAAAGTGAAACAAATTCACTCTCATCCCAGTTATAATGCAGAAAATATGAATTTTGATGTAGCCTTAATGAGAGTACCTGAAAAATCTTTTGAGCGCTTTAATTTTCACGTAAAATCTATTATATTGCCACAATTGTCAGCAAAAATACAGGATAATGCGGCAGCAATTGTTTCTGGTTGGGGTCATCAGAGCTCAACGGATCAAATTTTAGCTAGTGATTTAAAATATACTACTGTTTACACGATTAATCAGGAAACATGTCATGAAAGCTTGTTGCCTCATGGTGGTATAACAAATGCGTGTGTTAATAGAATTTTGTTAATAATTGTTTTAATTATAAAGTGCTTATATACTTTTTAGAATGTTTTGTGCTGCTGCTCGCAACACCGATGCTTGTCAGGGTGACAGTGGTGGTCCTATTCAAATTGATGGTATTCTGGTTGGTGTAGTTTCTTGGGGTGTTGGCTGTGCTGATCCATTTTATCCGGGTGTTTATACTCGTTTAGCATATGCTCCCATTCGTTTTTGGATAAAGCTATTGGCAAAATTATAATAAAAATGATTGAACTGCAAATTATAAAAAAATTTAAATTGATTTTTTTCTTAATAATGCTCATAACGGTTATATGTCACATTAACATTCCAATTATTTGTTATATTTCTGTTTCGCACACATTTGTATTCTTCTTTGGTTGCTTCGTTCTCAATTGGCCTTGAATGAAAAAAAAGAGAAATATGTAGCAAAAATATTACCGTATAAATAGACATAACTTTAGGAGCAATTTTAAAAGGGGAATTAAAAAAGCATGCAATCAATTTCATCGTGTAAATTGGCTCTAACATATTTTTTCTGAAAATTGGTTTAATTTTATAAAATAAAAGCTGACATTAAAGCGCTACAAAACATAATGCGCTCAAAAAACGCTCATTTAGCATCGCTGATTTTTGACACTTGCTTTTATTGTTTGTCCTCTGCGGTTCGTTCTATAAACTATGGAAAAGCAAACGCTCCGAAACATTATTGTATAAAAAATAATTTAAATAAAACCCAAATTGCTGAAAATTTTTCTGTTAAATAAAAGGGAATCATAAACTATATGGCATTTTATCAGTAATGATTCAAGGTGATTTAGATTTTTCACTTACGCGACGTCTCTTGGTTGTAGTTATTGTTTTGGTCGTCATTTTATTCATTAAACAATTATTTTCTCCGGAAGCCTCTTTGGATTACGATTAGTAAGAATTTCATTTTTAAATACTGAAATATAAAATGAGCAAACGTCGTGTTTCGTATTTCTACAATCCTGATGTGGGTAATTTTCATTATGGCCCTGGTCATCCCATGAAGCCGCATCGTCTGTCGGTTACACATAGTTTGGTTATGAATTATGGTTTGCATAGGAAAATGAAAATTTATAGACCATACAAGTAAGGTGATATAGAAATTTTTAAAAACACAGTTTTTTTAAATATATATTTTAATTCATTAAAGAGCCAGTGCCCAGGATATGTTAAGATTCCATAGCGAGGAATATATCGAGTTCTTGCAACAAGTTACTCCCCAAAATATCCATTGTAATTGTAAGTTTTTGTGAAATAAATAAGTTAAGTTTTACTAAAGAGTTGGGTCCCCTTAACATTATTTAAGACAAAATCCGAATGTTATTGAATATAGTTTTGGGAACATTTTATTCGGTATTACTTATTTAATTCTTTTGATTTTCTATGTTTTTTTAGCTGTGGGTTACACAAAATATTTGTCTCACTTTAGCGTGGGCGAAGATTGTCCTGTTTTCGATGGTCTTTTTGAATTCTGTTCTATGTATACAGGAGCTTCATTGGAGGGAGCACAAAAACTCAATCATAATCATAGTGATATTTGCATAAATTGGTCAGGTGGTTTACATCATGCCAAGAAATTTGAAGCATCTGGATTTTGCTATGTCAATGACATAGTAATTGGCATTTTAGAGTTGTTGAAATACAATCCTCGTGTCCTTTACATAGATATAGATGTTCATCATGGTGATGGTGTGCAGGAAGCCTTCTATCTCACCGATCGTGTTATGACTGCTTCATTCCATAAATATGGCAATTATTTTTTTCCCGGCACTGGTGATATGTATGAAATAGGTGCTGAATCAGGTCGATATTATAGTGTTAACGTCCCCTTGAAGGAAGGCATAGATGATCAAAGTTATTTCCAAGTATTTAAACCTATTATATCAGCCGTCATGGATTTCTATCGTCCTACCGCTATAGTTCTACAATGTGGCGCAGATTCTTTAGCTGGAGATCGTCTAGGTTGTTTCTCGCTAAGTGTTCGAGGTCATGGTGCATGTGTAGAATTTGTAAAAGGATTTAATGTACCCACCTTAGTAGTAGGTGGTGGTGGATATACGCTACGCAATGTGGCCAGATGTTGGACTCATGAAACTTCTTTATTAGTAGATGAACCCATCAATAACGAATTACCAATGACAGAATACTTAGAATTTTTTGCTCCTGATTTTACTCTACATCCCGACATCAACTCAAGACAAGAAAATGCAAATTCAAAACAATATTTGGAGGCTATAGTAAAGCATGTCTACGAAAATCTTAAAATGTGTCAACATTCACCTAGTGTACAAATGGTACAAGTTCCTCCCGATGTGCTAGATATGGAAAAATTACGTAATATTAAACTGGAAAAAGAGGATCCTGATGTAAGAAATTCTCAATCAGAAGAGGATAAAATAGTAGAGCCCAAAAATGAATTCTATGATGGTGAACAAGATCAGGACAAAGGGGATAGTACAACAGATAGCTAAAATACAGTTTAGGAAAAATAATCTAAATGTGTGTTTAATGTTCTATAAGAATAAAAATTTATAAAATTATAATAAATATTTAAGCTAATATAATCAGTATTTGTAATTCGCAAATATTTTTTCTTTATATTTCAGTTTTCTAATTAGTATTTTAGGTTGGATATAATAATCAAAACCATTTCAAATATATAGAAATAAATTTATTTGCAATTTGTTTACCAGCCGGTAGTAGTATTGGCTAAACGACGCATGCGTCTAGTATTACGATCCTGATCACGTATTTTCTTTTCCATTTCTGCATCTGTTAATGTTTCCAAAAATGGTGCCCAAGCATCAGCATCGCTGGGATTACGAAATGGTACATCGACTGTAGAAAGAGGAGCTTCACTAAAAGCATATGTACGATAATGCCAAGACAATTGGCCACGAATACTGTAAGCAATAGCAGTAACAAATTCCCCTCCCAAGCCCAATTCAGCGCAAAGTTTAATTGCAAATTCCTCCGGATTATTATTCTTTTCTGACATATCCCATTCAATTTGATCTACTAGAGAAGTATTGCCAACATGTATATTCAATTTGACTATAACTCTTTGATCACAACTTTCCTCTATTACGGGAGGCTCACTGGGAAAAGCTTCTATTTGCTGGCGTATAGCCTGCGCTATAGCAGGAACGAATGGTATGGGATTTAAATCTAAATCATCGCATAGAACTTCAGCAAATTGTTCGGGTGTAATCATACTTTCATTTTTATTCCAGGTAAAAGTATCACGTAGCTTTTGACCTTCCAGTTCCATGTCTAGGCGTATTGGTACTAAACACTCTTTTTGGGACGCATTCTCCAAATTGGCTGTGGGATCTGTGTCATCAAAGCACATGGGAAAGGTACGTACTTTCTTAGTGTGAACTCTATTACGATTGATGGGAGTTGCCTGAGGCACTGCATCCAAATGGCTGGAATTAGGCATTGTGGGTACATACTGCGGTTGTTTCTTAGATTTACTTTCACGTGGCAAAGGAGCATCTGTTGTATTGACCGAAATGGCTCGATATCTGTAATTTAAACAAATTATGATATGTACATATTTAAACACTGGAAAGAGATATCTTACTTTTCATCATTCCCCTGCATGATATCATCTACTTCACACGCTTTAAGCAGAGATACAGAACTAGCTAAGATATGAGGGCTTAACCCGGAGTCTGCCAATCGTTTGCGTTCCTCGTTTGACAAAACAATGCGCGTCATGCCGGGATATTTTTTATACAGTATACCACGGAAAAGTCTTAAATAATTTCCGACTTCAGAGCCCACATAATAATACTCGCCTCCCTCCTCCAATTGAAAAGCCACCGGCTTATCACCATAGGTTTGTAAAGACATTTGGAATGCTTTATATTCAGACAAACAAATTAAAATACAATAATTTCTTATTTGTTTTCAGTTCATATATTTTATTGCTATAGACAAGTGATAGATTTCGGAGCCGATTGAAATTTATAAGCGGCGAATGATAAACAAAACTTTTCGGCGGCGGTAATTTTTTCTCTCTACGTCCAAAATAAACATCTTGCAATAAAGCTGTATTTTGTGGCAAGCTATCAATTTGTATGGGAATGACAAAAGCCAACGTTGAAAGCTTGCCGCAAAAAGACTTTCGGCGGGTTAACGGCACAAAATTGCTTTGCCGAGCTAAGTTAAAGCTGGATTCATAATGATTGAGTATTCAGCGCTGCAAAGGAGAAGGCAAAAACCAGACCCTTAGGGCTTCAAATTAAGCATTTCAAATAAATTAAGTGCAAATTTCTATCAAAAATCGCCAAATTAACAGCACTGTGTTTAAGTAATAAATATAAACTTGGCCTCACTTTTTTGTTGTCGGATGCTAGACGAATAATTTTCCTGAGGAAATTTCACTGTATATCGTCAGCCAAAAAGGCGATATCGAGAAAAATTACTTAAAAGGTTTACATAACTTTTTCTTAATATCTACATGATAATTTTTTTATTTTCACCATCGGTAGTGGCATGTATTTTTAATAAAAATAAAATAAATAATTCTATAATTTATTTTTGACATACAGCAAATTTTTCTTACAAAAATTTATATGGGAATAGGGCAACTTTGATAGCCTGCCGCAAAAATAGTTGTTCAAAATACAGATTTAAGGAAAAATGTATGTGAACCTTTTTTATCATTTTCTCGTTACCGGATTTTTGGCATAATGGGGAAACCATTAATAAGCTGACGTGATGTCTGTTGTTTTGACTCACCATCGTGGCTCCCTTATTTTAAAGTTGGCATCACTGATTGTGTTATTCAATGTGTAGAGTAAGGTAGTGCTACTGGTTTGTATTAAATTGATTTTGCAGAACATTAATTAAAATCAAAGTAAAATGTCGTTGATAAGAAGTTCGCCAAAAATTTTTCAAATAAGCAGATCAATAATAAATGCACAATCTTTAAGTAAGAAAAAATTTATTAGTTTTTATTAATAACACAGCTTTTATTTTTTATATTAGTACCCAACCGCACTGTAAAAAGATGGGTGGCTCCCACTTTGCGCGAGTTAAATAAAAGGTCCAAAAAACAACAGCAAACACCAGGTCCTCGATCTGGTTTTATAGAATGGAATTATAGAGCTGAGCTATTTGCGTTTGGCAAACGATTACAAGAAGATTTTCAAATGCCTTTACTGCAAACGGCTTTTACCCAACAATCATATATAGCCAAGGAGAAGACAAGACAAAAAGAATTGGGTGTAGAAGAAGTTGATATACAAATGGCACATAACGAAGAATTAGCTAGAAGGGGAGCTGATATAGCCAAGGAATATTTAGATGCTTTCTTAATGTTTTCTTTATCTAAAGTACCACTTGAAGGACAGAAATCTATTGTTTCGTATTTATTAAGTACAGACACACTTTCTAAAGTAGCCTTTAATTTAGGCATGAAAGAATTACTATTAGATGCTGATTACCCACCCTCCAAAGATTCCTTGGCTCAGTCATTGCTGGCGGTAATAGCAGCTTTGGAACAATCTTCTGGCATGAAAAGAGCTTTTCTTTTTGTAAGAGATTTCATTTGTACCCAGCTAAATCAAAAAGATATTTTGGATTTATGGCATATAGCAAACCCAGAGGAATTATTACAAAATATTTTAAAGGAAAAAAAGATGGCATTACCAGAACCTCGTCTTTTGGGAGACTGTGGTAAGAATTCGGTATTAGCTGCTTATCATGTAGGTTTATATAGTGATAAAAAACTTATCGGTAAAGGTAAGATAACTTACATTCCTTAAATTTTATTTTTCTTGGTAATTCATTTCACTTTTTTTTAGGATTTGGTGAAGATATTAATACTGCTCTAAAAACGGCTTCCCTGGATGCTTTGCAATCCTTATTTGGCATATGCGATAATATGAAACCTTTTAACTTTAAACTTGAAGTAGAAAGTAAATTACAAAAATTAAATCAATAAATATTTGTTATATCACCTGTTACAACTCTTTGGTTTTCTTAAAATTCTTTTTTAACACAACCCTGACCAATTAATGAAATTTTTTAATTTTCTTGTTTGTTAAATTTACACAATTTTAATTATCTATTTATATATTTGTAGAGGTTTGGTCTCTTCAAAAAACACAGTTAATTAAATCATAACTAACTAACTTCTATTAGAGTTTTAAACATAACTAACATTTCTCTAACGGTTAACGAATATAAAAGCTAATCCGTTTTTTTAGTTTGGCTAGTTACGGGTTCTTCAGGTTTACTTTCCAACGAAAAAGGTGGAATTTTACAATCAAACATGTGACCATCCTCACGTTCTAACCGAAACGTTCCCCACATATGGCCACTGGGAGCCTGCAGACTAACATGACTACTGTATTGAAAAGCTGGCAAACGCGGACTTAATATAGGTTCTTGTCCTACTACACCACGACCTCTAACCGTCTCTAATGTACCGGATAGTGAAAATATACGCCAGTGTCTTTCCCGTAATTGTACACTTGTCAGGCCCAGATTTTCCAAACGTATAGAATAACGCCACTGTAAAAACGAAAAGGTATTTAAAAAATTTTAATCAACCTTTGATTTGCCTCTTTACATTCTTACCCAATATACCGAAGAAGCGGGAGTCTCACGACAGCCCATATAGAATGGTATCACAGTTACACGTATATTTTCAGTTGTTTCTTTATGAACATCACTTAATTCGAGCCAAGGATGATTTTTCTCATGCCAAGTTTTTAAGGTATCTTTAGACTCGAATGAGGGTTCTTTATCGGGTACATATGTCAGGAATTTATCAAATAATTCATGATGTAAGGGATTCTTATCCGTCGAAGAATAGGGCATAATATCATCATGAGATACATAATCCAATCCTGGTATGGCATACAAACTACGATTAGCGTCTTGATTACCCAAAAATGTAACGGCCTCCGTTTGAGCACGCTAGAAATTGGAATACATACAAGTTAATCATATTTAACAACAAATTTATGTACTTACAATATAAGGACAATCTCGTGAATCTATTAAAACCTGATAGAAAGTTTGGACTTTTCCTATAACTTCTTTAGCATTTGAAGGTTCCTGCGTACCCGTTGATGTTGCTGTAGACGGGTGTTTCGTGTTTTTCTCGTTTACAGACGTATCTGTTGAATTTGATTTACTCGTATTTTCAGTGGATGTGCTCTTGGAGTTGTCATTTGTTGCTGATGTCCCTGTCGAGTTTGCCGCTCCGGCTGCCGCATTTAAAGTGCTGACCACTTCATTTAAATGAGATTTTAAAGAAGCTGCTACACTATTTGGTTTACTATTCAATTTATCGCTTGGTTTCGATGTAGAATCTTTATTTGTTGTTTCATTATCTTTAACCCTGCTCTTTACTGATGAGAGAGTGTCAGAGACCGTAGCAGGCTTCTGCTTATTAGGATTGTGCAGATCCCGATCATAAACTCTTGCCGTCCAAGGAAATAAAACTACACCACGATAGCCAAAGATTCGATGAAGAAATAATTGTCCAGTTTCATATTTGCCATCTGCTTTAGCCGGTTCTAAACGTCCTACTTCTGCTAATCTAAAAATGTTCGAGTTGTAAACCAAAATTAGTTACGCAACAAAATATTGTAATTTGTTTACATAAACAAATGTCCGACCAATTGTTTTGTATTCTTGTGTTTCTAGAATTTGCGTATTTATCTAAAGCTTCCTCCATAGTATATGGTTTGACACTTAAACCACTCTTAACTTACCTAGCTTGTTGTGAATGTTTTTTTATATTCCTGGTTATTATAACAGTTAAGTTTTTGATTAACGCTTTCGAAGTCATTTGATTTTGTGTCCATATCAGTTGTTGCAAAAAACCCATTTGTTATGAGTTATGATGGTAGATAATAAATTTATGTGCTGGTTTAACAAATTCTGCCTATAGGTAGCTCTGAATTTTATCCGGATGTCTTTCGTTAGAACTTCGAATTTATTAGATTCTATACCTTTTAAAATTTTTGGGTCACCAAATTACTAGTCCAGGCAATATTGATATAAATTAGGTTTTTTATTCTTTTTAATTTTTATATAAAAAATACATTTTTTAATGACAACGTCCAAGAAATTGTAGATTTTTTTTTGGAAGTGTCACTAGAATATTTGGTGCACTGTTTAACACTGTTAAACAAAAGGTTGTATATTTTTGGCACGAAAAAAGCTTTAAAAAAGAGTTGCCATGTATATGTTTTATTATCGTTTGTTTACTTTGTTATGTTATAATTCAACCCCTTCATCTTACACCACTCTTCAATCAACTTTCTAAAGAAAACAACAAATTAATTAATAGGAAACACTTTCTGTATTGTGTGTCAACTCTATATTTTAAGCAGGGTAGAAACGATACTTCTTATTGGTCGTAAGCACAATTTTCGTCGTTGATTGGGCTGTCGTTCGGACATGTTGAGCAAAAATCAAAATTATAATTTTTTTGTTGGTCTGACAGACATGTCCGCTGGTGTACGAGGACCAACTGTCAAGTTCTCTATTTAAACAGTGCTGTCAACTTAGGAGTTTTTAAGCTAACACAAAAACGAGACCGTTCAATACATTTTTACAACTGTACTTAAAAAATAAACATTTTCCAAATAAACATTTTCCATTCCACTCATAAAACCATTTTATTTCAAAATCATTTTTGGTCTGACATGGCATACCAATGTTGTTTTATACACAATGCAAAATTACACAATTTGTATCGATAAATACGCACCCATGTAAAACAGATTGAGAATAATGTCAATAATTCTATGGGTTAACTAACTCTTTACGTAAACATATGTCAATTTTGTCTTCCTTTTTTTTTTTGCACTCAAAAGCGCTAAATGTAGCACGAAAAGCGCCAAGTTGACACAGCTGTTTTTGTTTATAAAGTTGCATTTTCCAAGTGCAGTTTCAGCAACAAATTTATAAAAAAAACGCAAAAAGTATAATTAATAATAGAAAATTAAGAAAGTAAAAAACAATTATAACATTATTTTATAGAAATATGAACCACATAATAATATTAATATTTTTAATAGCCGGTTCATGTAATACTCTATTAATCAAGTTAGTATTCCTCGATTGTCCATATTTATGGTGTTTCGTGTTTGTTTGTATTTTATTTAATAGAAAATCAATTATTTGAAAAAATTTCAGATGGACTAATACCTTAAAGGGTGAAGGCAATGATGGTAAATGGCGTAGTTTTCAACATCCGGTACGTGTTAATGGTTTTTAAATAAATAGGGAAATTTTTATTAATAAATATTATCCACAGGTCGTTTTAACATTTCTTATGTTTGCTGGCGAATTTCTTTGTTATTTGATTTATAAAACAATTTTTTGTTTTCTACGACGTCGTAATGTGAGTTTTTGTTATTACCTATTTAATGAATTGTATCTTTAAAAATTGAAATCTGATATTGATTTCAGGATGGTTCGGAAGATACCAATCCCTTGACTAGTGGCGATCGTGAATTTAAACCTGTAAATATGTTATTGCCTGCTTTTTTAAATGCATTGTCGACTATACTATTGTTGACTGGTCTTTATTTAACTTATGTGTCTAGCTTTCAAATGATAAGAAGTAAGTATGTACATGCAAACACAACACTATTTAAAATAGCACAAAGGGTTATTTCGTTGCTATAGGAAATCAGTTTTATGCTAAAAATTCTATTAGCCAAATATAAAAATACTTGAAATATTATTGGTCAAATTAGGTTAAATAAAATACAATTTGAAACCTTAGGAATTTATTCTATGGAAACCCTAGAAATATAGTTTTTTGTATTAAAATGTTCAGTGGGATTTCAAGATTAAAATAACTTTTTAATAAAGCCTGTAACCAAGTACATCTACCACACCGGTTTGACGGAAAATTGTTTCTATTTGTACAATTTAAGGCATGAACAGTTACAAAACATACTCATATTTATAATTGGTTTGTCTATTTTAAAACGAATTGTACTTTGGATTATTTTTTAAACTAAAAAATAAAAGATTTTTTTTCTCACTGTGAGCAACAACATTTTATATGTTATTCTTATCACTAAAATAAATATAACACCGACTAAAGGGTAATTTTCTTACATTAAGGTGTCCCATAAATTGCGTGTTGTTGAATTTCAATGCTAGGACCGACAAGTGTTGTTCTACATACTTAGTCTTAAATGTACAAATTCGATTTTTTTTAAAGCAGCACGCCACAAATCGCCTCCAAAGTTCGGAGATTTTAAAAATTTTTTAAGTAATTTTGATAAATCTACATTATTTTAGAATGATGATTACAGAAATATTACAATTTTGGAAATCGGGCCAAGGAAATATATTTTCTACATTTAGAAAATGAGCAAAAAATTAAAATTTGTTATTTAAAATATACGAAATCGATTTTTTTTCAAAACAACCCCTACACCATATCGCGTCCAAAGTTCCCGAGTTTTGAAAAATTTTCAAACTATTTTTTTTAAAATAATTTTTATATATCAAATTTTTGAAATCGGTCCAAGGGAATATTTTCCAACAAAAATTATTTTTTTTGACTGTGCAACATAACAAGCGTTCATTGGAGTATAATTACTAGTGCATTAGTTCAAGGATATCTCGAAAATGTTGCAGGTATTATCGAAACAAATATTTCAATGATCCTTAAATTTATACATAAAAATTGTATTCACATTAACTTTAACTGAACAACTGAAAATCCTTGAACTAATTTTAAAAATTTTAATATTTTCGTGATCAGTATACTAAAAAAAAAGTATAGAAACAATGTGTCGCTTTATACAAAAAAAAAATAATTTTTGGAAATTTTTAAAGACTGGGAGCGTTTCGGAACAGGTTTAAGTTTTCTAATTATTTATTTTTTTTTTCAAATTCGTACATTTAAGACCAAATGGGAATAAACGGGGACATGTTAGCATCAATCTACACAGATTATATATAAATAAAAGCTTATTTTTAATAAACGTCTGTATTGCTTTCAGGTTCTGCTATCATCTTTGTAGGACTACTTGGTTCCATACACTTGAATCAAACTTTAATAGGACGTCATTGGTCAGCTATGGTTACGATCGTATGTTCTCTTATTATAATAATAACTAGCGATATGCATCGTGTCACTTATGATAGCAAATCGTTGGCTGATGTAAGTTCGAATGCTGTTTTGTCGGGAGATTTATTAATAATATGTGCATCCATATTCCAAGCTGCTAAAATGGTATACGAAGAGAAATATTTAAAAGCCTATAACGTACCCATATTACAAGCTATAGGTTGGCAGGGTATATATGGTATAATAATTACTTCAGTTTTAGCAGCTTGTATGAATTTTCTACCTACACCGATAACTCCCTTTGATTATAGTTCTCGCTTAGTTTTCGATGATCTAATGGATGTCTTTCGTCAATTGCAAAGTAATCCTTTGATTGTACTAGCTTTATCTTTATTTATTGTTACCACATTATTATATGGTTATACCTCATTATGCATTATACGCTTTTCTTCGACCGCTAATCTTATTTTAGCTGAAAGTGTTAGATCATATTTGGTGTGGCTGGTAGCATTATTACTTGAGTGGGAATATTTAAATTTCATTTCTATTATTGGTTACTTAATTTTACAATTGGGTTTAATTTCTTATCGCAAGGCTATTCTTTTGGAATGGTATCGTTCTCTTTTGTTGCGTTTAACTCGCAATCGTTATGCCGATATGTCAGCAGATCCAACTGCTGGTTTAGGAGATGGTGCTGCGGTACCAACTAGTCGTCCAGCGGACATTATTTAAATAAATTTGTTTACTTTTTATTTGTCTATCTTTGTCATTTACATGATAGATGATTTATTTAATGTAATTACCATTTTTTATTTGTTATAAAAAATTTGAACTTGTGAATATATTTTGAGAATGATTTTGCGTAGTTATAGCATATAATTTTCAAAAAGTTATTAATAATTGAAAAGACTTGTTTATACAGCGCTGTTCTAAGTTAAAAGACTTTTAATTTAGAATGAAATTGTAAAAAAAAACACATAGAATTAAAATATTCGGAAATTTGTTGTTTTAGAATTCACGTATTTTTATTTTATTCGAAATGTCAAATGGTTAAAAAATAATTTGAATTGTTCTTCAAGTTGTCAAACCTAATAAATTTTAAAAAATATTCGAAAATGATGTCTAAAGGAAGGCATCAGATCCTATGACAAGTGTGCATCTGCGTAAGTTCAATGTTTCGTTATTAATTCTATTAGAAATTTTTGTTTTAAGGTTCCAAAACAAAATGTAAAGAAATATAGACATTTTTATTTATGTGGAATACAATAAGCCTTTAAGGCTAAAAACGTTTTGCTGGCATATATCAAAAATTTAAAAATATAATTACAAATTCTTAATAATTTTTTGTGTATTAAACGTTTTACAAATTTTAACATTTAAGTAAAAATGAAAAGAAAACATAAAAGGGAAAAATTGAATTTGTTATACTTTTACAAAGCTTTTTCTACACGGAATATCCCACAACATTTTTTGTGGATGTGGATCACAAAAACAGCAAAAAAAAAATCGGGAATGCTTCAATTTAGTATTTTGTGTATGTGGATTCAGAACTAAGAACAGCGCTGATAATGTATGAATTCGAATTTATGGGGGTTATTTTGCAAAACACATCTCCGAAGTGTTGCGTTATTTCTATTGAGATTGTTTCATGTGGCAAGAACAATTTACGATGAAAGTTTAGTTTACTTTCCCCCAAATATTTTTAGAAATTAGGTTCTAAATTAAGTATATAAAGAATAAAGTTTATAAATCGTAAGCATTTATAATTTTTTGGCAATTTTTAATTTCAATGTAAGTATTAATTAAATTATGTTATGTTGACATGCGTGGTGTGCACTGGTAAAAATTTTAATTGTTTTAAATTTTTGTTGTTTACATAAACCCTAAAAGGATGTATTCATAACACCCTTGAAAACTTTTACAATAAAAATACTGCAGTGATCCAAAACAATTTTCAATAAAAAAATATATTTTTCTCATAAGCTCTACATAACTTGACGTCTGATGATGATTACTATAAGCTTATTCTTGCAATTGTAGAATAAGCTTACAAAAATAATATATTATTAATAGTTGAAAAAGAGAAATCATAAGTATTTTCTTTAATTTAATTTATTTTTTATTTTAATTTTAAAAATAAATAATAACTCATTTTAAATATAAAAAATAATAATCAATTTTAAATATAAATAATAATAATTAATTTTAACCATAAATAAAAATAATTAAATTTAATATGCAATTGCACGTTCACTATATAAAATTTACAACTAAATGTACACGCAAAACACGTTTGACAAATTTAAAGAAAAAGTAATGGCACTTGTTGTATGCATTATAAGCGTAGAACAAAGACAACAAGACTAGAATGTATTGAAAAATATTTCTATTTCAATCGTCATAATGCGTTGTTCATAAGCATACTTGAGAAAAAGTTATGTATAATAATCTTTTCTCTAGCATTGTTAAATACTGCTTGTGAATTCACATTTTATAAATATTATAATAAGTGAAATTAAGAAAAGCTTAAAACACACTATTAATATAAGCTTATTCTCAAGTTGTATTGCAGTTTGATTGCTATATGGTATATTGGGATTACACTAGTTGTGTTTATGTGGGAAGCTATCAACGTTGGCTTCTGTCATTCCCATACAAATTTGCCATAAGTAACGTTAAGCGTTAACACTAATCGTTGGCTTATGTCAAACTTATATGGGAATGACATAAGCTTGATATTAACAGCAATGTAAATTTCAGACTTAAAGCCAATACAACGCTTACTTGATTTTGTATTGAGGAAAAATTTATGAATTTTCTTATGTCAGTAAGGCAGCGCTCTCCTTTGATTTACATTATCTGTCAAATTTTTTTGAGTGTACAATTTGAAATATACACAATTAGCAAAGTATCACAAAAAATTACTTACCTTTTTTGTTCCTACGAAATAATTATATTTTTCACTAAAACCAAGGTTGGCAACCGAAACTAATAACGGTATCGGTATAAATTTTTTTGGTTTTGCTATTGGTAGCAGTGACAGTATTTGGTTGGTGTTACCGATTCTAATTTTGTTTTTGCTTAAAACATAAAAAACTTATTTTGTTAATATATCAGTACGATGCTGGTAATAAAAGGTTTTTGAATACCATTACTTAAGTGTCGGTTATTTATATGAAAGGGTTTTAAAATGGATAAAGGGACTGAAAAGGTAACGGATTTGACAATAGACTTGCTAAGTAGTTATAAATATAGCTACTAAAAAATTAAGAATGTATAAAAATGCTGCCTAGTCTTGGAAACTTTTTGCTTTTCTCTTTTAAATGTAAACAAAAATATTTGTCATAAAAATATTTGAAATTTTTGTGTTTTTAATTTGATAAAGTATTAAAAACTTCAAAAGCCAGCAAATGAATTGTGTGTTTGTAAGTTAAGGTAGAGCAGGACAAATAATGTAATTGCTCTATTTCGCGTTCCCGCGCAGTCCATATTCGAAAACAGCTTTCGTACAAAGGCGGCCCCAAATGTTCAAATTGGATTTGTTTACAAAAAATATAGAAAAGTCAGGTTAGTAGGGATAGTCGTTTTTTTACAAGTAGCTATAGATATTGATATAAAATTCAAAAAAAAACAAACCTAATATTGATTAAAACACATTCCATTTTAAATTTCTTGTACACTATTGTATGTGTATATATTTCAACAATTGGCATTTGTTTTTCGTTTTTGCAAATTATCATCTAAAAAAATAGAAAATTTATATTAAAAAACAAACAAAATATTATTAAAATTTATCTAGACACAATTAATCGAAACTAAATTAAACATACAAAATATATGTATATCATAATTAAAATAATGGGAAACTAAAAATTGGCTATATATTAATAACAGAATTAATTCTTTAATTTAAACAAAAAGTAAGAAAAATGCAAACTTTAAAACTGTTATTGGTTGGTTCTTAATATATGATAATGGCAACATTTTACACATAAATTTACAACATTATACACATAAAATACAATTTGTTCTTTTTTAGCTTTTTTAATAGTATGTTGTTATATAATATACAATACATTTGCATAGTTTTTATATGACATTTAATATAGAATTTGTAAATATGTATTTGGAGGCATATAGATAATAAAACTATTATCATTACAAATCTAATTGAATAAAATTACATTTAATTTTTTCAATATAAATGAACAAAATTATTAGAATAAAACAAATTTTGTATTGTAATTAAAAAGAAATACTGAAAATTATAAATTTAACTATACAATTAAAAAAAAAAAAACACGGATCTAAATTATAAACATTTTCAAAATATATGTGTATTATTTTTTAATTTTAATTTTTAATGATACATATTTAATAAATATGGTTTATTGTCTTCTTTTAAGATTTTTTTTTTTTTGATAATATTTTTCTATATTTATTTTAAACTGCAAATATTTTTAACTTGTTTCAAACAAGGATACTCACGATGGTATTTTGCACAACTCAAGGCTGCGAAAATGCAAATTGCAATCTGAGCGGTTTTGCATCGTGTGCAAATTACGAATACGTGAATACCCATCATTTTAAATATGAATGCAAAAAAAAAAAAAATGTTTAAACAAACTTATTTGATTTAAGTTTTACAACAAATTTTGACTTTAAGCCAACAAAAATATATATACCAATCTATAGATAACTTAATGACAAAGAAACACAAAGAGAACTCGCAATTATAGCCGTTTAAAACTATTCTTTAATTCCGATGTACATTTAGGACGACATGTATTGGCAATGCATTAGTTTACAGTTTAATTGTTTCTTCATTTAAATATATTTAGTTTTCCTTTTTATTCATGCCAAGTAAGCCTTCAGCTACACCCAAAAAGTAAACCATCTGGGCAATACCAAACAAAGGAGCGATAACAATCATGCGGCACAAACCACCCTTGAAGAAAGCTGCAGGTCCTTCATATTTCATAGTTTTGCTGAAAAAGAAAGATTTATTTTATTTTTTATTATCCTATTTAGATACATGTGTCCATAGAAAAATAGATTCTTTATTAATATAAGGGCTTGGAAATTCATGTTAAGAAAGGTGTAGAAATTTTATAAAAAAAACAGATTAAAGAAATGATATTTTAAATATAAATATTCTTTTGGTCTGGATGGCTTTATATTACAGAATTTAAAAAATAATCAAATAATTTTTATTTTATAGCTTATAATTTGAAATTTAGTAATTAAAAAGCTCATTTGTCAATTTGAATCAATTGTGTTTTTTATACCCAATAGAAAATTTTCAACCAGCTTCTACCCCAAAACCAATACATACACATTTTTAAAAAACTCTTACAATACATAAATAATTGGCCATGAAGGATTTCTTTGGATTGATATAAGTAATAATAAATAAATGATAAATGCATACAAAAAACTCTAACACACACAAAGCTATTGTATACGTATACATTTTATGACAGATGAATCATTCTCGTGTGCGGCTTAAATATCTAGCTCATTAAGGATAATATTAGTTCCGTTCGTTTACTCAATTTGTACAAATTTTTACTGGATGTCGTTCGTTTACACAAATACTCAGTAAACATAAAGAAAGAGAAAATAAAGTGACAGTTTGATGTTGAGAGTTCTTCTTCTTTCTGAAAATTTTTTCTGGACAAATTATTGCCAGCAAGAATTTACAAGCAGAAAAAACATATGATTGGAAAAAATGTGTTTAAACTTTTGTAAAAACGAAAAAAAACGTAGTTGTACGTTGTTTTATGCAAAGTAACAAATATTATAAAATGAATTATAGAAAATATAAGAAAACCTTCTAAAATATTATTGCTTAAAATTTTACAACAAGAATCCTTTTTTTCATATCGATCAGTTATATTAATTTTTGCATTTTGTTTTACAATCAGCTGTTTAACAAACTTGTAAGTTATTGCATATTTTCTGTTCGCGTACATTTTTAAAAAATTTTAACTTTGAGAGTTAATTTGTCCTACTCTCTGTAAGTTTGTTACTGAGTAAATCTTATTGGACTTGACTGAGAAAAGTAAACGAATGAACCTATTTTTGCATTTTCTTTTACAATCAGCTGTTTAACAAACTTGTAAATTATTGCAAATTTTCCGTTCGCGTACTTTTTTTTATAAAATTTTAATTTTGAGAGTAAATTTGTCTTACTCTCTATAAGTTTGTTACTGAGTAAGTCTTACTGGACTTGACTGAGAAAAGTAAACGAATGAACTTATTGTATCCATAGACTGAAATAAATATTTAAAAACGAAACTAAAACTTACGTTATACAATCCATAACACCTTTAAACTCCTTTTCACCTTCCGCCTTCTTTATAGCCTGTAAACGAGTTTTAACAACATCGAATGGATTAACAAACAGGGCAGCAAATGAACCAGCGGCCAAACCAGATAAGAAAGAGCACCTTAAATACATAAAAAATTCAAGTTAATTAAATTTGAAAGCTAAGTTTTAATTATTTATTTTTTTTTAACATACCAAAATACTGCTTCCCCTGAACCATCATTACGTCTGGGGCCCAAAGCGTTAAGAGTGGCAAATAATGGGAAGTATACCACCGAGAAGGTAACATCTCTTAAACCTGTAGCACCAATACCCTTGTACAAACCAATAATACCTTTTTCCCTCAACAGCTGTGTAGCTATTTTTGTGGCCGATGTCTTTTCAATCGTTTTACCAGCCAATTTAGCTTGTGCTGCCAGACGACCAGCATCTTGCATTTGTATTTTTAACAATTCCATAGGAGTTGTTACAATAATTTGGAATGCACCAGCTAAACCACCAGCAATCATTTGACTACTTATTGGTAATTTACCATCTTTGGTAGTGAGTTTATGGCGGAAATAATCATTAGCAGTAAGTTTAATAGCTTTTTCGGGCGTGATTAACAAAATGTTGACACCGGAACCACGATACATGCCAAAATAACCTTCAGCACGATACGTTTTGCGGAAGCAATCAAACCTTAAAAAGATTACCATATGAGCATGAAGCAAATTTGATTGAGAGAATTTAAAAAAATTAAAAAAACTTACATGTTTTTGTACATTTTTTCGCCATTTGGACCGACTTGTTGATTTTGCAAACGGGTTTTAACTAAATCCAAAGGAAATACACAGGATACGCCAATGATACCGGCAATACCACCATTTATAATTTTGGGAAGTAAACTAAAGTAAGGAAGAAAAACAACTTAAATTTTAATACTTTGTGAAGAGACAGCTCTTGTTAGAATTCAAAAATTTTGTGTGCAACTTTTGCTAGATGGAGGAAGCTGATATTTTATTAACTTCTGTGATCTCTTAATTTCATCAAAAAAAGTGGTTAACAATAGCCAAAACAGTCAAAGTTTTTTTTTTGGCAAAACTGTTTAAATCGATAAAAGTTTAAATCGATAACGATAAAATAGACTTTTTCGTTATTTCCAGAGAAACCAATTTCTGATGAATCAGTAACTTTGTCTTAACTTCGCTAATTGGGACTACTGATTCTTGGGTTTCATACATATTTGTGTATCTCGGCTGTATCTTACAAGAGCGATTTAGATTTAGGTTGCTATTTTAAGTAGTTTTCATATATTTATTATTATTAACAATTATTTGAATATTGTGTACTACTTAGTAATACGTTTTTGGCCGTATAGGCTTACAGTATTGCGAATAAATAAATAAATAAAAGTTCTTTTGCCAAAAGTCCACGGACATAGTTTGTTCGTTTATTCAAAATTATTCTTATTTTTACACAATTGGAAAAATTTTGTTTACTTTTTGTACAAAAGTTTTACACCTGTTTATTTTACTTTAAAGCCATTGTGAACTAAACAGATTAAATTTAAATTTTCAAAAAATGCATCAAATGAGGACCAGAGAACTGCATTTGCTGATTGCAAAACGTTCATTCGCAATCAACACAAGAATAAATATGTGTTTGCGTTCAAACGCTGAATATACTCCAACACACATATTTGTTGATGATTTTAAATCAATCAAACGACGTGCAAATTGTTTTGTTACTGATTTATAATCATCGGTCGTTGTTAAACCATTGATTTTATTCTGTTCATTCGAGCCAACAATAATTATTTTGATGTAGAATAAATCAGAAAAAACAACAAACATACACGTTGTATGAGTGTAATCATAATTAAAACAAAATAGTTTCTTATCTATAAAAAGGGGGTGGTTTTGTAGAAACACATTTCATAACTGTTATATGTATATTAGGGTGGGTCTAAAATACGTTTTTTTAGAATTTTTATTAGGAATACCAAAAATATTGTTCTTTGTGAAATTTTTTTAATTTAGGTCGGCATCTCAGCCTCGCCCAATCCAAAGTTAAATATTGCCTAATTTTCCCATCAAAATAGATGAAAAAAAATTTAAACAATATTTAAATTTTTCCGGATTAGGCAAGCCTGACATATCGACCTAAATTTTTTTTATATTTATATTTCACAAAGAAGAATATTTTTATTACTAATAAAAATTCTAAAAAAGCGGATTTAAGTCCCACCCTAATTTAAACAATATCATTTATGAAATGTGTTTCTATTTTGTTTTAATTATGATTACACTTATACGCGTTGTTTGTTGTTTTTTCTGATTTATTCAACGCTGACTTTTTGTTGAGTGATTAAATTTGCAGTAAACATAATCGACATATGATTCAAACTGATCCGAATTACACGTTCAGTAACATGATGCTGATTTTATTCTACAGTGAATTTTGTTGAATTATTAAATGTGTACAATAATTTTTGTGTATGATTAAATCAAGAAAAAAGTTGATTTTGCAGTTCTCTGATGAGGACTAATAATAAAAAGAGTTTAGTATAAGCGTGCGACAAAAATCAGTAAGTCGGCGTAAGACGTGTGTTCGCAATTTTTTCTGGAAAGGGAATATAAATAACTCGTTCGTTTTTTGAAAAATGTTTCCTTGTGCCAAAGATCTTTATGCGAGCAGGTAGATGTTTTCTAACACCAACATTTTTATTTTAAAATACACTGAATTATATATTGTTAAAAATACACCAAAGCGTCAATTATCATGTCAATTTATAAACGTTGTATTATTTAATTAATTGCAATTATAAACATTTTTTAATTCATCGGAATCTTAAAATAGCAAACAATTTAGACGCGTGCCTCAATTACGTTGTATTTATCTATTTAAATTATTTACTTTATTTTTTCTTTTAAATTTATTTTTAATCATGTCAAATTAAAACTTTAGCGCCTAATTGAACTTGTCAATGAATACAATTTGATTTATTTTGTCTGGCATCTATTCAAGAATTTCTATAGTAAAACAAACTTTTATTTTGAATTATAAATAATTGCATTAGAACTTAATAATTATTTTTAAGTAAACATTATAATAATAAAAATTAACTATTTAATAATAGATTGTTTTCAAATTAAAATTACAAAAAATATTATTTTATTATTTTGAATTTGCAAAAAAAAGAAATTAAATTGAAAACATAAGGTGCAAGTTTTTTTGTTTTGTATATACAAATTTTACGACAGATAAGAATAGTTCAAAAACAAATGACTAAGTGCGAGAAAAATTTATAAAATTTTTAAATATGTATATTTTTTAAGAAAAATGATGGCCCGCCTATGTTGCTTAAAGGGTTAATAATTTAATATTTTGTTTGAAAATGCGACATTCATTGACCTTGTGTTATTGAGAGACAATTTTTCTACATAAATATATATGTACATTCATTTAAGTGTGTGCATTAACGTAAAACTTTGGATTAATAAAAAATGTATATTTAGAATTCTCAGTGAAAGTAAAAGCAATATGTAGGTGTAAATAAATTTTTTTTTTAATCACGTGTATGTTTTCAAAATAATCTTTTAATTAAAGGTCTCATATTATTTGTTATATGGCTAATAAATATCTAATACAAAAAATATATGTGTGTTTACTTACGAAAATTGTTGTGCTGGAACTTGTTGAGGTGCTGTCATTTCTAAAAAAAAAAAATAGACAAATACAGGTTTCATAATTTGAATTAATAACTTAAATTCTTAATAGTCATGTTTAGAAAAAGAAAGTTTTATGAAATTAGGAATTGATGTAACAAAAATAATATCATTTCAAAAAAAAAAACAATTTAATGTACCGGCAAAAATTATTGGTTTAGTAAATCGAGCTGTACATATAGTCAGCTTATTATTGGTTTGACCTATATACCAAAATGTCGTTATCGAGAAAAACGGTAAAAAGGTTTACATTTTTTTTCTTAAAATTAAAATATTTTTTGATGTAAATTTTGTACATATTATATTCCTAGTAAGATTTAATTATGATCTCGTGATTAATTCAAAAACTATAAATTTTCATTCATTTATGTACTAGGGTAAACGTTCCTAAGTTCGGCATGTACCTGTAGTCGGCATTTTTTGAATTAAATTGTAAATAAATAAAAATAACGGATTAAATTTGACTGAGATTAATATTTTAATCTATTTTTGTCCATATTCATTCAACACGTGCGGTAGTGCTTGTTTTTTAAGTATTTTTTTAATTCCAAAGCTAACTTAAACAAGTAAGTAGTCATATTAATTTAAGTAATTTTTTAACCAAAGAGATTAGTTAAAAAATTGCTTTTAATGTGCAGGATATAATAAAAAAAATATTGTTGTTAGGAACAACAATTTTTGGTTTCCAATGGTCGGCATGATTTACAAAAGGATATCGGAACGTGTATTCCATTCAAAGAGGAAATAAAAAAGAAAGTTACAATGCTGTTGGTGTTTTTAGCAAATGGCAAGAAATAATGGTTGTCTTTTCATGTGTTCGACCACCTGAAGAAGTAATAAACAGCCTGCCAGAAAATCGGTTTCTGGGAAAGTCAAAAACGGGATGGATGGAGAGCGAAACAATTTTCGAATGTGTCGTAAATGGAGTCCATAATTGGCTAAATGAACACAATGACCAACGACCCATTCTGTTGTTTGTGAATGGCCATAAATCCCACATGACATTGTAGTTCAGTCAGTTTTGCGAAGACAAATGCATTATTTTATATGCCCCAGTTCCAAACACCACACACATAATGAAACTTTTGCAACAGATAATCACTGTAAACCGTTTTAACCTGTTCACTGCCTACCACCAACTGAATCAAAAAATTTTAACAACTATAATTTTACGCCTATAATTACACCTTCCAATTGTTCAAGTCCACTCCCAGCTACTCTTCCAGAGAATAACCCATAAGTATATAAAAATATTAAATTTGTATCATTTTTATATTTTTTTTATTGTCTTATTAGTTTTTATTAAAAATGATTTAAGAAAATTGATTTCTCGTACCTGTATGTAAGTAATGTAAGTTGATTTTATTTTAAATAAAAAATTACTTGAATTCCTATACCGAAGATGTTATTCTTTATTAAATGTCATGCCGACAGTAGGGTCTTAATATGCCGTGTTTAGAAAAACGTGTGCCGACCATTGGCAAAAACGATGCATTTTGGAAAATACGTAAATTAATCAAAATAATAATAAAAAAGCATTTGAAAACAGTTAAGTGAATCTAAAATAATGTCAGGAAGAGTTGTAATAACTAGTTGTCACCCCAATACCATGTTCACATTCGCAAGGGTACCAGTTTAAAAAAGAAAACAATTAAACTGCCGACTAATGGTAAACTTACCACATAAGCTCAGATCGTAAAGAAATGGTTGAAAATTGTCTGTATTTACTAATCCAAAAGCTATTTGAAAAGAGTTCAACCATTTTTTTTTTGGCTATTTAAATATCGAAATTTTTTTAAATTTCAGATTTTAAATTTATATGAAATTTTAGTCAAAATCTTGAAAAAAACGAAAATAGTTATTTTTGGGATTCAGTATGAATTTAATACTAAGAAATATAAATTGGTTATTCATTTTGATATATTTCTTAATAGTATTGTAAATTATTTTTAAGTTCACTTATTATTTTTAAACCTAATTTAAAGACTAAACAATAAATTGACACACTTTAAGCCAATATAAATGTGCTAATAGAAAAATATTAATTTTCATGTTACTGTGACACTTGTTTATCAAACAAATTTACCCAATAAACATTGAAAAGTTAAAAATTCAAATGTTTTAAATATTGTTGTATTGTGCTTTATTTTAAGTATTATTTTACAGTCAAAATCAAGTTCATACAAAAAAAATAATTTGTTTTAAGTTTTTCCTTTATTGTCAATATTTTAAAATAAAATTAAAACATCTGTTCAAATTTACTATTATCCTGTGGAGATTTTTATAATTTCTTCCATGGAAAGAAAAGGTAAGCCAATTTTATTTGGAGCTAATCTCTGTCCTTACATTATCTTTTTCTTATTTCGTGAAGATTCTACAAATTTCTACGCTTCTATATAAAAAAAGGATTAGTGAAAAACATCGAATGTCAAAAAATCAAAATTAAATATACACAACTAAAATTATAAAAATGTATTTTTTGGATTTTAAAGAAAAGGTAAGCCGATTTTATTTGAAGCTAATCTCTGTCCTTAGATTATCTTTCTCTTATTTCAGGAAGATTCTACAAATTTCTACGCTTCTATATATAAAAAAAGGATTAGTGAAAAAAACATCCAGTCAATAAATTAAAATTAAATTATAAAAATGTATGTATCCTTTTAACATAATTGTACGAAAACCAATCATAATCGTGTTTTTATGGCTTTTTTAAAATTGTATTTAGGGCTTGAAAACAAGTGTTATTATCATGTTGTTCGAACTTGAATTGAACTGTGATTCAAGGCTTGAATTAAAGTATATTCTCATTGTAATTTTTGTCTTAAATTCCAGTGTCCGTTTTGCTGAAATATGCTATTGAATTAAAGTGTAATTAAAGTATAAATCAAGGCTTGAAATTGGAAAACATGACTTGAATAACACGTTTAACACATTTAAACACCCAAAAATATAAAACAAATTTTTTATCACGACAAGGATGTAAGCACTGTAAGCAATTTTAACAACTCTTGTTCATACAGAATAAACACCCTTAATTTTCAGAATGTGTGTTGCAGGAAACAAAATAGACGTCTTTAAACGTAAAATGCACAAAAAAGTTTTTTTTATGCATTTGCTTTATTGAAGTTTAATAAATATGTGAAGGTTTTATTTTAAAAGTGGTATAAGAACCTTTCTCTTTAATCTGAGATATAAAAAGTTTTACATTTCGGTGTATTTAAATCTGCACTAAAAAATTAGCGTTAACTGTTTTTACCAGGATTGGCAACCGAAACAAATTTCTATTAACAGAAACCAATAGAGTTAAATAAATTTACAATTTTAAATTTAAAAAATTATATTTTTTGCCAATTTTGAGGTTCACTCATGTACATCTGCTACAAATATTGATCGACTAAAAAAATGATTCAATAGAGTTGTTCGTTACATTTATAGATTTCGTGTTGCTGAATATCGAAGACAAGTTTTTGGATGCGAATTTAGTCAATTTATAAACTTAAGGTAAATTTTTTTTATTCTGAAAATATAATAAACCGCCCTTACCAGCACCATAGATTTTCACACTCTTTATAGAGTTTTAAAGCTATTTTCTTATCGAATTTTCAGATTTGCTATTGCAGGCTGTTACGGTTCAATTCTTTCTTTTTGCGATATTAAAGTTTGGTTGTGCAATTCTCAGGAACTTCATACATGTGTTTATGTATAATAGTTATGAACTAAAGTTATTCTATGAATTGTAGTTAAAAAAAAAATCGTAAGAAGCTAATTTTTTAAAAAACCGTTTTCAATAACGATACCATATCGGTATTAAGGGAAACGATTAGTATCAGCTATCAATTTCATTTGAAATGAATATTGGTATTTAAAAGGTATTTGTTTCTTCTTCCAGTTGAGACACTACTTTATATCTTGAGAGGATTTAGTCCATATGTCATCGCTTATACCAATCTCATATTAAACCCTTTACTGGCGTCTTTACGAGATATAAAATTGATGTTAAAACACTAAAAATATATGCAATGCAACAATTTTAATTTATCAACGTTCACATATAAATTTGATATAAGCCAACGTTTAGTGGTATCCACTTAATTTTATTTATGTCAAATTTGTTTGGGAATGACAGAAGCCAACGTCGATAGCTTTCCGCAAAACAGTTATTGTTTTTCATGTTTTTACCTTGAATTTATTTCTGTCTAGACGTCAAGTTATGCATCAGAAAAAGAAAAAAATATACAAAAAATTTTATTTTTTACAAGAACATAAACAAAATTAGAGTATTGTAGATTACGTTTAAATAAAAATATATTTATATATCATACTTGGGAATTTTTAATTGGCATTACTTAAAACCAATGCCAAGTGTAAAAATATTATCATCATTTAATGCCAATTGTATTTTTAATTGAAATTGCATAAATAATTAGGTTTATTCGTTAACTTTTCTCAGTCAAGTCCAGTAAGAATAACTTAGTAAAAAACTTACAGAGAGTAAGAGAAATTTATTCTAAAAATTAAAACTTTCTAAAAAAATTAGCCTTAATTAACAAGTTTGTTAAACAGCTGATTGAAGAACCAAATGTAAAAATAAATTATAAATGATCGATATGGAATGGATTCTAAGCAGAGACATTTTAGAAGGTTTTCTTATCTTCTCTATAATTCATTTAGCAATATTTATTGCTTTGCATACAGCAAGGTAGTTGTAAAACATTTTTATTTTTATTTACAAAACTTTACACCATCTTTTTTTCTGCTTGAAAATTCTTGCTGGCAAAAATTTGCAAGCTCTTAACATCGAACTGTAAACAAACGCCATCCAGTAAAATTTTTTACAAATGATTAAGTAAACGAACGGAACTATTGTAATGAAATCAAAGCAATGTCTAAAAAAGTAGTTACAATTGAAGAAAAACGTCGCCACTGATGATTTCCTTAGAAAAGAATGAAATCCGGCTAGGGACCAGCCTACAATAAGTTTTTTTCACAGTTTTTTAAAAGGTTTGTGGGACTTTAGCACATTCAATTACTTCTATGCTTTTTTTAATTTGCATTTAATACTGATAACTAGATTAAGTCACTTAACATAATTACAGAAATATGCAAATTAATTACTTTAGCTAGGTTGATACATTAAAGTCTTATAGACTAAAAAATTTTTTAAAATTTTCTTAGGACGATTCTTAAATGCTTTTGTCAAAGCCTTTGATAGGGTAAACCATGATTTATTACTATATATGTTAGACCATATTGGTTTTAGTGTGACGCTTCTTAAATGGATTGGTTCCTACCTAAAAAGCCGTAACAGTGTGTTAAATTTCGTACTGTACAATCTAATGTTATCAATATCCCATCTGGCGTTCCTCAACGTAGTCATTTAGGTCCGCTATAATATATATATTTATAATTTTTATTAATGATCTTTCATTGGTTTTATAATATTCTAAATGATTGATGTATGCAGATGATGTCAAAATACTTCTTTTCTTTAATAATTGTACTGACCAAGCGTTGTTGCAATTCTATATTATTAATTTTACTACATGGTGTAATTTGAACCTAATGGACTTTAACGTAAAAAAATGTAAATACATGGTGTTTTCAAGATCTCTTTCAGTAAATGGTTTGTACGTGATGAATGGTATGCGGCTAGAGATGGTGAAACATTTAATGATCTTGGTGTTTTATTGGATAGACATTTAGATTTCCTAAATCATATTACTAACACAATTAATAAGGCAGTTGATGTATTGGTGTTTATTAAACGATAGGCAAAAGAATTTTGTGATCCCAATTCTTGAATATGGTTCTGTTTGGCATCCTTTCTACAATGTACACTCTAATTCTATTGAATCGGTTCAAAAACAATTTCTTATATTTTGCCTTCGTGGACTTAGTTGGAATCCTTCTGTGCATTTACCTCCCTACAAAAGCCGTCTTGCGCTTATAAAGCTTCCTACAATGTTAAATGTAACTTTTTTAATAAACTTTATTTACATTCAGTTGACCTAGTTAGCAAACTCAACATAAATATTCCACATTGCTTATCAAGATACTATCTATTTCTTAGTGTTAAATAATTTTCTACAAACTATGCTAATTCTGCTGATCCTTTTCAACTTTATCATATCTTTGATTTGTATAAGAGCTTAGATACTATTAAAAGAGAGATTATTCTTTATCTTAATAATTACATAATATTTTCTTTAACACATAATTTTAGTTCATTTAAAATTTTGTTACTCTCTCATATGTTTGTATTTTTATCATTATTTTTTATTGTTATATGTAAGGATGTTATTTTCCATAGATTAAATAAATAAATAAAGTCTACTGATATTTTTTATTTTATTTTTTTGCAGAAACTAAACTCGCATATTTTCAAAGTAGATCTTATCACTGAACATGTCTGACATTTCCTTTTAAAATTTTGAGATTCCTCCAAGATTCTAATCCATAAATATCAGCTCTTTGTGTTCTTTTTTGTGAAAGAAATACATTTATTTAGCATTCAACGATTATAATCGCCGATTTTTCCGATTAATCAATTTTTGCCAATTTACATACAATGCACTAAGCGGTTAACCGGGAGGGTGGAATATTGGAAACAATAGCGTATTAAGTTATATCAGCTGCTGACGGCGTTGCATCCTCTATACTATTCTTCCTCTATCGTTATATGCATAAAATAATAATCTTTTAAAAATACATGCACCAACAAAAATCAATAAAACGTTTTATCAAAAAAAAAAAAATGTAATCTAGTCTACCCCTATTTAAAACAGAAAATAACTGAGAATATGAGAAAAGCAACAACCTTTTTTGTTGGCCGGCCGATTAATTCTTGTGTTCCCCTCTGCCTTTTATCATATTAATCTTTTCAATTTACGTAATTTGTTCTTTGAAACTAGACTATTTTTTTAAACAAATAGGTACCATAATTTATATTAATTTATAGAATTGCATTAAGATCAAAAACAACAAAAGGTGTCGTTTTTATTTGATGATCAACTTACTTGCTTTAATTATTGTAAGATCTATAAGGTTATACTTTTCGTTTAATTGACTATATTAATTTGTTTACTTGTATTATTTTGTATGTAAAATCTTTTAATTATAATTTTTTTTAACACATTTATGATAATTTGTTAATAACTAATCAATAAATTTATAGCAAATTCCCGTGCAGAAAACCTGCAAGAAAAAAAGCAGACGTCAACTGAAATTTGTGAATTTTGCCAATAGTGCTGCCAGATTAATAACATAAAGATTTATGAATGAACTGAGTAAATTTTGTATAATACAGAATTTACACCTACCCGAAATCTTTTTCATAAAATCGAATAAATCCAAATTTGAAATTTGCATTTGATTGCTTTTTCATTTAATTGACTGCATAAGCTGTGTTTATGCGCCATGCTATTAAAGTTGGCTTATGTCATTTCCATATAAATTTTACATAAGCCAGCGTTTAGTGTTAAATCTTAACGTTAATTCTGACAAATTTGGATGGGAATAACACAAACCAACGTGAATAGTTTGCCGCATAAAGACAGCTATTATACTTTTACAAATCTATAATGTAATGTTCAATATATTTTTTAATATGGCTATAACTAAAAGTACTGTTTGGTTTGATATTGGTTAGAATAAAGTTTTACAAATCTATAATGTAATGTTCAATATATTTTTTAATATGGCTATAACTAAAAGTACTGTTTGGTTTGACATTGGTTAGAATAAAGTTTTACAAATCTATAATGTAATGTTCAATATATTTTTTAATATGGCTATAACTAAAAGTACTGTTTGGTTTGACATTGGTTAGAATAAAGTTGCACAAAAGTATTATCGTGTTGCCGTTGTTTTTTATGTATTTTGTAAACGTCAAAAATTAAGTCTTTTGCTGTCTCTAATCGTGTGCTAGACGCATATAATGTAATCCTACTATGCGGTGAACTGTGAAAAACGACTATTTTACAGTTTTTCTAACTAAATATACGGCAACTCTTCTTCACAAAGTTGATATTTTGACATTTTATTCTTGTTTCATTCCTCTTTGTGCCACTAACATATGCAACATCTGTTTATTTAAAAAATTCAAACGGTTTGTTTGATATATTCAGTAGCATTCCATATTTTTGCCTATTTAATTTTACGTCAAAAAAAACTAATATTGCATATCATTAGAAAAATGTATAAAAAACCTACAGCTACTATTAGAGGTAAGGAAAATCAAACACGATCTACTGAATCTCAACAACAAACGGCACAATTTGCCAGGAATCATGTTGGCGGGACCCAGCGTCCATTCCAAGTGGGTGCAAAAAAGGTAAGAATTAGAAGTAAATGATAATCTTGAGTAAAAAATTTTGGGATTTTTCAATTAAGCCATTAGACACTGGAAAATCTACAACTCATGATGCTGCGCCTGGTAAATCTGCAACACAGATTGCAACTGTGACAAAATCTTCAACAAATACTGCTCATGCTACCACTGGAAAAGCATCTGCTACGACACACCGAGGACCTTTGACTTCTACAAGGATTGTCGATGTGGCTGCCACTACTGCTGTAAAAAAAGAAACTGCACAATCTTTAAATCCGGTTAAAGCTCAAACTAAAGAGACTAGCGCAACGATTGAAAAGAAACCAGAGAAGGAACAAACCACTTCAAATAAGACTGGTAAGTTTTAGTGTAAACTCTAACATTTTTTAATGAAATATGAAAAATTTCTTAAACGTTTGAAATGATCATTTACTGATATTTTTTTTCATACAAAATAATCAAATCTGAGAATACATTTATATTAAAATATGCTGAAATCTTAAGACTATTTCTTAAATTCTGAAATTTTTTGGATTACTTTCAGAAAAATTTTCTTTATTGTATCTGGATTTTGCGTATTTGCTTAGAATATATTGAAAATTTCTTAACATTTGAGACTATTTTTCTCTAGAATTTCTGAGAATGTTGGACTATTTTTCAAAAGAAAGAACTTTTTTTTTCTATAGAAAATTTCTCTAAATCACAGACCATTTTACAATAGAAGATTTAAAAGATCAACTTCAGAACACAATACTTATTTTTGTTTTCTAAATAAGTTAGGTTGATATTAAAGCAATTCCTATAAACTTTTAATATCTGGTGTAAAAAAAAGGTGATCTCTTTGCTTCTTCTTTTGCAAAACCTTGTTTTCGAGTTTATGCTCAAGGATAATAAAATTTGGCGTTTTTAAAATGACATAACCGCTATCAATGCAAAATCAGCTTTTTTTTTAGCTAATAATGGATTGCATAAAGCGATGATATTTTGAATGATTGAACGTTTTCTTTATTATAGTTTGTTGTGCACCTTCTACATTCCTGTTGAGGTTGTTTTATTATATAAAGGGTCTAAAATGTCCTGGTCAGAAAACTGTAAACATTTGAAAACTTTCATCTGTATGTAATCAGCCATGTTAAAAGTTTCTAGGAATTAATTATTAAGCACATATTTATTCAACTACAATGCTTTTCCTTTACAGAACCCAAAAAAGAGTTAAAAAAAATATGGTCTCTTAATAATTTCGATATCGGCCGTCCTTTGGGACGTGGCAAATTTGGTAATGTTTATCTTGCCCGTGAAAAGGAATCAAAATTTGTAGTAGCTTTGAAAGTACTCTTCAAACAACAGATACATGAATCCAATGTTGAGCATCAAGTTAGACGAGAAATTGAAATACAATCTCATCTACGTCATCCCCATATCTTACGACTCTATGGATATTTTCATGATGAAGCCCGTATTTACTTAATTTTGGAATATGCTCCTAAGGGCACGCTATTTAAAGAATTACAAGCGCAACCATTAAAACGTTTCGAAGAGAAACAATCTGCTATTTATATTAAGTCTTTAGCTTCCGCTCTACAATATCTTCATGAACGTGATGTTATACATCGTGATATTAAACCTGAAAATTTATTATTGGGTCATAAAGGTGATTTAAAAATAGCTGATTTTGGCTGGTCTGTTCATGAACCCAATTCTATGCGTACTACGCTATGTGGTACATTGGATTATTTGCCACCAGAAATGGTTCAGGGTAAACCGCACACAAAAAATGTAGATTTATGGAGTTTGGGTGTTTTATGCTATGAACTGTTGGTGGGAAGTGCTCCTTTTTTAGCTAATGATTATGATGATACTTATAAAAAGATCATAAAGGTCGATTATAAATTACCCGATCATGTTACAAAAGCAGCAGCTCACTTTATATCAAAACTATTGGTTTTAAATCCACAACATCGTTTGCCCTTGGATCAGGTTCTTATGCATCCTTGGATTATATCTCATGCTCAATAGGATATGTAAGTTATGCTCATAATAACAATTGCACTCATTATATTTTTCATACTTTTTAATTTCATTATTAAGGCCCTGTGCGAGATGGCTAAATAAATTTTAAACTAAATACAAAAAGGGTTTCAAATTTTTTTTTTTTTAAATATTTGAAAATAATTTTAAATTTTGTAGAAATTTAAAAACCTAAATTTTATTTAGATTTTATTTAGCCAGTTCGCACCCAGCCTTAAAACATTAATCTATTTGTCTTTTAGTTTTTGCTTTATATATTATTTGTTATACTACAATAAATTTTCTTCAGTTTTTATACTTTTTTATATTATATAGATTTTTTTTTTATTTAAGTTCTTTGTAATTTTAAATAAACCAAAATTTTATAATAAAATAAAAAAAAAAAATTTCAAACAAAAAATCAGACATTTTCTTCTAATACTTAATACAAAATAATTTTGTTCATGTTGTTTTTTGAGACTCTAGAAAAAGAATTCATTGTTTTTTTAATAGGAAATTTCCCAAAAAAAAAAAATTGATTTTTTAAATATGTATAATGAAATCCTGTTTAAAAGTGCTTTTACAAAAAGTACTTCTATTTCAAAGCTTACATTTATCACAGTAATTAAATTAATAGAGACAGACGAAAATATTCAAAGAAATTGTTATTGTAAACAATGGCTGAAAAGCAAATGAATTGTTACCAAATGAAAATAATATAAAAAATTATAAAAATATTTTATGAAGCTATAAAAAACTTAAATACTAATATTACAAATATGTATAACATAAGATAAACTCTTCTATAGAGCTTTTTAATCCAATGGATCTTTCTGTAGAGAGTATTTATAAAAAGTTTTATACAGGACCGTACGCATATAGTTCGGGTTTAAAGCCGAGAAATATTTTTGATAAACAAATTAGAGAGAGAGAGGGAGATAAATAAAAAGAATCAGTTTTTTTTTAACGCCAGATGTATACTTTTAAACTAAGTTTTATGCAGTTTTTAATTGAAAAACTTTTTCAAAATATTGTTTATTTTGTTTTATTTTAATAAAGGCCAAAATTAAGGAGAAAAAATTGTTTTCACAAATTTTGGTTTGGAAATTGTTGACAGGACTAGGTTTATGTTTAAGCCAAAAACTAGGCCTAAGTAGGAAAAATTTGTTAGGATTTCTATTTCATAAGTTGCTTTAAAAAGTTAAAACATTTTTTATACAATCAATGTCTCAGAGTATAGCTTTATTTATACACAAATTCCCGTGAGTAAAAGATGAATACTGGTTTTTTTAATACGGCATTTAGTATTTTTCGTACTAAAAATAATATTTAATATTAGGCGACTTTTCACGAAGATATTTTCTCACCTACAGTTTATTTCAAATACGTCACAACTCTGGGCGCAAACATACGTAACAAAGTTGTTTTTTTCGGGCATAAAACAAAATTTAAAATTTCCTGTTTCCAAAAAAAAACTTATTTTTAATTTAAAAAATGTTTATGAATTCCTGCGTACAGTCCCGATCTAAATTTTTTTTTAGATTTGATTGAGTTTATGGACATATTATATATAAAAAATAGTAAGCAAAATAAATGATCTCGAATTAGATCAATTTCCTTGAAGTACTTTAGTTTATGATTGACAAGTTACCTAAAAAAATCTACTAAATTAAAAAAAAAATGTACCTTAAAAATTAGTTTTCACAATTTTCATTTAGTAATTATGACATCAATTTTCAATTGCGTATGGCTTGACCACCAGCTTGTTTACGAGCTGAAAGATTTGAATAATCATCTGTAATGAAAAAAAGAATTTTTTTTTTTTAACTTGTCAACCATAGTTTCTTGGCAAAACAAACCATCATCATCTTCTTCCATAGCACCCTCATCTAAACGCAAACCATCACCAAATTCTTTACCCTGATCATCGGCTATTTCATTTTTAAGATTTTCATCCAATAACTGTTGTTGATTATGTTTAACCGCTATATCACCTGCTGCGGCACCATCAGCAGCTAAACCAAGACCACCTTCATCATCGTCATTACCAACATCATCTTCTTTATCATCATTTAAATCTTTGTGATTCTTGTTATGACCTTTAGCGTCATTATCATTATCAAAAAAATTATTCACATCATCTTCATGTTGAAATTGTTGTGAATCACCATCTTGGATGTCTTTAATTTCATGGGCTCCAGAATCATAATTATTGTTATTAGAAGGTTTCATAGGTGATCCTTTATTGTCATTTAAATTATCATTGTTATTATTTTCCAAGTGGGAGGGATCATCATTATTTTTTATTTGATCGTTATTGGATTTTTGTAATAATTCTTCAAAGTTATCGGGTATAGGCGCTACATTCTCGGGTATTTTACGTGTATTAGGAGGCAAAGCCAGGGACGGTGAATTACTTGTACTACTACTGGTACTACCTCTGGCAGTTCTTATATTTGCTGATGTAGCATTTAAAGCTGAAGCTGCTTGCATTTGTTGTTCGGACTTTGAGGTGGCAGTTGAAGCCAATTGACTCTTATTTTTAGGAGCACTTAAGGGTGCTACTTGATTTTTATCACTTTCTGGTAAATCATGATTAGGTTTTTCTTGTTGCTGTTGTTCATCATCTGGAATACGTTTTATGGGTTTGGGAACTATCTGAAAGTTTTCAACGGAATTTAATATTAAACTACCATTAAAATTATTAACTATTAACGGCTTAAAAAGTGGGTTAGTATCTAATGTTATATGTGATGGTTGTTTAGTAGTTTGTTGTTGTATTATAATATCCTTAACACCTACATGAGCATTTAAAGGCTCACTGGTCTCCTCAATATGAACACCACCACCAATGTTCTTAGAGTTACTTAAGGTTTTAGTTTCTTTAGAATTAGTTAAGTTTACCGCTATATGGTAAACGCCATCACTCACTGGATCTTGATGTTTAAATGATTTCTCACTGGTACTGGGATTACCCGCAGATACCTCCGGTTTGGGTCCCACTGGTTTACGGGAATTATCCAATGCTTTATAATCACAGTGAGATTGATAATCTTTTAAGGTTTGATCTAGTTCCTTAATGCGAGTATGTAATTGTTGGCTATCGTTTGATGAGAGTATTTCTTCTAAACGTTTCTTTTCGTTTTCGGCAACATGATATTTTTCCTAAAAGAAACATATTTTATTATGTGTTAGAATGGGACTTTTCAAAAAATAACTATTAGATCCCAGAACGAACTATGTTTATCTTTTTAAATATACTTTTAGTTACTTATCATTAAGTTACAGAATAAATAAAATGGCAAAATTATTACACACCTTCCATTCATAAAGTTCTCCAGATTTATTTGATTTTTCTTTTTGCAGTTCCGATCTAATAGATTGTAATTTCTTTTCCAACTCGTTAATATTATCCAATTGTTTTTTATTAGTCTTTTGGGTTTCTTCCTTTAAATTTTTATGATCACTTTGTAAGAGTGTATGTGTCTGCTGCAGTTTATCATAACGCATTTGCTGTTCGAGTTGCTCTTTTTGATATTTCTCCTCCAATTCTTTAATCTTTTGTTCCAGATTACGTTTGGTTTCCAATTGTTCATTACGTTCACGTTCCTGATTCTTTTCCAAATGATATTTTTGTTCCACCAAAGCTTTTGGGGGTCAAAACTAATGTGAAAAATCTATATTTTTCTGACAATTAAAGTTATACTTACTGGTCAATCTTTCATTTAATGCTTCCTGTTGTTGTTCACAATGTAATCGTTGTTCTCGTGTCTCATCTAATTGTACTTGTGAACTATGGAAGATTGCAACCATACCCACCGTAAGAACTAGAATACCTAAGCATACTAAAAATCTGCAACGCCCTGTTCGGGCAAAACGCGCACCACTCATTCTTCTTTTATCCAGTTTTTTAATATTGTATAAATGTTTAATAAATAATAAATTTGTTGAGATTTTTATTCAGAAATATTTTCCTTTATAAAAGTCGGTTGTGAACAGACTCGTTCAATTGAACTAATCATATAATTGAATTAATTGAGTTCGTCCGCCAAGGTGATATAATTGAAAACACGTTTCTCACCCTGTTCTAAAAAGGTTTGTCAGAAAAATATAGATATTCTAAATGCAAATCATATCAAGGCCTCTGCCTTTACCGAACTCTATTTGACATTGATAATTTTTCTGTATATATAGTGGATTATTATATTATTTTTCACATAAGTTTGACCTCTCTCCTAATTTGGTTTATTAAAGGCGCAACTACAATTGACTTTGGTGACTTAAATAAAGTGTTGGTATCTAATAGAGTATTCAAAAAACCGGCCTTTTATAAAAACCGGTTTCGGTTTTCTTCGAAAAATCGAATTTCAAAAAAACCGGTTTCGGTTTTTGCAAAAAAAACCGGTCGACCGGTTTTTACGTTTTTTTTTTTAATTTGAATAAAAAGCTTATATAATTTGTTAATTGTTTTTATTACAAAAAAAAAAAGAAATTTAATATATAAAGTAATAAAAATAACATTCTTTGAAAAAAAAAATATATATATTCATTTAAATTTAATTTATTTATTGTATTTCATTTCAAAATTTTATTTATTGGTTTTAATATTTTTTTAATATAATATCTTAAAAATAAATATTATAAAACTATATTCATATAATATGCAATTTAAATGTTTCCTTTTTAAGACGATTTTTTGTTTGCTTTTGATAAAGCTAGAAGTGGAAAATACTCTTCCACTAATAGTAGATGTTGGACAAATAGTCAAAAGATAATTATATAAATTTCCAACTTTTCAGTTCTTTTGTCGCATTTATAAAGATATATGAAATCATATAATGATGAATGATTTTGTACAGTCTCTTTTTTAGGATTTTGAATACTGTTTATTGTGTTATTTAGATCAGAAATTAAACTATTTGAATTTGGAATATCCAAAGTTAAGTCTTCATCGGGATCTATCAGGCTTACATCTAAATCTTCATAACCAAAGTAACCCAGTTGGTGATGTAATTAAAAAAACCGGTTAACCGAACAAAAAAGACCGGTTTTCGGTTTTCTTCGAATTTACAAAATATTCGAAACCGATCGGTTTTTAAAAATAAAGAAACCGGTTGACCGGTTTTCGGTTTCGGTTTTTGAATACTCTAGTATCTAACGAAAACTTAAACAAACCAAAGAAATTGTTTTCTTCTTGTGCGTTGATAGTTGTCGCAAAAACAGCTATTATGTGATGTGTTTAGTCAAGCGTTTTGGTTCAAAAAAAAGTTGGCATCACTGCCTACATGCACGAAAACAGAAATAAAAACAAATGAAAGTTTTATAATCGTGAAATTTTTGCAAATTTATTGAAAATAGTATTAAAGCTTAAGAAAAATGCCAACAAATATTAAATGCCAACATAATGAACTAAAGGTTAGCTGTGAAAGATTATATTTATTACTATATATATTATACATACTATATCTAAACAGAATCCGGACAAAAAGTCTCTCAAAGATTTAAATTTCACAATAGTGATGGATGATGGTGTAAAAAGGAAAGTGCCAGCTTTAGTAAGTTTTTGTTAATTTTTTTAAAATCTTAATTAAATGTAATAGCCAAACCAATAAGTGCATTCCTCAAAGAAACAAATAGGTATGTGAGCCCCTGTGAAATTTAAGAAAGATTTTTTTCTATTATCGGTTTAGGGAGCCGGTACCTTTGGGTTCCTCTGGCTGTAAAAATCACCTTTTATTTTATGATCAATGATATCTTGATCCCTCTATATTCATTTAGGACATCCTGGAAAAAAATTGTGGTTATTAACCATGGTTGGCAAACACTAAGAGTCCATTTATATGATGCAATATTCTTAATTCCCTTTTCAAAGTTGCTTCCAAAGCTATGTATATTTATAAGTTGACTTTTGTTGCCCTAAAACCTAATGCGAAAGAAGCATTAAAAGAAGAATACATATGAGTGCGAAAGAGAAATAATAAAAACATGCATGAAACCCGTGATTTTTTTTTTACCCCGCTTGTTTTTCTACCCCGTTCGTCAACAAACAAAAATTGCACACAATTATTGCATGCAACAAAGTCACCCACTGAATTTGCTCTAACCCTAAAATACCGTTAACTATTTTTAACCTTAAAATACCAATAACGAAATAACATAAATACATTAACGAAATTAGTTAAAATGCCGTTACAATAAAATACCCTAACGAAATAACTTAAAGAGCCTCGTAAATAAAAATTTAAATCAGCTTTCATTGACCAGCTATTGTTGTGTTACACACACATAAGGGTTAATACAGTGACGGTTTGTGAAATTGTCAAAAAGAACTATCGTTTACCTTAAAATACCACTAAACAAAATAACATAAAAAACTTTAAATAACGTACCTAAATTATTTAAAATATCATTAGCCATAAAATAACAATGTGAAATGCCGATTACCTTAAAATAACGTAAAGAAATAATTTTGATATTCTGTTATCCCAGCCTCTGAAGCCTGTAGAGCTTCAGAAGCCCCCCCCCCCCCCCCCCAAATTTATAAATATTTTCTTTCTTAATCCCAGAGGAGGTAACATTTTTTTTGAGGAACGCCTAATAAAGTATACCTTTGCTCAAATAAGGGTAACCGAAATCTCTCAAAAATTAAGTTGAATGGTGCATGGTCGCGGCTTGGGTAGAATTTACTGCAAACAGGCCTTCCGCTAAGGTAGGTCCGATGATTTAAGCATTCTTGCGTAGCCGGCTTATATCTAACGCTGGTTCCGCAACGGATAAAAAATAATTGCACCATTAATTAATTTTTGAGACATTTATAGTTGAACTTTATTTACGCCGTGTAATCTTTATAGGATAAACATTGGGCACCCCGTTCTATATTTTCCAATTACACTAGTTTAGTGGTAGCTGGAGGTCACCTTAAAACGGGAGCAGCTTTACAAGAATGGCAGCATGAGACAGATAATTTTAAAACTGATTTAGAATTCCTTTTGAGTCTATCACATCATGAGTAAATTATTAGTATTGTTGACGTTATCACCTGATTGTAAGATTTTTTTTTTCAGATTCTGGTCTTATATGATATATCAGAAATCTGCTTTGGGTTCCTTGGTATCTTTTCTTCAAAAGGCTACACCCTTTTATATCAACATTTGCACTAATATACCTAGTGATTATACCCAAGACCTATATGAGACTGTTTTGAATTTGGTATTGCGAATTATATGCCGCATACTAACACCCAAAGAATCGCCAGATTCTTGGCTAAAAAAAGATGATTTAAGAGATTTGATTTATAAAAACTACCTTATATCGGTACCCATGCTGTTTGACTTATTGGTAGCTGTAGGGAATGCTAATCCCGACAACTCTTCCATGTTACATAAAATATTTGAAACTCTTTTAAATATTGAACCAAATTATAAGAAAGATCTTATGGCTGCGTTAGACTTTTTCCGTGCTGCCTTTCGTTCCATACAAACACAAACAGAGAATGAAGGTTTTGAAGGTGCTGGTGGTGGTTTGCCAGATGAAAGCTGTGAGACACCGTTTGATGATGTTGCTTTGTACACTTTGGATTGTGCATTTACTTTAAGCGTTTTATTGGATGTTTGTCCTGCTATTCGACCTTTGTGTGGTGAAATAAAATTAGCTCAAAGTATAGCCAATTTTTATGATAACACTATGCCATTTTTATACAAAAATATCTTTTTGATTAATGATACGTCAAAGAGTTTGTTGTGGTTAAATCACGCTCGATTACAGTTCTTGAAAGCATTTCGTAGCATTGCCTATTCATATGTGGAGACTGTTTTAGCTAAACCGTAAGTAGACTCAAAATCAGACACTTCATGGAATTCTATAAATTTATTTCATATTTCAATGCATTAGAGAACTAAGTTTGTTACCTGCGGAAGAGTATATTGCGTTATTAACAGAGTGCTTATCCGAGCAAACATTTGTGGTAGACTATGAACGTCATTTTTCCGTGGCTTTGGATGTGGAGATTTTGAAACAAACCTGTAGAGATTTGTAAGTTTACTAAACATTATATGTGCAATAACCACTAACATTTTTATTTCTCTAGAGATTCGTTTAAATCAAAATTTATAGTGCAAGGTTATAAAAATGAAGCTGCTACAATGGATACCATAAATGATTTACAAAATTTAATTATAAATCAAGAGATTATTGATACTAATGCCAAAGAAAAGAAATCGGAAGCAATAATTGCACCCAAGGAAGAACTGAACAATAACAATACGACAAACTCTAAAGAAAGAGATTACGAATTAGAAGTTACTATGGTTTTGGATTGTTTACCTCATTTGGGTACAGGTTTTGTAAGACGTCTTATATCACGCTATGAAACAAGTGAAGAGGCCATAACTGCAGTGTTAGAAAATAATTTACCACCCGATCTATCTCAAGCCGACTTAAATGAAGTGTATATACCACCAGACCCTCAAGATAAACTCTATCAGGAGACGGGTATTAAACACTATAATGTGTTTGATGGTGATAAATATGATATAATGACTCAAGATAATCCTCAATGCATTATTAAACAAGGTAAAGGTTTTCCAAACGCTCCTCAAAATGCTACACAACTTCTTGATGATAAAAGCGATTTGGCTGCCATTAAACATCGTTATCAAGAGTATTCTATGGTTAGTGAACGTGATCCCGAAGATGAAGAATATGATGACAGTTATGAGGCATTATTGGAAAGTGAAACACGTGTGGTTAGATCTAAGGATATGAAAAAAGTAATGGCTAATGTAATCGATGAGTCAGAAGATGAAAGCGAAAGTGAAGAGGAAGATTCCAATAACCAACAAGAGGACAATAATCAACGCCAAAAGAATATGAATTTCTGTGAAAATCCAGAAGATATACGTGCACGTTATGAGGCCAAACGCCAGATAAAGTATGCTAAAAAGGGCACATTTGTACCACAACAACAGCCGCGTGATGTAGTGGGCCGTTCCAAGGGTCAGGGCCAAGAAAAAGATGTTTTACGTAATCGTCAGAAAAAAGAAGCCAATAAATCGTCAAGAGCTAATCATAATCGTAAGGCTGGAGCATCTTACAAACAAAGTAAGGGTATGTTCTAAAAAGAAATTGTAGATTGATTTGGAAAATCGGCTTTAATATTACAATAAATAAAAATATAAATGAATAAAATTTGATTTCGAGATTTTAGAAATTTTTTATTTAAAAAATCCTTTTCTTGTAATTTCAATAAAAGTGTACAACTTAAAAATCTCTTATATTCTAAGAATTTTTTTCCGAAAAAAGATTAATTTTCAAAGATAAAGAAAAATATATATATTTTTTAACCCTTCAGTTTTTGATGATTTTTTTATATAAAAATACGTAGATTCAAGTATTAAAAACTTAAATACAAATACTTTTTGAAAACAATATTCGTCAAATTTCTAAATCTTGCTGCAATTTTATTTATTTTATATAAGTTAAAAGTTTACTTGTTTAATATATAAAAATTTATAAAATAATAAAAATTAAATTTTATTTTTTAAATTTTCAAAGTTTTTTTGCATTCTGTGTTCAATGAATTGCATATAATTTTAGCTGAAGGTCTATCCTCCGGACAGGAATTGGTACATAAATAGAATAATTCGACAACTATATTATATTCATCATTCAGTGCAAACGTCTGCGGCAATACGGGTCTAGTACCATAAGCCATTTCCATAGGATTAAAATTACTCTGGTTATTTGTGGCTGAACTATCGTTAAAGGTTGCATCATCGTCGTCTTCCGAAATAGATGTATTTTCCGTATCATTTAGATTCAAAGTGTGTGGAGGCACTAATGCAATAGTTTCGTATATTATTAAGCCAAAGCTAAATATTTCTGCTTTGCTATCTATAATATCATCCTCTCTGATAACTTCTGGAGCGCACCATAATTGTGTGCCTACATATTGCAATTGGGGATTTTCCTTAAAATTAACTTCCCCCTCCTTATTTAATGGTAAACTTACACCGAAATCGCAAAGTTTACATATTTGAAAATCTCCCTTCACTAATATATTGTGAGATTTCAAATCTCCATGCAGCATCATGGCGTCTGTGTGTAAATAATCTAAGGCCTGGCCAATATCAAGTATCATTTTCTTAATATTTTTTGCCGGCAATGCATATAAATCTTCATCCAAACGTTTTTCCAACAACATACCTAATGAAGTATTACAACATTCCAAAGCCAAAGTATCCACGCCCTCTGTTTCATGAGTTAACCCGCGAAAGCCTACAATATTTGGATGCTTTAGGTTACGTAAAATTTCCGCTTCTTTGACAATACGTTCATTGAAAAGCTTGGAGTACTCCTTATTGGTCACTCTGGTACGTCGTGATACACGTTTAATAGCCCAGGGAGATCGTATTTGGCCTGTTGGTTTAGGTGATCTTTGCAAGTAGTAAACATTCACGCCAGTGCCATATCCTAAACTTTTCATCATTGGGGAAGCTGGTACCCTGAATGGGGTGGAGGGTTCTTGTTGTTGCACATTGCTTAAGTGATTGTTACGTAAAACGCGATTTGGTGTTTCCATTTTGAAAAATTAGTAATTTCGCAACTAATAATATACAAAAAAAATATACGCGCGTCTTTGTTATTTTTGAACAAATATTTTTTTCCAATGTGCTGCCAGATTGTTGTATTTCAGAAAAACTAGAAAGCCCATACAATAATCTATTACAAAAATAATTGTTGCCTCATTCAAGAGATGTAAACAATTTATTCAAATAGAATTATAATCTGAAAGATGATCTTTAATTTCGCGAATTAAAAAACAAAAAGATAATTCGCATTAATTTAATATTGGTTTGCAAATCAAAAATTTTTTAAGCAATATTTTATTTTGTATTTGAGTTTTATTAAATGAATAATTTTTTTAAATCTGAAAAACAAGTGATTAGGAAAAAACGAAATTAAGCTTTTTATTTTATTACGGAAATATCAAAATTGCAAAATATATGTACCACACAATTTATGTGGAGTTTATTTTTTCTATCTCATTTTGCAAATCAATGCAATGTCAAAATAACCATACGATTCATGAATTCTTGTGTGACATATGTCATTGGTAACCTATATGTGTAGTCTGTGGCTTGCTAAATAAACACAACTATAATTAGGTTGAATTATTTTTAAGGTCTGCCACGATTCTGTGTTATTAAAATCTGGCAAGGTTTGGTAAAAAGTTTAATGGTGGTTTGAAGTGTTGGTGTACAAAAATATTTTTTTAAATAATAACATCATCGTAAGCATAGCTTTATTTAAAAATTATAGGTAAGTAATTAAACAATTATTTTCTTATAAGTTTTTGTTTGAAGAACAATAATTAATAGTGGAAAAAGTATAAAAATTACCAAAAGTTTCTTGGAATATTAGTAGAGTTGCCATGGAAAATGTTTTCCCACAATTCTATGAATGCTGTAGAGCTGCCAAAATAAAAATTCCCTGTTCATAATCACAGCATTTCCACCACTCACAATTGCTAAGAAATTATCTTTGACAAATGCCATTGAATTTTTAAGTGTCGTATGACACAAGATTTTAGCTTAGTCATAAAGGCAATATTATTTCCACTATAATCGTCGTTTTGCCCTACCAATGCAATAGTTGTACAATGCTTTTACAGAAAATGTGGCAGAGGTGTTTTTTAATATTTTGGATATATGGCCAACACAAAATATTTTTCTGGCTTGCATCATAACAATCAAGCATTTTGATTTTTTTTCAAATATAGTGTACAACCTTCCTATATGACATATACACTTGTAATATTTTGAAGAATATTAAAAGTTTCACAAGGATATTGCGTGATACCTATAAGTATCAAACACCACGCAATATTTTGATATTCTGCAAAGGAGAATGGACAGAAAATGAGAGAATAAAATGGAAGTTCGATTTTAAGAGTTTGCGATTTTTTACTGGACAAATTTTTGCGAGCAAGAATTTTCAAGCAGAAAAAAATGCTTGAAAAACATGATTGATAAGTTTGTTACTGAGTTATTCTTACTGGACTTGAAAAGTAATCGAACGGACCTAGTAATGTACGTTAACATATGTCCGGCTTTGATTTTTTGGGAGGGAGTTTATAAATAAACAAATATTTTTGTGAGAAATAATTCTGGTGTTTACTTGACACAAGACGTCACACAAGACGAAATCCCCTCAAATTTTTTTGTTTATGAAAAAAAAAAATATATTTTTATCAAATAGCAAAGATTAGAATCTTCCAACTTGAATTAGCTTGGAGGTTCCAGTAAATCTCACAATGCATATAATTACAAGCATACTCTAAGGCAATATTCAGCTTTATATAAAATGTTGAAATCAAAATAACATTGGTGATTATATTGAATAAATTGGAAATACGTGTTGAAGCATAGAGGAAGAATAGTATAGAGGATGCAACGCCGACAGCGGCCAAATAAAATTTTATAGAGAATACAAAGGTTCGGAAACTTTGAGAAAACAGGGGAAAATTGAGCAAATTTCCCTGATTTCTGCAAAAATTTGAGTAAATTTCCCCTGTTTTTAAACCTTTTTTCAAATCCAATTGGGAAATCTGCTAAAAACTAATTGGATTTGCAAAGAAATTCAATTGGAATCGCAAAAAACCAATTTGAAAAGATGCCGAACCTTTGTAATTTGCCCATATAAAAAAAGAGAACGTTTTTTACTACGTGAGCGGCATCGACATGGTGTGGTTGAAGTGTAATTTAATAGAGTTTTAATAAAGTATCTTTCTGTAGTTGTTTAAATAAAGAACTATAAGAATGTTGTTTAATATTTGCAATGTAAAAAGAACTCGATTTACTTAAAAGTCAAAAGAAATCAACAGTTTTAAATAGGAAAGTCGTAACAATACTTTATTTTTTTTTGTTTAATATTAAAAAAAAACATTTTTATATACAAAATAACGATTATTTGGTTAAAGATAAACAGTTAAACCTAGATTATCAGGTTTTCTACAGACCGGATTCAGCACGGTTTTACAAAAATTCCCGAATTTTAATCCTTTGTAAAAAATAAGTCAATATGTAGTATGTGCTGCACGTATAATAAAGATAAATACCCGAATTTTAATTCTTTTAATTTAGCATGAGACAAAATTAATGTTAAAATTTGAGAATACAATTAATTTTTATTGTTATTATTTTGCATGTATTTTTCATATTTTAACATTAATTTTATGACTCGTCTGGACGCCAAGTAAAGCACGGCCAACAAAGAAATCAAATGAAAGCTCGGATAATAGAGGTAAAAACACAGCATGCGGCTTAACAGATTACCCGGTTAATTAAGGCGCGGATAATCGAGGTTCAACTGTATATGCATAATAAAAACTAACAAAAAAGGACTTAATGCTATTGGAGTGTTTGGTCAGAAATATTAAAGCCCCAATTAGAGGGTTTAGTTGGTAAAACCTTTGGTTTTGGTGGTAAAGGTGGTGGTCCTTTATTAGCTGCATTTGTATCATCAGACTCATTTTGATTTACAATTTCTTCTGATTTTCTATTTAGATTTATTTGATTTGTTAATAAATGTCTTGCCAAGGGTTGTGGTCTTTCTAGCGGAAGCTCGTTATTGTGATTTATCTTATTAACCGGACTTAAATTGGATCGTAAACGTCGTAGATTTGAAGCTGAAATTGGCTGATTTTCATTGGAAGCACTAACAGCTTGTTTGTCCAAACGTGTTTTTAAACTTATGAGTAATTCATCTGATTGGGAAAGAAAAACAGAAGAGTAAATTTATATTTATCAATTCGTTTGAAGGATTTTATAAATTACCTTGTTTTTCTGCAACTCTTTCGGTAACTTGTAATTTTACACCAGCCTTTAATTTGGCTATAATTGGTTTGTTAAATTCGTTTGGAGTCTGCAAACTGTTTGAAGAAATATTAGCTTCAGTGGAATGTTGATTATTTGACATACAATTTTTGTTTTTCTGTTGCATTTTATGCATAAAGTGAGCATCTTTCTTTGTGCTTATAGCATCAAAAAATGTAGAAGCTTCTGAGCCACATTCATCAGACTAGAAATATAAAAAATTACAGTTTTAATTAAAAAAATTGTTTTAAAAGTTATATATATATTAAGAAATAATCTCTCTTTGTTCTGAGTAAATAATATTAAAAACAGAAAAACTGATAATTGAATAATTTTAAATTTGAAATATTTTATTAAAATTTACCTTAATTGAATACTGATCATCTGGTTTTGATTTATCTTGTATGATATCATTAAAAATACTATTTGTTATTGAATCTAAATTATTTTGTGAGCTTCGTACATTATTTCTAAAGCTGCTACCCATAGCATTTCGTGCCACTATTTCATTTGCCAATTCCTTAGACTTCATCCACTTCAAAGATATATTATCATTTTGATAATCTATTACACTATTAGAGTCTGGAGTTTTCTTTAACACGATTTGCATACGTTGACCATCGGCCACTGTCACCAGTTGTGTTAAATCCAATTTTTCGTGATTATCACGCCTTAAAACATCTACCGCATCTAGGTCGTAGTTATATTTTTGTAAAATCGGTCTAACTACCTCATGTAAATATTTCTTTGGTTTGCTTTTTACTGATATAACTTTTGGATCTGGTAAAAATAGTTTAAATGTAACACGTTGTTCAATTTCTACTTCTTCGCCAGCAATTTCCTGAGTGGAAGCTTGTAAATCCACCGCTTTTGTATTACCTTTAATCACTACCTCAAACAGTTTGTAGCAAAGACCACGTTTTTCTAATACCCGTTCTACTAACTGTTGTATGGTTTCATTTGGTTTTATCTGAACAATTGTCGTAGCTCCATCACAGAATTTTACTCTACAAAGAGAACAACCAATTTCAACAGCTTTTAAAGAACTTGGTAGAGATGATCTTAGGGTTTGTATTTGATTATCAGAGTTTTCAGCGCCTGCTGGCTTTGTTTGAGGAGGTAGAGTGGATGATAATAGCGATAGTTTAGAGGAAGGTACTAATAGAGTATTTAAACCATTAGAGCTACCATCAGATGAGGTTTCTTCATTTAAAAGATCTATACGATCCCGTGATTTACTTCGAGTTTTACGATGCCAAGGTAATAATATTTTATGACGGCGATCTTCCGCGTTGCTTGCTGATTTTTTTAACTAAAATATAAATACATTTTATAAATTATTTTATTTTTGAGGTTTGAAATTGTTTTTACCTTTGGAGAGGCATTTTGTAAAAAATTTGTTTTCAGTAGAGAATCTAAATTTTCAGCACTATATGGTAAGGGTTGATTTTTCTCTTCAGCTTGTAGACAATTCTTATATAAATCCGAACGTATAAATCTTTGAAAACTATCAAATTTCATTAGATGAAATATTTGTTTTTGAGCTGCCACAAATAAATTCGTTTCAGCATTTTTTAACATTTCTTCCGAGAGATTACGTGTATGTGAATCTAAATTGACGGGTTCACGACAACCATTAGCTAAATATTTGCTAAAAATTTGTTTAGCTTGGACTTGTCTTTCGGCTAAATTTTCTGTGTTACGATAACGTTCACAAGAAGTCCAAAAGTAAATGTTTTCCGCCGAAAATTCTAATTTTAAAAATTCTGCAAATGCAGCCAGTCCTGCTGGTTCTTCCAGTAAATGTTCAAATGAGTTAGCCCATGATTTAACACTATGATTTTGTTGAGACGTCACATTTTCTGAATGGTTTCGTATAGGCATTTTTTGATCAATATTGCTATTGATATTTGCACATTGTTTTGAATATACAATTGTACTATTGCTGAATGCATCACTTTCCGATGCAATCATGGAAGCAGAACAACGTATGTCTGAAGTTTTATTGTTTTGAACATTCAGAGCGTATTTATCGGATCGTGGCGTTCTTAATGAAGATTGCTCCCAGACACGTCGAAATGGTGAAGTATTGCTAGGAAGTATGCGTGTCTGAAATATTTTAAAATAAATTATTAAGACAAATAGCAAGTTTGTTAGGATTACAATTATTTATCCTAACATTATGGCAATTGCTGTTATTTACTACGTACATATGTTATTTTTTGGACTGTTTTCGGTTACCGCGGTAAAGTACGGCAACGGACATATTGCTAGGATTTGAAATATTTGGGTCATGTTTTAATAGTGGGCTGATTTTTATAAACCTAAACATTAGGTCCATAAAGAACAACAGAAGAAATTAATTCGCAGGGTTTTAAAGGATAATCCATAATTATGGGTTCAACATAAATCAAATTATGTCGAACTTTCTCTCAATGCCTAAAATTCGCTTTGAAAGATGTTGATTTCACTCAAATTGAGAATAATTCAAATTCAAACGTGTGTAATTGTTTTTCGACATCTAAAAGATTTTACTGCTTAAGTAATTTTTGTATTGATTTCAATTTCTGTTTTGTTTAAACTTTTTTAGTATACCCTCTAAAGCTAGAATTACATAGAAGTTGCGTATCTCCTTATGGTTGTCTCGTTTAAACTCATTCATTTAGATTAAATAAGCTGACGTTATGTGACGGTTACGTTTGGCTAATTCTAGCTTAAGCCATACATAAATAAATAAATAAATGTTTTAAAACCAGACAACCTAATAGAGATACGTCACGTTACGTATGGCTAATTCTAGCTTTGGTCATAGGTAGACGTAACGTGACGAATCAGCTGATCTTATTGAAAACACACACAAGCATTTACCCTACGCAAACGCAACTAGTTGGGACGGACAAGCCTGTTGAAGCCAGAATTAGCTATACGTAACGTAACGAATAATCTGATTAAATCTAAGTAAATGAGTTAAAGAGTTAACCATATGGATTTACGTCACGTTACGTATTGCAAGTCTTTATATTTTGCTTATCTTTCCGTATTTACGTGACAGCTGATATTGCATAACATGTTATGTTAATTAAAAAAAAAAAAACAGAAAATACCAATAAAAAGGAAATACAAGCAAATAAAATAATAAAATTTAAAAATTTAGTATTATTAATACTGAAACTAGCAAGTGTCATATAGGCTTGAATGTCATACGTATACTAGTACCCAGTATTTGGGATAAAAATTGTCAAATTTTTGATATTTTCTTTTGAAAATTGCATTTCGGTAAATAATATATATGGATAGACATAAATAATGTATGTATACCCCTTGATGAAATGTTAACTTCAAATCAATTTCTGTCGTATACAAAATTTGCATACGAAATTTTTAACTGTTTTGTTTTTTGACATGTAAACTACACAAAATCTTATTTTGCTGTTGTTGAAGGAAGTAAACAATTTAAAAATAATAACGCAGCTGAATCAAATCACAATTAATAAAAAAACAATGTTATGAACGAAAGATGCATTTATATATGGATTTACAAGCTCTTTTTTTGTGAAAAACACAGAAGTAAAACAGGAACGACAGACACAATAATAAATCAAATGACTCAATTATATATAACGAGCCATTTCAATTAACAGACAAATTGTTTGAAAATCTGTGCAAATAACTGAATAGTAAGTTTTTATTATGTTTTTCTTAAAGCCTATATGTGCACTTGTTAGTTTCAGTATTAATAATCCTAATTAGAAGATAGGTCAAACCAACTTATGTGAAAAATAATGAGTATAAAAAGTTCAACCACATAGAATAAATAGAAATCTGTCAAATTGAGGTCGGTAAGGCAGTGTACTTAATATGATTTGCATTGATGACAAAACTAGAAACTAGCCAGTGCCATAAAGCTTAAATATGATGAAGAACTTTTAAAAAATATTAAATATGAAATACCTCTTAATATTTATAAAGAAGTTTCTTTATTTTTATGAAAAAGTTTTATAAATATTTATGAAAAAGTTTCATTATATTTATGAAGATGTTTAATTTTTTTTTTGTAAATTATTTAAGTGGATAATAATACAACCTTAATAAGAATTAGAACAGCAATTTTTTTCAGCCTAGATAAACTGTTTTTTAATTAAATTTATGAATTCATGAAACTAAATATTTATAAAACACTTCATCACATTTATGAAAACTTCATGTATATAATGAAAACTTCATAAATATGATGAATAATTGATGACAAACGATTATTAAATAGTTTCATCAATATGATGAAACTTTTCATCCCTTAGTGTAGTAAGCGGCAAACTTTTTTTTGAGTGATTTACCATACTTGGGAGTAGTTAATTGAATATACTAATTAATTATTATTCATGGCAATTGTAATGAAAATTTTTAACATAACAATTGTTTAATGTCAATGAAATTTTTATTCAATTGACATTATCAAATGCATTAGTTTAAAAAACTTTGTTTGGATAAAAGAACAAATTTTGAAAAAAAAATCAAAATTTGCGTACTTATATAAATATTCCTTATTTCAGCAAATTACTAGAGCTGATCCATTATGCTTAACTAGTAGTCAAAGAGTGTATACTTGGTAAAATAGAGAAAATTTATGAAGTTAGTACACAAATTTTACATTTTGTCTAAATTTCTCTTTTTTCAAAAACTAATTTTAAAACTTTTTATAAATTGCTTTTATCGTTAATTATATTTGGTTGTTTGAATGAATTGATGTACACTCCATAACCATTAGTTGAATAAATGTCAATTTAAAAATTTTTTATTGGCATTGAATTGTAATGATTTTTTTTTTGTCATTGGTATTGACACCAAGTAAAGCCAATTAAATTTTAATGATATTGAAAGATTAACAAGTATGATATTTACGAAAAAAAAGCTCTTAAAATATCAGTTTAAGGCCGTTTTTTGATACTTTTTGAATTTGTGGTTTTAAATTTTCTCTTTTAATTGCTTGTTATTATATATTAAGTCATTTCCGTCATATTTTAGTGATCTTATAATAATTTTTACTTAACGTTTCTTTGAAAAAATAAAATAAACGAAAATAGTAATTTCTTTTTTTTTATAATAGCGTTTTTAAAAACTTTACCGCAAAACATTAATGTCCACCAAACCGCAGTGCGGTGTGAAGGGGGATGCTATTTAATATTGGGAACTCATTAAAGTTGTATTGCAAAAGAGAAAACGTGACTATTATAATTGCGTTGGAGACACAAAAGAATTCAATTAAAATTAATATTAATAATAAATTTGCTCTTACGTTATTAATGCAATTTTTATATGTAGCTATAAAAAGGTGTACAAACAATTATATCAATATTTTTTTTTTGTAAGATTTGCAATTATTTTACTTTTTGTTTTTTCTAAAAATGTTGTTCAATTAAGCTGAAGTAACATTTTTATTGTGAAATTTTTATTTATTTGTCTAAAATCAGTTGCGCACTATCTTTCCCAACACATATTGTTAAAATTTCAACTTCAACGCTCAAAATACAACTGAAATTTTGCAAATGAAAGAAAAAGAAAATAGATTGAATGTTCAATCAGTCAGTCAAATGTATTCATACATATGTATGTTGCCTAGTTGCGCTGGAAGAGCAAGTAGTAAATTGAAGTACATTAATTGAAATACCCATAGAAAGAAATACAGAGAGCTATATGATAATATGCCATATAATAATATGAAAATTTTGTTGTGAACACAAAATTGTATTGTATCCAGCGTTGCCGTTTTGGTTATTTTTATTTTTAACCCAATTTCGTTATTTTTTTCCAATGTGGAGATGTGAACTTTTTCATTTTGGTAATTTTTTGGCAGTCAAATATATAAATTGTTTTTTTTCTGTGTGTTTTAAATTTTATTTAACAGTAAAAATTTTTATATACGCGTTTTTATTCGTTGATTTGATAATACTGTTAATTTATTTATAAAAGTATGTAGTTCGTTGTACAAGATATGTTAATCAGTTTTGGATCACCCAAAACATGCATGACTGCTTTAATTGGCGGCATTCTATCGATGAGAATTGAACAATTTCTAAGTCCCGTTTCACACAGAGCAACTTTTGTCGCGGCGACTCTTGTCAATCATCTACATTTGATTTGAAATGAATGAAAAAAAACGAAGAATTAAAAACAAAACGAAGAATGAAAAACAAAACGTATTGCGGAGAACAAGCAACTCCGTACCAACCCCCACTCTTCTTTCCCCTCTCTTCCACAAACTCAAGAGTTGCGCGACAAATGTTGCTCTGTGTGAAATGGGACTAAGTAAACTTAATTGTTGGTGGTAAAAATTAAGAAAGTAAACATTTTAACGGTCTCTCCGACACATACGGAATCATGAATCTGGATTGTGCGACACGTTTACGTCCGTAAAACACGTATCCGTCAGAACATTAACCGACCGTATAATCGGTTTTTCGAAAACACTACGTTTTGACGCCGTTTAAATAAAATATATATCTAAAATCGCGAGAACCTTCTGTTAAGTTAAAATTTGTGTTAATGCAAACAAAGGTGCCAAACTAGAGAATTCAAGTACTTTTACGCGGTTTGTCGAAAAATACTTTTTACATTGTAAATATTATCAGCTGAACATAAACTATTTTTTTCCTTCTATCAGGTATTTAATTTTATAAAAGGCCAAAATTAAAATATGATAATGGATGGTAATTTTTTGTAAAAAATTTTAAAATTTCATAAAAATTTGGAAACCTGAATTTAGTTTAGATTTAATTTAACCAAAAAAACAAAAAACCTTAAATTTTGGTTATTTTTTTCTCTATTTGTAACTTTTTTTTTTAAATTTGGTTACAGAAAATTTTTTTCCGTGGCAACACTGATTGTATCTTCGGCAATATTGTTTAGATTGAGTAAGAAATTTAAAGAGAAATAGTTATGAAAAGAGAATATTTCATATACAAAACATAGAAAACGTTCTGGTAGATACGTGTATGGGCAGGGCTGCCAATTATTTGACTTTAAAATATTTTAGAAATTATAAAATCACATAAATCGTAGTTATTTTTTATTATATTACTTACGCTTCAAATAATAAAACTTTGCAATACTTGGACAAAAAAGTCTTAAAAATCTCAGAATACTTCTAAAGAAGCAACTTGACAAAAAAAATCAGTGAAATTTTTCTTAGAAGAGTCGTAATTAGATAAAATCAGAAAACTTTTTCTATATAATATTGATCAATTTGAAATATTCTTTATACAAAATGTTAACTTTTATTCAATCTGGGAACATTTAAACCTATAACTGTTTATAAAACCTGAGAACCTTTATAAATCCAAAAAAATAAATAGACCTGAAAAAATTACTTAAAATCGGAACATGATTTTTTATAAAAAAATAATCATGATTTAAAAATTTTTCACGAAAAATATGTGGCAGCCCTGATTTGGGCGAGTCCCATTGAAATTTTTAGAGATCATTTTTGTTGACATATGTAATAACCAAGGATGGAAAATTTGAATTTTTAAATGGAACTGAATGAAGCTTAAGTACTTTTTCGAACCCAGTGGTATTAAAGTCGTTTATACGTAACCGGTAAAATAGAACTAAACTTGATTTCTCGCATAAATTATTCAAAACCTTGATACTTTTTACTTTATATTTTCGGAGTTTTCTGTTAATTTTTTACATAATTTATTCAAAAATCTTATTAACTCGATATTTTACTAAATTCTTACCAGCTGTGATGCTTTTTGTTATGAAACTTTCTAACATTAAGAATAAAAATTATAGGATTTATGCTGTAGAAATACTATATCAATCGGGGAGTTTTGCGGACCTCTTTTTTTTTACTACTGATTTTCCATCCCTGAAAATAACCTTATTCATTGCAGGGAAATTAAAAAAAAAGAGAGGTACAGAGAAAATAATCAGTTAATGCTACAGTGGAACTCCACAGTGTGGGTTCCACAGATGGCAGTTATAAAACAGTAAGATAATGTAATTGTAACAAAATTTTGCTTTTCACTTAACAAAACTTTTCTGTTATGGCGCAGTGATACAATTTTATAATCCATTTTTATTGTTTTTCATTAATTAAACGTATCTATGTAAAACGAATCAATAAATATTTTATTGACAGTTATTTTATTTTGAAAATTGGTAAACCATGCCAGATTTACCAATTCAATTTTTCAATTTTTTGTAACTGCTTCGATTTATAGTAGTTGCTATAAGCGAGGTCTAGAGTATTCAAAAACCGAAACCGAAAACCGGTCAACCGGTTTCTTTATTTTTAAAAACCGATCGGTTTCGAATATTTTGTAAATTCGAAGAAAACCGAAAACCGGTCTTTTTTGTTCGGTTAACCGGTTTTTTAATTACATCACCAACTGGGTTACTTGGTCTCTTTTATTTTTTCCGAACACTTTTATAATCGTTTGTTTGGTTATGAAGATTTAGATGTAAGTCTGATAGATTCCGATGAAGTCTTAACTGTGGATATTCCAAATTCAAATAATTTAATTTCTGATCTATATAACACAAAGAGCATTCAAAATCCTCAAAAAGAGACTGTACAAAATCATTCATCATTATATGTGACCTTCTCCGAGAAAAGGGACCTAGTGTTTGAAAGTGAAGTTTTGGGAAAAACGCATTTAAAGTTTTATAACGCATTATCACTGTGAACACACCTTCAGTTGGGAAATGCGATTTGGTATGGTTGGTTATGATTGGGTGCCGACTTTGGTGACGTCTTGCCTATGTGGTGACGTATTTTTTTTCGCTTTTAGAGTGACAATTTAAAAACAATTTAAAATCAAAAAAAGTAAAATTTTAATGTTTTTTCCATTTTTATCGATTTTCCCAAGTTCGTTTTGTACGTTTTTATGGGGTAAATAAATTTTTATCAGAAATCTAACTCATTTCATCTTATTCTACACCCTTTTAGGTACAGAATCCGCTCTTAAGTCCAAACCCGTTTTTTGACACACTAGGTCTCTTTTCTCGGAGAAGGTCACATATGATGATTTCATATATCTTGATAAATGCGACAAAAGAACTGAAAAGTTGGGCAATTTATATAATTATCTTTTGACTATTTGTCCAACATCTACTATTAGTGAAAGAGGATTTTCCATTTCTAGCTTTATTAAATTCTGTTTTTTAACAAATTATATAAGCTTTTTATTCAAATAAAAAAAACCGAAAAAAACCGGTTGACCGGTTTTTTCTGCAAAAACCGAAACCGAAACCGTTTTTTTTAAATTAGATTTTTCGAAGAAAACCGAAACCGGTTTTTTCAAAAGGCCGGTTTTTTGAATACTCTAGCGAGGTCGCATTGTAAATATGAAATGTAAATACAAAAAGCTAATTATCATTCTGTCAGCAAACTTTTTGCGCATATAACAGTGGTTCCCAACTAGGGGGGCTCGCACCGCTGTGGGCAATTTGCAAGATTTTGTTATATTTTCTTTATAAAAATTTCGTTAAGTAAAATAACATTGTTTTAGTTTTCAAAAATGTTTGTAGTATAACATAATAAGCTGAAGTGACTTCAACTAGGTATCGGTATAAAACGAAAATAAAATTTTTTAAAAATTTGTATTTCCATAATTTGCTTTCATACCAAAACAAAAGTAAAGTCACCTAACCCAATTGTAAGCGGCCCTAAGATGTTAGTTAAAATGTGATATAATATTAAATGCAATCCGTTTAGAGTTGTTAAAGTATAAGTATTTGGGAATTGATCTTATTGTAAGTTGAAAGTCTATAAAGCGGCAAGTCCTATTTATTCATCTAAATAGTTTCTCTTATATCCGATAACATAAAGTCCAGTTAAAATTGAACTAAGATTTTATATGGTAAACAACAACAATTGTGTCAGTTAAAGACCAAGTTAGTAGCTAAATGAACATTGTGGTAATAAGTGTGTTGGCGAACTCAAAAATTTGCACAAATTTGTAAAAGTTTTTACTGAAAGGTGTTTGTTTAGACAAATACTCAGTAAGGAGAGAGCAAAAATAGAGAGTAAAGTGGCAGTTCGATGCAAGAGAACTTACTGGTTTTTACTGGATAAATTTTTGCCAGTAAGAATTTTGTAAGAAAAAAAAAGCTGATTAAAAAATATATAATTAAAAAACAAAGAATTTTCCCTAACTTATAATATATTTTTTATAAAAATAAAAAAATATGCAAATACCAGCTTATTTACGATGGAAGTCCGGAATGTTCCTGGAGAACACTTCATATCGAATTCCGTTTTTGATGCATATTTTCCATATTACCGGTAAAATTGTTTGTTGTTTGGTATTTACAATCAGCTGTTTTTACTATCTTGCTTATTATAACAGATTGTCCGTTTGCGTACATTTTTGGTTATTTTTATTTTTGTGAGAAAAGTTTTTCTTACTCTTTGTAATTTGGTAACAGTAATTTTTACTAAACTTTACTGGAAAAGTACACAAACAGACCTAATGTGTCTTAAGGGTGACATATATGAATCTAGCATTTATCCTATATGACACTTGCTAGTTTCCGTATTAATAATCCTTATTTTAAGAGATGTCAAAATAACTTATGTGAAAAACAATTAGCATCGACGATATAGAAAAAATAGCAATCTATCAAATTAAAGTCGGTAAGGCAGTGTCCTCGAAATGATTTGCATTGATGGCCAAATAAGTAGAATGTAAAAACTGGCAATATTCATATTTATATGTATATATGTTAAAGCCCGAATAACACTAGATTTTTATTTGTATTGGATAAATATTGACAGCAATGTAAATCAAATGGGAGCGCTGCCTTACCAACATCCATTTGACAAATACTGATTTATTCTACATAGTTAAACCAAGGATCCTATAAACCAGGATGAACAAACTACCAAATTTTTAGCCACCCATGATGCCATTAAGCTAAATGGTGCGACTACAAAAAAAATTCTTAGTCGAGACCACGAAATTTTTAGCTGATTAACAGAAAAACTTAGCCTCTAGCCAGGCTTGTAGCAATTCAAACATGTATACATTCACAATCACTGTACTTGCGCTACAATCCTTGCTAGAGGCTAAGTTTTTCTGTAAATCGGCTTAGAATTTCATAGTCTCGGCTAATATTTTTTTTTTAAACGCAAAAGAAATAAAATATCAATTAGAACAGCAGTACATTTAAAATATTAAAATGCAATCGATTTACCTCATTAATTTCTATTTCGGACACTCAAAAATGGATGAATATACACCAAAGTTTAGAACCTATATATCATATTTATATCAAAGTATATTTTGAAAATTTTGAGAAATTCGAAGCAGTGCTTTTAGTAGTTTTAATTTTAATTTACAGTTAATATTGAAGTTCATTCCTCTTAAAAATCTATTTTATTTATAAATCCATTATTTTATTTTACAAATTTAACATACTTACACTTGAAGTACTTCCTCTTACATGATTAGTTGCATCCTCTAATATTTTTTTATTTGGTTTCTCCGTTATTTTTATGGCTCGCGAGCATTTTGTTGATGACGGTGGTAGGGGCTTAGTAAAATCAATATTTTGAAAATTTTCATTATCACTAAGAGATCGACGTAAATGCGTTATCTTGGCTCGCTTTACATGAAACGAACCACGTAAGAATCTAGCCAATTCATAAGCAGCGTTTCGTTGTTGTTTTGGTGGTGTAATATTAAACGATGGCAGCAAGGGGGGATGCATATCAAATGAAGAATCAGCCGAATCATTACTATTCATACTCGTAAGTTGTAAACTATCATCATTGGGTTCTGCGTCATCACAACACGTTAGGGGTTTACAACCCATATCATCGGAAGGTATACAAAGTGGGGATGATGGAGAAGAGGATATCATATGCTCTGCCTTATCCTTTTGGCATACTGGGATATGATTTAAACTCCGACTATTTGTATTACCAATAATTGCAAAATTATCATAAAGATTTTTAAATTTTTTTGGTGTAGACTTAGTAGTACTGCTATTATAGGCCTGTAAATCTTCAAATTCTTTTACAAAACGTCGTAAGTTCTCACGATCACATTCGTTCATACAACGATTCTTCAAGCGTTGTGGAGTTGACTGTATGTACTTAACCTCAAAACTAGATTCAAAAGTACCAGAATCATTAATGTGGGCAATTGATTGTACAAATGGATGTAACATTTTGTTAGTTTTATGAATGATTTTGTTTTTTTTTTTGCGGTTAAATTTTATGTAATTTAAAGGTCTTTGATGATCAATTTATTGCTGTATGATGATTGATGATTTATGTTAATTTGAGTTTAAACTGTAAAATGAAATACACTTGACTTTAGTATTTTATTATTCATTTAATGGGGAAATTTTTGTTAAGATTTGAAAACTAGATATGTACATGATTTGTTTTGTAATGAAAGGTGTATGTAATGAAATAAAACGTGTTCAATGATTAATATATATACACTAGTAAAAATCACAGAGCTAATTTTTATAATATATAAAATTTATTACATCTTTTATAAATATAGATTTATGGAGCTAAACTTTTACAAAACACTGGGGGAAATAACTACCGGAAATAATATTCCGAAGATAGGGTTTAAAAATCCACTTTAAATCAATTTTAACGGTAATGCTACATTCTATTACAGATAACATTCGAAAAGTTCACTCACTAAAAAAAGTCTGTAACTGAAAATGTTGCTGTTATTGGCGGAAATTTTGAAAATTTGAGCACAGCGGTATTTTTTGCTAATCTTAGCAACACATGTCTGCTGACGTGTAGTATAATGAAATTAGTGGAAAAGTTAGTAGCCGCTTCTAAATTTTAGGAAACTTTTTGTAAAGTGGAATTTAAAATCTGTTTGCTAAAATCAGCAAAAAAAATTTACTAAATATTATTAATATTAGTACAGAATTTCCAATTTATTTTTTTTTATCGAGCATCAAAATTTTATTTTTATTTTATTCTTTTCAAAAAATATATTTTAGACTAAAAAATCAATGGCTTAAATTGTTAAATTGTAAAAACATAAACGAATTTATTATTTTTTTTTTAACTTGGTAATTTCTGTGTTGAAAATTATTTAAGTCATTTTTTTTTTTTTTACTTTTAAGGTCAAATTTTTAAGGCTGATTTTTAGAAATAAGAAAACTTTTTAGTGCTATTTTAAGTGGATGTCCTATTTTTAGTCATGAGTCGATATATTCACTTCCGATCCCTTTTTTAATTTATGTAACATTTTAAGGCAGTTTAAGTTTGTAGGGGTAAGTTTTAATTAGAAATAACATTTCTTTCAATATCCACTCTTTTTGAAATTAGTAAAGTTTTTTTTTTTTTTGCTAATTTTAGCTAATCGGTTTTGAAAAAATTGTAAAATGATTTCTGAAATTAGTAACAAAAATTTGTATATATTGTGTAAAAATTCTGTAATTTGTAAAATGTAAATGGCGAAAAGGTTTGCTAAAAAATATTTTTTTACTAAAAATCAGTACAAAAATAGTAAAGTGGCATTGAAATCCGTTTACAAATATTTGTACTAACTTTTTTTCTGAGTGTTTTATTGGTTTTTAGCGTTACAAGCAAAACCTAATCCAAATAGATATAATATAAATTTTCCTTTTTTCAAAACTTTTTAGTTTAAGAAATAACATTTTTACTGCCCTATTGGATAGAAAATACATTTGATTTGATAGACTGGTAAAAAATTTAGTACAAAACAGGGATGGAAAACATGGTACAATTGTACTTTTTTTGGTACGTTTTTACCTTGCTTGGTACCGTGGTACTACCGCGGCTCATTTAGTACAATTTGAAATTTTTTAAATTTTCAATTTAGAACTTGATAAAACAACATTACATAAAGTCGACTTTTTTTAAAAACAATTTTATACTAAAAACCTGTTTTTATTTATTCAGCTACTATAGTAAAAAATAAAGTCAGTTTTAAGTTGAACCGGCTCTAAATTGGTGTCACATCAAATATAACAAATGTTTGCATGATTGTACTAAAATATTTGGAAGTGGCAATATTGAAATAAGAAAAAAGTGTATTTTTGTTAAAAAGCTATTAAATGCCTTTAAATTTTTTAACAGCAAATCCTGAAAGGGTTAAATTGCCCTCCAATGGAGGCGGACACACAGAAAAAAAGGTGTGATATTTATAAAAATTAGAGTAAAATTTTGCAAAATTTTGTGGTTAACGATAAATTTTGTTTCACCCCGTCAATTTAAATTTTTTTAAGTCTTTTTAGTGTCTAAGCAAATCTGACTCAATACGATAAAATTGTAAAAAAAAAAACGGAACAAATTTTGGTACCGTGAGGAGGTACAATAACAGAAAACATATTTTCCATCCCTGGTACAAAAGTCTGCTAAACGTGCTCTGATTCAATTGTACTCATTTGCAGAAATTTGTATTTCTCAATTTTAAAAATTTGCCAGTTAATTTCAAATCATTATAATTTTTTTTAGACCCCACTAATTAACCCTTAAAAATTTTTTGCTTATTTTTGTTCTTTCTATTACATTGTAGGTTCGTAAATGATAACCATGTTCTTGTGGTCGCTCTATGTGATTTTATAAATGATTTTTTTCTGAGTGTACACAATTTATTTGTTGTTTATTGTTTGTTTAAATATGTGTTGTTGAAAAAATTGGCTTAACAAGTAACAACATGCATGTATAAATGAATTGCATACATTCATCAACGATTCACCTTAAATGATTCATAAATGAGTTTCTCACCTGAAGCATATTGTTATTGTTGTTGTGTTTTTTGCTTAATTGATTAAATTAATTTGACAATTTTTTATCAATGTAATTTAATAATAATAATGTCTTGAGCAACAAAAATTGTTTTTCTTTAGGAAAAGATTGAATCTTTTTTTTTTTACTTGCTTTAAAACGATATAACCATAAAGACGATATATCACTTAAAATATATTTGTAACCGTTATTTATCTGCAATAACGATATACACAAGTATTTTTCAAAACGATTAACATATACTGATTAATATACACAATTGTTATTCAATCTTTAGATGAACGAGCATTATCAGCATTTAAAATATTTTGTCATTTATATAAACATATTACAGTTTAAATAAGAGCATGTACAAATAATCCGTGCTTGCGATATTTAAGCGTTGTGTATTTTATAAACCGTTTGTACGTTTTAAAGTTTGTTTTAAGACTGACTCAACTATATCAAATTAGTTTTTAAAATTATTAAATTGTAAAATAAAAAAACAAAAAATTAAATACACACACCATCAACCGAAAATGACTTACTGATCAAGAAGTCATTTATTCATCGAATACTTACGCTGGCTGGCTGGCTAAAGGCTGTTGGCAGTGGTTGGTGGTGGTGGTGGTTGGTTCGTTTGACTCATCCGTTACAATGTGACTTTACTAGAAGAGTATAAAGTACATACGGTTCGTTGTTTATTTCCTAATATCTACGTATGTATGTTTTGGAATGTCAGGTGTTTTCATTTATTTTTAACACGAGTTATTGAACGCGGGCTTTCTTAAGAGGGTTAGTACGAGTTTTAAATGCATACAAACAGTTGTTTAACATAATGTAATTGTGTATTTTTAATGAAACAGGTGTATAGTACATATAATATTATATTTTTTTCTTAACGTGTTGCAGTTTGTTATGCTTCAATTGTCCTGAAAATTTTGTGGGAAAATTAACAGAAATATTGTTTTATATTCAAATTAAATTACCAGATTTGCTTATTATTCGGATATTTATTTTGAACTAATATTCTAATTGTTGCACTCATTTTTAAGCTCGCACACGCTACAGCAACAATTTTCTTACGGTAACAACACAGAGAAAAATAATCATTGTTAATTATGTTTATTTTTCAAACATTTTTCAATTTTTTTGTGATTTTTTTTTGTTCTATTTTTGCCCACGTATGTGCCCAAAATTAGAACATCCTTTACACCCGAACGTTAAATCAACTTGCTAATGTGGGATCTTTTTTCACAATTAAGGAGTGTGACCAACCTTTGAACAAGGGAGGATGGGATCGCCATTTGATTTAACATCTTATTTTTTTCGCAACATTTTTGAATTCCATACGTTTTTTATTAACCTAAATATGATTCTTGTCAAAATTCACTTTTTCGTAGTTAAATTAATATGTAACATTTTAGATTATATTTTCACATTTTAAAAACAAAAAGAAACATATTTAAAATTAAAAGAAAACAAACATAGTTTGATTTTAAATCGGCTTATATTTAATTTTTGGAATAATTTATATAACATTAAAAAGTTTTTCATATATCTTGGTTGTTGTATTCAAATAAAATTTATTTTTAAATATAATTACAGCGGTATTCATAAAAATTTTAAACAGTGTTTCAAATCAATTTTAAGCAAAATTTGCTAAAATTGTATTCATAAACGAATTTTAGCTTAAAATACCTTTTTAAACCTTGTTTAAATAAACGAATTTTAAACTTGGTTCGATCCTATTTTAAACCTATTTTAAGATGACATTCTTGCTTTGTGTTTATTTTTATTTTAAACATTTTTGCAAAAAATTGGCATTTAAACAAAAGAAGTTATTTGTTTTTGTTTAATAAATAATGGACCATGTATATTTGATGAAAAGAATTAGTAAGAACCATTTTTATAAGGAAAATGTGATATTTTTAGTTGTATTTTGTTTATAATAGAAACTATTGCCCAAATTTCAAACAATCGTCAGACGAAAATTTACAAAAAGATTTCAATTTTGGATAAAAAATTTTAGCAAAAATAATAATATTTTTGGATATTATTCATTGTGTTTTATAGTGGTGTGTTGTTTAATCAAAACAAAGAAAATAAAACCGGTTATTGAATACTTTTTTTTTTTCTACAATAAAATCATTATCTATGTTACACTTTTATTGGGCATTTTTTTTTACTCTTTTTCTTTTTTTTAGTTAATAAACAAGTTTTCATAAATTTTTTGTTTTATAAAAAAAATATTTTTCTGAATAACGACAAAAAAATACATAGAAACGAGTACCGTATGGTTAGTAGTCATTGATTTGCATCATTACGATTAATATGACAAATAAAAAATACAGTTAAAATACTGATTATGAATACGAACTTTTAATAAACCTTTTTTAGGCTTAAAATGTTTTTTAACCAAAATGCATTTGAAACTTGAATTAAGATTTTTTTATGAATACCGCTGTTAAACTTTAAGGTCGGGTAACTTATACAATAAATAACGTTAACCACTTATATTTACATATAAATTTGACATTCACAACTATGGTTAGGCATTAAGCTTTGGTTATTCCGAGATAAGTTATTAGGTCTAAATAAAAAGAGTAATTTTTTCAAAAAAGTAATAAAATTAAATACACTCAAAAAAGTTTGTCGGTAAAATCTACTGTAAATGGCAATTAACACAAAAGTAATTGCTGTTAAAAGGCGCCAAAGTTATTTTACTTTAAAATAACTTAGAAATTTGTAATTTTTAACTGTCAAAACACAACTTACAAATGCAGTTAAAACAACCCAAAATTTCGTAAAAATAAATGTCAAATTTTTATTATTAAAATTTTAAAGTAACTGAAAAAAATTGTTAAAAGCTACTATTTTACAGTTATTATTTCGGTATTTAAATAAAATACAATTTTATTCTTTCGTATCTATTCTAGAAAATGGCACTGGAAACTCGGCCTTCAATGCAAATCATATTAAAGATACTGCTTAATTTGACAGATTGCTATTTTTTCTATATAGTTAAACTCCTCATTACCATTATTTTTAAGATGAGTTGGTTTAAGCTCTCTTCTAATTTGGATTGTTAATACTGAAACTAGCAAGTGTCATATAGGCTTTATAAGGCCAATTTGAGAATCAAGGGTTTTTGGTAGAACTAAAATGTAGGATTTATTAGTACTGATTAATCATGGTTGGCAAGCAATACCTTTTAATTATAACGGTAGTTGTCTATCACGCTCTGATCAATTCTTCAAATATCAGGAGGTTTATTTCATAATATTACCTGTTAAATTTTGTTATATTTGCAAAATTCCGTTATAAATCGGTGTTTCGATAGTTTAGCGTTATTACAACGGTAGTTTAAAATATTTCAAAATTGAAACGTTAAAATAGCGCAATAAACCTGGTTATACAAAAAGACACTTGCCTTTAATGGAGTGGCCATTCTAAAATTTTCATATCGGTTTTAAAGTAGCTGTCGTAGCCAACTACCGTTATTATGAAAAGGTATCGAATGCCAACCATGCTATTAATATATGGATGAAGCTTATTGCACGGCTAATCATTTCACTAACAGTAGGATAAAGTGAATTCGAATATTCATAAATAACTAGATGTGTTTATATATGGCACAATAAAAGATCACAATGTAAATTTTTAATATATAATTATATATGGTTATGCATACCAACATATGTATTTATATATGATAATATATTATTAGATAAATCCACTTATGTTTATATATAAACATTTTTACTCGGTTCCAAGCCGAAATTTTTGGCGGCGGCTAGACTCAGCCGCCAATTAGCCGATCGGCGCAGGTCTCTTTAACTGCATAATTTGTTGTTGTTTTACATTAGTTAGAATACAATGGAGATAAGGTGTTATCGTGTTGTCGCTGTTTTCTTTGTATTTTTTAAACGACAAACTGTTTGTTGTCCTTATAATCCATGTGTATGACGAAAGCAACCATGTAGAGGTTGCATTTTTAAAAGGTTTGTGCCAAGACTAAATACACCAGACAATTCTCGAATTTCGTTAGTTGGTTTGCCAGAATGTGCTCGTCTTCTGTCTGCCAACATTTTGCGTTACATAGAGTTTACTTGCATCAATGAAGTAGCATTTGTTGTCATACGAAGTATACATCTACACCAGTCAGGGTCGTTTAAATGAAAAAGAAATAAATACAACAAACGTTTTAAGTGTTAATTCTTAAAGAAAAAAAATTGTTTTTAAAGAATTTTAAAGGATATATTAATACTGTTATTAATTAACAAGTTAAAAAAGTGAACAAGCAATTTTATAAACTACAATTAAAAGTGCATTTTGCTGGATTTTTATTTCAGTAAGAATTTTACATAAAGGTAAGACATTTTAGTCTTTAAAAGAGGAAGGCAAAAAGTCGATGTCTGGTTTTTATTGCACAAATATGACATGCAGTGGCCGCAGAATTTTTTTGTTTAGTTAAATTTGAAACAGGAATCACAAACAGAAAAATGCTCTTTTCAGACAAAATTGACTTTAATATTCTATATAACTATTAATAATTAAAACATTCACAATAAATTTTCTAAGTGTGTAAATTGTAAAATTTTTAATGCATAAAGTTTAATAGTTTAATAGTTTTAAAGCATAAAGTTTAATGCATAAAGTTGAATCAGCTGTTTCGTCATGATACGCTTGAGAAATTTTAGCTTTAAAGGCTAATTAGCCAGACGTAAACTTATCTGTATAGCAAATGTAATGAGTTAAATAAGAATAAAAGATGTTTTCAAAACAGATTTTCGTTGAGTACGTTTTGTGTATGCATTGCATATGTTCAATGCATAAGAATGACACAAAAAATACATCTATTCTAACTCATTAAATTTTCTATTTACGCTCACGTCTGGCTTATCCAGCATTTAAGCATGGATTAGCCAGACGTAAACGTATCTTTTTTCCAGCAAATTAAATGAGGTTAGAAGATGTTAAAATCTATGTTAAACAAATTTTCATTGTGATATATGTGCAATGCATAAGAATGAAACCAAAAAATTATTCTTTTTCTCATTAAATTTGCTATACATATATACGTTTACGTCCTGCTGATTCAAGACTAGAATCAGCCATACGTAGACGTTATATGACGAGTGATCTGACTCAACCTACCTACCTATAGAAAACGGACCTACCTACCTATAGAAACGGACCTACCTACCTATAGAAACGGACCGTATTCACGTGACATGCACATGTTGTTTTTTAAATAAAGTGGAAAATACAAGCAAACAAAATGTTAAAATTTAAAAAAAATTATGCTAAATAAATAAGGAAATTTAGAAGTGTTAATCAAACATACATTTTGTTTATAACTGCAGTTTATGTTCCGTGCCGTTACGTTGGACTTCGATAAGTCTACGTATGACTAATTGAACCTGCATACTTGGGCGTTGCAAACTAATCCCACAGTGATGTGTTTATAATAACTTCCCACTTGGTTTATGTCTGCAATAAATACTCGAGACTATTCTCGAATCTCGTATGCGTTTTAAAAGATTTGTGCTGCCAGTTTTTTAGTTGAAATCCCAAAATTTCTAAAAAAATTTAAATACCCTCAATTTAATTGTATTTATAGTGAAAAACATTGAAAAAATGGCAAAAATGGAAAAGTAAAATACATTAAAAAAATTAATATCGAGAAAAAAATAGTTATTGTAAGTAAAAATAACATTTTAAGAGGGGGAAAAATATGTCATTTAAGAAAAAAATCTTAACAAAAAGCTATTTTTAAGCTTAAATTGGCTCCCACTGATATAGACTTCGTTATTCCGAGTATTCGACTGTATTTAACATTTGTAATTGATATTTTAGAATTTTTAAAGTCCCAGTGGTTTACACACAGTAATTTAAATTGCAGTAATTCTGAGTATAGGCAAGTGAGAAAAGAAGAATACAAAGGAATACAGTTTTTTAATCGCAATTTTCTTTTGCTTTGTAATTCAATTTTTTTTTATGTAAAATATATTTAAATTGATACTTTTACAGTGTTGACACGAATGCAAGTTCAAAAGAGAATTTAAGAAAATTGCTGCAAGAAAAATTGCTTTGCGAATAAATAAATAAAAAAAAAACAGATATTAATCTACCATACATGAAGTAAATAGAATAGCAAAATAAGCAAATATGAGTAAAAACTGCAAAAAAATAAGTATATAAACGATCTCGAAATATAAGGTTTTTAAGAGGGTTCGATTAAAAAACATATATTTTTGAGGTTTCAAAATCTTGTCAACATATTTTGTTTAAAAAATAGGGATCATTGAAAAGGAATTGTTTCTTGCAAATCCTCCATAAATCAGCCACAACCCAGAGTTGTAACGCACCATTTGGTACCAAATCTCCTTATCTGGCAACACTATTAAAGACTATTCTCGACTCTCGCCAAGTGAAATCAATTTTGTACAATGCTTTTATTTATGAAGAAGAAGCATTAGTTGTCACAAACAAAAAAAGTTGCTACACCGGCCGGTTTAAACACTTGAATTTTGTGCAAAAAATATTTAAATAAAAAAATTAAAGCTATTAAGTAAAAACTGTAAACAATCATAAGTGTGTTTTGTTGGTCATTTATTTGAATATCAACATTTTTAATTTTGATTACATAAAGGTAAGAATTATATTCTCGACCTTTAGACGAATCGATATAAAAAAAATGAAAATTTATCAATTTATATATGTATGTTGTTAATTAAAATCCTAAATCAGCTAAAACAGAATCCAATTCAGATTGTAGGTTGGCTGCCTTATAACGAATTTGAGAAATTTCATCTTGCAAATTGTCCACATTGGCCTGCAAAAGAACATTGCATTTTTTCATGGCAGACAAACGACCTTCATGTTTCTTAAGGCGGGGTTCTAAGTTTTCTTTCTTAGACAATGTAGGTGCATCCTATGAAAAGTGAAATCAGAAAATTGAATGACTCATAATGAAAAAAAAAAAAAAAATTAAGAAAAATCTTTGTTGGCAAGCAATACGTTTTCATTATATTAGTTGGCTCCAACAGTTATGTAAAAACGGATAGGATGCTTATAACCTGAACAATTGTCAAAATACTAAACAATTTATTATGTATTTTTTAGGTACAGTAGAATTCAAAAGGTGTAAAATTATGGAATTGTAGTTATAAAACTTTCATGTCGGGCGTGGTAGACAACTACCCTTATAATAAAAATGCGTTGCCTGCCAACCATGAAGAAAAAATAAATACAAGTTTTACCTCTGCCTCTGATTCTGATGCAGTTTCATTGCCACTTTCTTCTGACTCTGATTCCTCAGATTCCTCATCAGATTCCTCTTCGCATTCTTCTTCCTCTGCCTCTTCTTCATCTTCCTTATCATCATCCTCATTATCTTCATCATCTTCAGCATCTTCTTTCATAGAAGCTGCCATTTTGTGTACTTCTTTTTCCAATTTTTTGAATTTTTTATTTTCTTCTCTATAATTTTAAAAGGAAACTTATTGTGGTATGTACTGAATTTAATACCTTTCTTATTTCTGGACTTACTTAAGTATAACATGATTCTTTTTCATAGCTTCCTTGAGTGCTGCTTTCTCCTTTTTGGCTGCCTCTTCTTTCACCTTTATCTTGGTCAGTTTGCTGCGCAACACCTTAACTTCCTTAACTAAACGACGCTCACGTCTTTCGGCCTTCTTTTCTTCTGGCTCATCAGGATCACTTTCACTTTCGCCCAAGTCAAAGTCTGGTGAACTATCACGACCATTATGAACATCACTGGCTCTTCTAGAATCCAGACCACCACCCTAAGAGTACAAAAAAAATTAAACTCTTGTGATGACGTAATAATTTGTTTGATATTTTTTCTATTCCAAAAAAGTGACATTCTCTATAAAAAAAAAACTGTTTTTTTAAGCAAAATTCAACAAATGTTCTCAATAACAACAAATATTTTATAAAAAATTTTAAATTATAATTTTTTGTCCATAAATGTATATAATTTTTTTTTTTAATTCTGTAACGCTTTTTCTTTAGAATATGTAATAAAAAAAATCATTTTTTTTAATTTACTTTTACAAAAAATACTTGACCGACTGACATTTTGTATGTTCTTTGTGAACTTTATGATTATTTTTATAACACCTTTTTTGGATTTGAAATCAATGAAATATAGTTCTATACTAAAAGTACCTTATGTTTGCCATTATGATAAAATGTTAAAGTGCTGTCAATATCATCAAAATCATAGCAATAATCAAAGTGCGCGGAGTTAGTATACTGGCCCTTGGATAATGCAAAGCAAAGCAATTTATAAGATAAAATTAAAAAAAGCCACGGTTTTAAAGCTAAAGGATAAGATGATTGATAAGATGACTGCAATATTTTACATTCAATCTATGAATTTGATAAATATTATGAATTTCATGAATATAATACATATATTAAATGTATTTTGTTAGTAAATAAATTTAATGAATTGATATAATGTTTATGAATTTTATAAAATAAACTTCAGAATTTTTTAAAGAAAATTCTTGAAATATTTAATATTTGAATTAATAAATGAAATAAATTTGCATGTTAAAATTTGCAAAAAATTTAAATTGATTTTGAATAATTTTGCTCAGAATATACACCATTTTTAATTATTATTAAAAGATTTTCAAATAAAATTTAAACTTTTTAGCTAAAATTGAGAAAATTCTTGATGAAATTTTTAAAAGAGAACAAAAATTCGATATTAAATTCTAAACAGAATTATTAATTTTATTAACAAAATATTAAATATAAAAATTTTAAATTTATACACGCGGAAAAAAATTATTTCAAGATCAAGCAGAAACAACATACAATTAAATAGAAATAGCTTTGAAATCAAACTAAGACCCATTAACACAATGTATTATTAGCTTTTATGTTAACTTATTTAACTTTTCGTTTAATTTAACTTTTAGTTTAATTAAAAAGAACATTGTGTAAATATGTTTCTACTAATTTAAATAAAAAAAACCTAAAATGTTGAAATATTAATTTATAGCGAAAATCTATATTTTACGAGGGCAGATCAATAAGTCCCTGACTTTTCGAACTTTCCTCGTAGTTATATAAAACACAACACTGCTCCCATTAAGTACCACCTTTTAATAGACTACTGTCAAGTTTTGAGCAAGTTCCGTCATTTACTTTGCGTTTAACAACAGGTTTTTTCGAGGTCCATAAAATAGGCATTTGTTTGATCAATAATTTCATCGTTAAAGCTAAATCTCTCCACCGAGCCATTTTTTAGGTTTGGAAAAAGGAAATAGTCACTGGGGGCTAAATCCGGAGAATAAGGCATATGAGGTGGCAATTCGTAGAACGATGGATTTTTGCCATGGAAACTCAAAATTGAAACCACTGAGCCATGTGAGATGTCTATGTCTTTTACAATCTATCGCACATTCAATCTCCGATCGGCCAACACCGTGAATTTTTTCAATTGTTTTGGATGTAGAGACCTCAACTAGGTGTCCAGAACGTTCGGTATCTTCCGTGCTTGTAAGGCCACAACGAAAGTCAGTAAACCACTTTTAACCATTGAAATCGATGGTGCAGAATCCCCATAGTATTTATCAAGCTTTTCCTTGGTTTGATTGACGGTTTTTTTTCGCAAAAAAATAATGTTTAATAAGCATTCAAAATTCACTTTTTTCCATTTTAAAAAAAATTCACGAGGTTGTATGTTTTGAACAGCTGTTAAACGCAAAGTTAATGATGAAACTTGCTCAAAATTTGACAGTAGTCTATTAACAGGTAGTACTTGATGGGAGGGAAGTTTGAAAAGTCACGTACCTATTGATCCGCCCTCGTCACCTATAATATTTGTACTTAATTTAAAAATGTGATATAATAACTGATTTAACTATCCAGCAAAACCATGGTATCAACTACTTACCAGCCTATTTACTCTCTTAATTACTTTTGTTCGCGATAAGCCCAAAAGTAGTGGGTACTCATTATTTTTTTGGCTGTTCGTAAGCGAGAGGGTAACGACCACCCATTACTTTGTGTTTTTTTTGTAAGTGAGAAGGTAATGAACACTCATTACTTTTGGGCTCATCGCGAACAAAAGTAATTAAGCGAGTAAATAGGCTGATAAGTAGTTGATACAATGGTTTTGCTGGGTATGATCTTATTTTCTCTATCTGTACATTTTTGCCCAGGCAGATTTGAGAATCTCAGGATTTGTCGATGGAAAAAAATTTAAGGAATCGCGGGAAAAATTCTTCTAATACTGTTAATTAAAAAGAGTTCTAAGAATCGTGAGTGCATTTCTAAAGAAAAGTTTTATAAAACAAAAATATTTTTGTTTTTTTTTTAAGGGGTTTTCAAAGTTAAAATCTTGAAATTTTCCTGTAAGAAAATTTTCTATAGAATCCTAAGTTCTTTCTGAAGAAAAACATCTGCAAAGTAAATTCAGAAAAAAGATCTTGAAACTAATAACTTTTGTTTATGAAAAATAGTTTTTTTTAGCCCGTAAGTTTATGAGTGTTTTGCAGACATTTCTAGATACATTTTAAGAGATTTCTGTAGGAGAAACAACACCTTTGAATTTTAAAGTTTACCTAAAGAAAAATTCTTAATCTCGGATATTTTTTTTATATTTATTGATATAAATTTCCCATAAGGGAATTTGTGTGTAAAAAGTTGTTTACCTGATGTTAGTCGTTCAATTAAAGTTTTGTCCGAATGTTCAGGAAACCCTTTTTAAATTCTAAAGGTTTTTGATAAATTTGCTAAAAAAATAAATTTCCTTTGATTCAATATTCATAAGTATCTTTTAATTTACGTACAAGTCGTATTAGGTCAAATAGATAATGGAACATTAAAGGATAAAATATGCAGTTAATAAAATTTTTTTATATATTTATGTAGAAATATGAATTTAAAGTGGAAAAAATATTTTTTCAAGTTTTCAACTTTTTTCATCGATTTCATCGAAAACTAAAAAAAAAAACGTATTTTGGGGTTCAGTATCAACGAATTGCTAATTTTAAATCAAGAAAAAAGAACTTAAATTTCATTTGAAACTGTTTGACGTTTAATTAAAAATGGTGTAGAGATTTAATGTATGGACAAGCATTGTTTGCAATGAGTATGAGTATTAAATATGTGTATTATTTACACTCACCAAGTGTAGTAGTATATATATTTAATGGTAGTATTTAACTGAATAAAATGTTTTATTTATTTTTTTTTTGTTAATTTTACCTGCAATGCTTGTGCCAATTTTCTTTCCAACATTTGTATTTGTCTCTTTTGTTCTTCAATTTCACTCTTAGCCTGATCTAACATTTCTCCGGTGCTCAAATATTTCTTTTCTAAATCCTTGGCAGTTATCTTAGATTCTTCAGCTTCTTGTTTCAAAGAATTAAGATAAGCTTCCTCCGAGGCAGGTGTGGTTTCCATAGTGGCAACAATAATTCTTGAACCATATTCTAAAGTTTTTTCACGTGATTTTTCACGTTCCAGCTCAGCTTCTAAAGTGGCGATTTTGGCTAATAATTTCTTATTTTCTCTTTCTTGAGCCTCACGATTACGCAATTCCAGAGCCAGCATTTGTTTAGTGCTCTGTAAATCATCACGTATCTTATCGATATCATCAAGATCATCACCACTGCCATCCAGATCAATAGGATAACCAGCAACAATACTATTAGCTCTAGTAGAACTAGCCGAGGGAGCTGCACCATCGGTGGTCTGCAATATTTAAGCAATTTTAGGGATTTCGATATAATTTCTTAACTTAATAATTTAACAACTTACATCAGCTGCTCCTCCGGTCGCACTAGCCAATAACATATTGACCTTTGATTGTGATTTTTGTATTTGTTCTTCTATAGTCATTTGCCTACGGAATTTCCGTAGACCCTCTATGAAGGGTTTACTGCGATCATTTGTTCGTGTTGGCTTCAATTTAATGCCACCTTGAATTTGTTGTAACAATTTATTATGCGAATTATCCTTTTCTGTTTCGAAAATAAATTTATCATCCACTTTAGTCATTGATTTACAAACAAGAATTGGCTGAGATCTGGATTAGCAAGAGATAATATATAAATTTATTGTTCAAAGACGTAGAGATGATGCACAAGTCTCATACCTATCATTACACTCTACATGCCGTAATTTTTTGCCACTTTCAACTTCCTTCATCATTTCCGACCAGTCGGGACGTCTGCGTGGTCTTGTTCTGTAGAAAAAAAATTTCAAATTTAATTAACTTTAATTTTTGTATTCTCTATACAACTTACTTTAGCTTTTCTATAGCTTGTTTTTGTGATTCTGTTAGATCCCGCTTCTCACCTGGTTTACCCAATGGTGGTGGTGGTGGAGGAGCTTTTGGCACCAATGAAGGTAGTGGTGGTGGTGCCGGAACTAATGAAAGCACACAAAAAGGAAACATAATATTTATTAGATTTTTTGCTGAGATTTCGTTTTAGAAAATATACTGTAATTATCAATATTAATTATATTTATGAAAAATTAGATTAGTAAGAATTATATGAATTTGAAAATGTTAGCATGGTAAATTAAAACTTTTGCTTTTAAATGATAATATTTTTATTAAACTAATTTTGTAAGATTTTTTATTTGAAATTGGAAAAATTTCAAATGAACTAAAATCTGAAAATAGATAAAATAATCGAAGATGTTAAATTATGATTTAAAAATAATTTTTCCTCTTTTTCTTTTAATTTCATATTTAAAAATTCTTTTTAATTGGAATTTTCTTAGTAGTAAGATTTTATATAAATTCAAAACTACTTTTTAATTGGAATTTTCTTGGTAGTAAGATTTTATATAAATAACGGAAAAATTTACAGAATCTGATTAATTTTTTTAAATTAGATTTAAGGTTTTTCTTTTAAAATCTTCAACGTTTACACTTCACATTTTTGGCAGTTAATAAACTGTACTGAATTATTTAATTAACATAAAATAATTACTGTTTTATTGAATTCAATGAAGTAGTGACACATGATTTCAAATTTTAAAAGTCTCATCTGAAGATTTTTTTTTTCAATAGAAAAATTTACTGATTTCTAAAATTTTTGTGTAAAAACATAAGTTTCTAAGATAGATTTCATATTGAAAGCTGTTAACCGATCTTTTTAATACAAAATTGCCAAATTTTAAAGTTTTTTTTTTTTAAATTCTCAACTTTAGAATAAAATAACTTGAATTATGAAAAAATTTCCACATTTATTTAGAAAAACTCGCAATTTCTCAGAATAAATGTTAAATTTACGTAAATTTTCATGCAAGATATTTTTCCACTGAAATTCATCTGTTTTGCTTGCTGTTCCTACAGAAAAATGCCTGCCCAGAAATGCATCATATGATGCGCATCTGTGTATAGTTTACGATGTTGATTCTTCATTTTTAAAAAACAGACCGATTCGGGATTTTTTTCCCTTAATTTTAATAAATCGAAAGCCGGTTTTTTTGGATGTCGGTTAACCGGTTTATTTTTATTTAAATATACATTTTTCCAATTTTTGCAAATGTTAGTTAATAGGCTTTTTACACTGCACAACATCCTTGTGAAACGCATGGAAGATGTTGAAAATGTGGAACAAGTGTTTGCATTGGCAACATCTTTCATATGTTATTTATTCAGCTGTCAAAAAAATAAAAGAAAATGACGCATAATTTTTGTTAAAAATAAAAAATGGACTTAGAAAAAGCATTAATCATTGGAGTAGTTGTTGCTTTGCAAAAACAAACTCGAATTTTAATGCAGTACAATAAAATATTAAAGGCCATTCTGGAAGATGGTGATGAAGAAGAATTTTTGGTAGACATATGTATGAAATTCTTACATCTGCAGCTCATTTTCCTTTGTTGAATAAATTTTTTTTGTATTTTCTGCAATGTCAGTTTGCTAGTGATGGCACAAAGAAAATCGCCTTTTTTTTTTGTAATTTTTTAGTGATGACACTTAAAATAACGAAAGATGTAAGATGAAACAAAATGGGAAAGGATCATCTTTTGTAGATGTAGAATTTTTAGCCTGTATAATTTTTATGGGAAGATGTTAACATCTTTGCAAATTGATGAAAGATGTAAGATGTAGCTCAGTGGAAAAAGGCTATAAGCCTGTTAAAATTAACACTCTTTCAAGTGAAATTATTTAATTGAAAAACTATTGAGATTTTGAATTTGAAAAAATAAAATGCTCTATAACCCAATCGGACATTTCTAGCTCGAGATATGATTCGTCAAGTGAAAAAAGTTCGAAAAATTAAAAAATTACAATATCTCAAAAACTGTTCCATAAAAAAAATTTAACCTTGATTTTCGAATTCAGCGGGAGAAAATACATAAGGAAATCAATCTCTCATCAACTGTACATGAAAAAAATTTCATTTTGTAAACTAGTGTAATCAATGATGAAAAAAATTAAAACATTTTTCTGTCAAAATATGGATTTTCTTAGAAAGTTTTTATAAAAAAAAAAATCATTTTGGATGTAATTTTTTTTTATAAAAAATATCAATTTGCAAATTTTATATTTTTTTGTAAATACAACAAGATTCTTAGTAAAATTAGGTTTGATAATGAATTCCTAGATTTTCGTCTAATATATGAACGACAATTTTTCATGCCAAAGATGAATGAAAACTACTAGATCTAACGAGAAAATTGCGAAAACTTTTTCGATGCGAGAAATTTTGAAACGGGGTGCAGAGTTCCTAAAACATTTGCGACTTAAATTTAATAAAAATTCGACGTTTCCAGTGTATACAATTTACATGAATTAGTGGTAGCTATTTCTTAAAATTATTACAATTCTTTCAAGATTTTTGCTTTAATATCGTTATTTGATTTTTAACAGTAAAACCGGTATTTTGTAAAAACCGAAACCCAAACCAGTTTTTTTAATAAATGATTTTTCAAATAAAACAAAACATTTTTTAAAAAGACCGGGTTTGTAATGCATTTTCGAGCATCTGACAATTTTAGTGTTGCCAGCTGATGTTTTTACGAACGCCTTGCGTATCAGCTGCAAAGCAGTGTTGCATTTCCAATTAGGCCCCCAAAGCTTTAGGTCATTAGACAAAAGCAGTTTCAATTTAATAGTTAAGAAATTTTATGATTTATTTTTTTTTTAGTTGATGTCTGGCAATTTAATTGAAAACTGACAATTAAATTGAAAACTGACATACATACAGTATGAATTTAATATGAAATTAAAAATATTATTTATAAATAATGAAAAATAAAATGAAATGAAATATCGATGGTCATAAGTTGACAAAGCCATTATAATTCCCTCTTGAGTAAAACCCGTTTGAAACTACAATAGATTTATTTTGGAATGGATATAGATGAAAAATATAAGAATTTGAGAAATTATGGGAAATTAATGTGGGTAAAGACTACAACTGTGTAAGACAACAGTATGTATCAGAGAACTGCAAATGCTGATTGCAAAACGTTCATACGCAATCAACACAAGAATAAATATGTGAATATACTCCAACACACATATTTGTTGATGATTTTAAATCAATCAAACGACGTGCAAATTGTTTTGTCACTGATTTATAACCATCGGTCGTTGTTAAACCATTGATTTTATTCTGTTAATTCGAGCCAACAATAATTATTTTGATGTAGAATAAATCAGAAAAAACAACAAACATCGTGTATGAGTGTATTCATAATTAAAACAAAATAGTTTCTTATCTATAAAAAGGGGGTGGTTTTGTAGAAACACATTTCATATATGTTATCTATATATTAGGGTGGCTCTAAAATACGTTTTTTTATAATTTTTATTAGGAATACCAAAAATATCGTTCTTTGTGAAATTTTTTTTAATTTAGGTCGATATCTCAGGCACCCTATCTTTTTAAAGTTAAATATTGCCTAATATTCCAATAAAAATAGATGAAAAAAAAATTTAGACAATATTTAAATTTTTACGGATTAGGCAAGTCTGAGATATCGACCTAATTTTTTTTCCAAAAAAATATTTGTATTTCACAAAGAAAAATATATTTAGTATTGTATTACTTATAAAAATTCTTAAAAAGCGGATTTAAGTCCCACCCTAATGTAAACAATATCATTTATGAAATGTGTTTCTATTTTGTTTTAATTATAAATTAACTCATATGCGTTGTTTGTTGTTTTTTCTGATTTATTCAACGCTCACTTTTTGTTGAGTGATTACATTTGCAGTAAACATAATCGACATATGATTCACACTGATCCCAATTACGCTTTCAGTAACATGATGCTGATTTTATTCTACAGTGAATTTTGTTGAATTATTAAATGTGAACAAGAATTTTTGTGTATGATTAAATCAAGAAAAAAGTTGATTTTGCAGTTCTCTGGTATGTATCAGTAAAATGGGCAATGTTCCCATATGATTTATATCCTTATCAATCCAATACAAAATAAACCTAGTGCCAAACTGGATTTAACAGCATTCTATTCAAGTTCTTCATTATCCAGAATTAATTTCGCATCCTTATCTCAAGTGGAATTTTTATTGTCCATTATAAGTTGTTATTATATGACCCATCGATATAAATTATGTGTGAATAATACTGTATAAATTTTTAATATATAATATTTGTATAAATTTATGACCTATTTTATTTTTCTTGTTTTTAGTGTTGGCCATTCATTAAATAGGTGTTATTAATTGATAGCATCTGTTCCATTTATACAATATCATACACATAAAATACAAATTTGTGATTTTGACATTTACACATTCTTTATAAAATAACGAAAATTCTTGCTGTATAATCATCACTATAATATACATTACCAGTTATTTAAAATATCATTGAAAAACTCAAACTTTTGTGAACAATATTTACAAAGGGATTTAAAAAAAAGCATCAAATTAACGTTGTTGTTTTGAGCAATTAAAGTTGAAAAGCTGGTTGCAATAGGTGTTTTTTTTTCATAATACTCCTTAAGTTTGCTTATTAAAAAAAGTGTTATTATACAATATTTTCAAGTTTATATTTTAATTTTATAAAGAAAAAATCATTTAATTTTAAAATTTTTATTTCGTTGTTGTTAACATACATCAGTTTTAAAATTATTAAGATGAATTTTAAAATTTATTCTATTTAAGAAAGAATTCAAATTTTTTTTTTTGAAATTTTGCAAATAATTTTTGAAATAAGTTTTATGTCGATCCCCTTATTAATGAATCTGGGATTATTATAAAGATTAATACTTCAAAGGGAACTAATAGTCTTAAGCAATCATATTATATTAAGGATTATACTAACTGCTTCCAGAACCGGTCTTGAGAATGAGGCGTTGTCCTGAAGGAAGAAATTCAAAAACCTAAGGCCTGTCTCAAGAAGTTAATCAAGTGACAGGTCACGGACCTAGTTTTGCATAAGTTTATAAAATTTTTCTCGTACAGTTATTACAAAGAAAAATTTGCAAACTTTTTGGCTCTATGGCAAAACAATGTTCAAATTGGTGGTTTTCCTCAAAAAAAAGTATTCTAATTTGCTGAAAATTCTTTTTGAAGCCATTTTTTAAAATCTTTATATAAAAAATCTCAAATTAGATTTTTCATGATATTGTGATAAGAACGTTAGGAAATTTATTTCCAAAATATAAATTATATGTTAAATTTGAACTCTCTAAACATCGGACCAATCCGTTCGTTAGCTTATTAAAAATATAAAATCGTAGTCTCTCTGATACTTTATCCGTTTATGACAAACTTTATAAAAACTATTAGGCCAGGGTTGCCATACAAGCGGCAGCGTTTTTTGTGCTATGAAGCGTCGTTATAACACAGAATTGCACACAATTACAAGGGCGGATCAATAAGTCCGTGACTTCGAACTTCCCTTGTAGTTATATGAAGTACCACCTAGAAATAGACTACTGTCAAATTTTGAGCAAGTTCCTTCATTTACTTGGCGTTCAACAGCTGTTCAAAACATACAACCTCGTAAATTTCGAGTGCTCATTAAACATTATTTTTTGCGGAAAAAAACCGTCAATCAAACTACTATCGATTTCAATGGTAAAAAAAGTGATTTACTGACTTTCGTGGCACGGAAGATGCCGAACGTTCTGGACGCCCAGTTGAGGTCTCTACAACCAAAACTATTGAAAAAAATTCACGATATAGTGTTGGCAGATTGTGGAAGACATATACATCTCACAGGGCTCGGTGGTTTCAATTTTGAACGATCACTTGGGTGTGAGAAAGCTTTTCCCAAGATGGCTGCCGCGTTTGCTCTTAATCGACCACCAACGGAATCGTGTGACAGCTTAGTTTTCATGGCAAAAATCCAATCGACTTATTCTCCGGATTTAGCCCCCAGTGACTATTTCCTATTTCCAAACCTAAAGAAATGGCTCGATGGAAAGAGATTTAGCTCCAACGATGAAATTATTGATCAACAAATGCCTGCTGTATGGACCTCAAAAAAACTCGCTGTAAAGGGCAAGTAAATGACGGAACTTGCTTAAAATTTTACAGTAGTGTATTAAAAAAGGTGGTACATGATGGAGCAGTGTTGCATTTCATATAACTACGAGGGAAGTTCGAAAAGTCAAGGACTTATTGATCCGCCCTGGTAATAGTATAAATAAAGAGTAGTTAAAAAATAGTATTCAGATTAAATATTGGATTAACTGTAATTCTACCAGTTTAAAATATCATTCCAACGATATGTTTAGTGTTCGTTTAGAGAAACGAATAGAATTTAATTTTATTATAGTTTTTTTTTTTTTAATTTATAAAATCTGACCAGGGTTGGCATATTTCCTTCTGAAAAATTTGTTACGCCAGTGTTGGCATGAAAATGCTCTTAAATTGGTATTTTTTTTTTGAAAAATTCTTAATTTTAAATGTTTAAAATTCTTTATATCATGAAACATAAATAAAAATTTTAAACCGATAATAACCCCATTGTCATGAACGAGATTTTAGTTATTTTGAAGATTTTTGCATTATTTCTTGTATTATATAGAGATTTTCCAATACAATTTTCTGTTATTTAAGTCAAAAAAATTGAAAACTTTTCGGAATTACCGAAGCTAATTAATGCAGGACTGAAGCAAAAGTATTAGAATTAAGAAACAAATTTAATTATGTGTAGTTTTTTAACAATTGAATTTTCCTGGTATTGATCGTCATAACGGCATATGCAGTCTCAACATTTTGCTATTAATTTGACGTCATATGCCGTTTGTCCGCGAATTTGTTAACTTGAAAATATTGTAGCAAGCTTGTAAGTAGTAAAGGAGGAAGAGTAGTTGCAGAAGATTAAATAGTTTTTGTATTTTGTTTTTGGTACCGTTAAAACTTACCATTTTTGATACTGAGTTCGCGTTTAATTGACGGCGTTTTACGTAATGTTTTCGTTTTGAATTCGGGCTTAGGATCCTCTTTCGTTTCCTTAAGAATTTCATCAACTTTGGGAACCTTTTTCAAAACGGGTCGTATTTTTAAAATATTCTCAGTACTTTTGCTAGGCAAGGGTTTCTCCTCACGTTTAACATGTCGAAGTTTGGGTTTATCTAATTTAAAACGTAATCTACGTTCGCGTTCTTCTTCGGTTTCACCTTCGACGGGTTCATCATCGTCTACGATTTTTTTCATTGATTTGTCACGTTTAACTACAACCGGTCTAAGTTTGGGTTTTTCTAATGAAAAACGTCTCTTTAACTCACTTTCTTCTTCCTCTTTTTTGGTTGCAACTGTTTTGGGTGGAATTATTTTTTTCGCTGTCGTCGTTGCTGTTGTTGCATTGGTCGTTTGTGGTTTTTTAGTAGAAGTAGCAGCAGATTTTGGTTTAACGTTTTCTTCAGATTCTTCTTCGGATTCCTCTTCTTCAGATTCTTCTTCGGACTCTTCCTCTTCGGATTCTTCTTCTTCCTCCGATTCTTCTTCAGTTTCTTCCTCTTCCTCAGTTTCTTCTTCCTCGGATGAGGTTGGTGGTGTGGGTTCTTTTTTCTTGGCTAATGTAGTTTTACCCACTGGTGTTTTACTAGCATTTGTGGCGTTTAATTTTTTAATAGGTTCTGGTTCCTTTTTAACCGGAGCTATTACTTTCTTAGGAGGTTCTGTAGATTTTTTCACCGGTTCAGCATTTGTTTTGGCCGCTGTTGTAGAAGTTGTTGGTTTCTTCAAAATACTTGTGGTGCTATTAGGTTTTTCTGTGGTACTATTGGTATCCTTGGCATCGCCAGTTTTTCTAGCCCAGGGCACTGAAGTTTTGGGTGTAGGTTTTAAAACACTTTGAGCACCTTCATCTTTAACCCATGGTGGTCGAAATGCAGCACGTCCAGCCGCACTAGTTGTTGAATTTGTTGTAGATTTTGGTGCCACAAAAGGCATTGTAGTACAAAAGAAAAATTCACAATAAATGTAACTGTTTTTCGGTTTTTAAATCACTTATTTTCAATAATAGTTTTCAAGTTTGTTCAAACTTAAAACATGTTAAAAATTTATAGATTCTTTGTCGTTTAAGAATTTTTTAACTTGTTCGTTATTTATATATGATTAATCTTTAATTTATGTTTACTTTTGTTTTGGCTGTATATTATTAGTAAATAATAATTTGACTCTTTTTTGTTCACGTAAACGATGAAAAAGTGAAAAAAATATAATAAATTTTATTTTCAATTTTTTTTTGTTTGTTTCAATATAAATTTAAAAGAACAACAACTGTTTATATTTCCCAAAGACATCTTTTTTTGAATTTTTAGTTTTATTTATAGATAATGAATATTAAAATATTAGCATCACTTAAAAAAAAAAAAAAAATTGTTCCCCACATAAAACATTTCTTGGCACAGACATTTAGACGAATTTGTTTACTAATACTGAAAATATATTTTTTAGTCATGACGTTGGAATATCTATATTATAATAAAGATATAAACTGGTTGATCATCAGTTTATTAATGTTTATGAATAGGGTTTGTTGAGTTGGAAGGGAAAATTTACCAAAACTCAAGAAAAGGGTTTTTAAAATTAATTTCTACACTTATAACTCGATAAGGTACTTTTTTTTTGATTCTTTTACATTCAGCTGTTTGCCGCACGTTACAATTTGACGCAATTAGTGAATACTGTCTGTGAAAGTGTAAAGAAGTTAATATTTAGAAAACGCAAGGAAGACAATGAGTAAAAGACTACGTGTGTTCGAGTGTTTGAACGATCCAGACAATTTCTGCAATGTTTGTGGCCAGTTTATAAAAAAAAATCACGCACACAAGTTTACTCCAGCAGTACAATTGCACTATTTGAATTATTTTGGTATTTCACCAAATATCACAGAACCATGGACACCTAAGTCGCTGTGTGATCTTTGCTATATAAACTTAACCAACTGGGCAGCTGGCGGAAGGTAAGAATTTTTATTTAAACACATTATACATAGCGAATATAGTAATTTATTTTAATTTTAGCCGCCATATGAAATTCGATACACCAATGATGTGGAAAAAGCCGCTATGCCATTCCACAGACTGTTATTTTTGCCTCACCACAAACAGTGGGGTAGGAAGATTTTTTAAATGGAACTACGCTCAAGTGGGATCGTTTGCGCTTCCAGTACCACATTCGCATGATGTGCCATATCCAGTGTGCCCTGGTGCATCTCTTCAAAAAGCAGAATCGTCAGAAGAAGAGTCTGAGTCAAATGCAAGCGAATTTGAGCCGGGTGCAAAGCGAAAATTACTGTCACAGGCCGAACTAAACGATTGGTGTCGCGATTTTGGTCTCACTAAGGAGAAATCCGAACTTTTTGCGTCTCGGATGATACAGTGTGGATTTGCAGAAATGCAGTAAAGATCCTGACAAATATTTTGGAGAGTATTATTGACTTTTTTTTTTACATTTGTTCGCTCAAAATATGTTTACAGTAACTGTAGTTTATTTAAAAATTTACCGGCACATTTGTTTTTAAATGATTAAATAGTTAAAATAAAATGAAATAAATTTCTCAAAATTTTTTGATATTCAAAAATAAATTACATACAGATACTGATTTTCTGTTACAGTTTGTATTTTTATTTAAAATAAGTCGTTAATTTTTACAGGCTTTGTAATTCATTTTTATGGCATTTAAGAAAACGAATAAACGAAATTCACTGACTGAAGGAATAATCATTACTTTTTACGGATTTTGTAGTTATTTACTTGACAGTTAAAAGAAATATTTTTACGGATTCGTGGTTAGTTTGCTAACTGAAAAATCATATATTATTTACGGTTGTTGTAAGTTAATTTTTTAACATTTAAATTTCGTTAATAATTCGAAAATATAATTTTGCGAACCCTATTTGATTTCTATTGCATTTATTTATCTCTTTTTAAATTTGTCTTACATTTAAACTTTTTTTTTTTAATTTCCATAAAATTAGCCTGTATTTGTATATTAATGATCACATTTTGTACGACACCACCAAATGTTTTAAAAAATTTTATTTTGGCAACAAATTCTTTCGTTGTTTAACTACAAGTTAGTCGCCTATTTTGTTATTGTGACTGTGTTTATTTTAAATTTTGTCGCTTCTCGTTTATTCGTATAATTTTATATTTTGGTGAAAATTGTGGAAAAAAAACAAAAATATTTTAGTGTTAATATACAGAGGATGCGAACTCAGGCATATGCATATATGAAAATGTTGCATTAGGATGCCACCCAATTGCATAGAAATTTTCATGTCATGGAATTTTCGACTGCATCAGGGTCAATAAATGTACATAAAAATCGCTAAAACTATTAGTGTATGACCAAACATTTCGGTCAAAAAAACGATAATTGATTAGTAGTGGGTATTTTAAAGCTCTATATGAAAATCTTGTTAATGGAAAATTCGCCCCTATAAAACATTTTCTTTTAGAACAATTTTTTAATCCTATTAATGCTTTTTTTTTCAAATAACACATTTGTATAGGAAATTGTGTTTGGTTTGTGTTTATAATGATATTCGCTATTGTTGGACTTTTAAACGACTTCGCGAATACATCTTTTCAGCCATATTTCAAATATTTTACTAAATTCATGATATGACGTTTATGAAATAAACAATTTGGGTATCAAACATTTTTTTCACTGTTACTTGAAAACTGAGTACAAAAAATAAAAATTTTCTCAATTTCAGACATGTTTAAATAAAAACGGTTAATTGGCATCACTTTTAAACCCCTTTATTTTAACCTTGGGATGCGCCCTTCTTAATAAATTACCCGTTTTTCGTTTTTTTTTTTGATTCGTTCATATAAGTATCAATGAAGTATGTACAAATTGGGTATCAAATGAAAGGGAGATCTATATAGTTTCAAACAACTTGATTCAAAAAAATAGATATAATAAAAAAATAAAAATAAAAAAATAAAAAAATTAAAATAAAAAAATAAAAAAAATATATATTTTTCACCATTTCTATAGAAAAAAGTGATTTTATTCCTGAGGTGTACATATACTGGGTAATTTAAAATGGGGCATATGTATATCAAAAATTAAAAAAAAACCGTTGTTTCGAGTTACTAAACGTTTATTGAGATACTCGTTGATAACAATTCGCATCCAACTAAGCTCTTAAAGTAAAAGACTAAGCCCATTTTGCAAAAAGTCAAAAATATTTTTGACTGCAAAAAAAGTCAAAAACATTTTTGACTGCAAAAAAAGTTAAAAAATTTTTGACTGCAAAAGTCAAAGTCAAACATTTTTGACTGCAAAAAAGTCAAAAACATTACATTTTTGGACTCAAAAGTCAGTCAAAAACATTTTTCGACTGCAAAAAAAGTCAAAAACATTTTTGGACTGCAAAAGTCAGTCAAAAACATTTTTGACTGCAAAAGTCAGTCAAAAACATTTTTGACTGAAAAAAAAAGTCAAAAACTTTTTTGACTGCAAAAAAAGTCAAAAACTTTTTTGACTGCAAAAAAAGTCAAAAACTTTTTTGACTGCAAAAAAAGTCAAAAACGCTTTTGACTGTAAAAAAGTCAAAAAATTTTTGACTGCAAGTCAATATTTTTTTTTAAATTTCATTTTATTTTTTTTTATTTTTTTTATATTTTTTTATTTTGTTTTTAAATTTTTTTTAATTTTTTTATATTTTTTTTTATATTTTTTTATATTTTTTTAAAAGGATTAAAGAAAAGCTTTCGAAAACATATTTGACAAAATTTTCTAACTACAATATGTCAAAATTCGGCACTTTCCACTTTGGATAGTGCTTGACCGGTCCCGCTGAAGTTTTGTGTTAAAACTACTACCCTATAGGAACCAACTTGGCGCAAGTTTCATCCCGATCCCAAGACATGGATTTTAAAAGTTCGTATACTTGAGATTCAATCCCCCATATGCTTGTTATAGGGTTGCAAATGCTAAAAGCCCACAAATCATGTCTTCAAATTTAAAGAATATAAGACACAATATTGGACTTCGGCCTAATCGTAATTTCATTTATATTTCCCCCAATATTTTCTTCTCCGCTAATTTTTCCGACCGTATAATTAGAAATATTTGCCTTCCCGCAATTTCGTCCGCTTCCCAGAATATGACTCAATTTGTACTGATGGTGTAGGGATCTCATAGTGGGGCTAAATAAACAATATTTTTTGTAATATGCTTTAAATTTGAGATTGCTTAATTAATTAAGCTTTACTTTTCTACCTCTAGATCGAGCTAGTTTCGAGTTTTAGTAAAGCATACATTTTATTAAAAATTGCTTAATAAATGGCACCTTATTCTGATACATATGTTTTGTATATATTTTTAATTCATTGTATTCTTTGTTATACATACAAATTTATATATATACATATATATTTTTTTAAGAATATAGCAGAGAAATGTATCGAAAAAATAACGAATAAAAAATATAAAATAAAAGTTTATTTTCATAATAAGGAAAATACAAAAAAAAAAAAAAAAAAAAACATAAATTTGTACAAAAATAAATTTTATGGAGGCGTAATAACGCAATATATTTAAAATTCATTGTGCCACTTTAATTCAATATAAAGGAAATTATAAAATTAATATTTCGTTATTATTTAACATAAATATATGGAAAATTGTCAACTAATAACTTTTATTTTGGTAAATACATTCAAAATGTCAGTTTAATTGTGTTTTGGGCATTTTAAATTAATATAAAAATGATTCATTAATTTTCAAACAAAAAAATATAAATATTTTTAAATAAACAGTTGTGTTGTTCTTAAAATTTATATAAATTATACTTTGATTTTTTTAATTTTCAAACAGTAGTTGTTTTAAGGAAAAATTTTAAAGCCAGAAAAAATTCTTTTCGAATATATACACTTTTTTTTTCTCTAAAAACAAAATAAATATTTTACACTGCACTTTTTTTTAATTTTTTTTCAATACTTTTTTTTTTTTAATATATGTATATGTATTCAATACTTTATATATGTATTGTGTTTCTTCGACCTTACGCACTAAACGTACAAAAATTCTATCTAGACAATATCGTTCCACGGCCTAAAATGAACTAGACAAAAAATGGCTGGCAAAATCTTAGAATGGCCAAAATACAAGTTTCGTTATTTTAAAATTGTGCTCTAATATTTATTTTTGAAAATATGTATTATTTTGTTAGTTTTATAATTCCGTTAAGAGTTTTCCGGATTATCATACTCATTTACAATAAAAATTTTGCGCTACTGCAACTCTCTTACACTCTCCGGCATTATTATTGAAATCTCTTTTTTAAATTTTTTTTCCAATGCAAAATATTTGGCGCTGGCTGCATTGTGTAGCATCTTTTTGGTTTTGAATTTGGAAATTGTGGTATATTTTCATTTTTTCTTTGGTTCTGTGTACACAATTTTCGATAATATTGAAAATACTGTGTGATTTTGTTTTTAAAATGACAACATTTATATTTATTTCTAAATTTCATTAACAAGGAGAGCGTTCCCCTTACCTCGGATTTCGTTTTTTTTTTTTTGTGTGGGAAATTTGGTTTATTTATTAAATATTTTCTAATTTATAATATAAACAATATTTTTGGGGGTTCATCGTTCTTTTTTTTTTGTGGAGGTTGTGGTTGTAAAAAAGTTTGCAATTTTAAACATTTTCAATAACATTTAGTTAAATATAATTTTTAAAATATTTTTCAATGAAAAAAAGGATAAAATAATGGATAATGAATTTTGGCGACGAATAAAATAAAATTTAATGGATTACATTTTTTTTTAACAAAAACAAACAAACAGATTAATCTGAAGAAATAAGAAATTTCGTGATTTCAAAAATGGGAAATGTGAAAAAAAATGTTTTTTTTAAACGTATGAGTAATGTAGAAAAAATATTAATCATACGCAGTTATATATCTACAGCAGTTGAGAGAACTAAGTGCCATTTAAATAAATAGGATTTTCCTTAGTTTTCTAAAAATATATGTATAGAAAATATGAAATTTTTTAAAAAATATATTAATCATACGCATATTAAAAGTTTTTAAAATCAGTTCCAATGTTTAACAAAAATTTTAATTAATACAAAAATTAATCATTTAGTTAAAGTAATAATTAATTTCAAACAAATTTTTAATTAAAAATGTTTAATAAAATTATACAGGTTGGTTGAAAAGTTACTGCGCTCGAAATGTTTTTGTTACGAAATATTTTTTTTTATTCAATATAATCTCCTAGAAGCTCAATACACTTGTTTCAATGATCTTCCGATAATTTTATCCCATCCTTATAATGGTTTTCCGGAAGCTCTGCAAAATAACCGTCTACGGCTGCTATGGCCTCTTCATTCGACGAAAAATGCTTTCCACGAAGGAATTGTTTGAGATTTCTGAAGTCACTGGGAGCCAAATCTGGTGAATACGGTGGATGTTCAAGCAATTCGTACTTTAATTCTTTGAATTTAGCCATCGTCAAAACACTTTGTGAGCAGGTGCATTGTCTTGATGAAAAATGATTTTTTTCTTCTTTAAACCAGGTCTTTTCTCTCGAATTTTTTCATCCAGCTGATCCAAAAGGCTGCAATAATATTCAGAGTTGATTGTTTTACCTTTCTGAAGATAATCAATCAACAAAATTCCTTTTGCATCCCAAAAAACTGATGCCATAACCTTCTTTGCTGGTCGTTGTGACTTCACCTGCTTTGGAGCTGAACAACCAGCTTCAGTCCACTGTAAACGTTCTTGTTTCAATTTAGGATCATGGTGGTAGATCAAAGTCTCATCCATAGTTATAAAACGACGCAAGAAGTCGGTTTTATTCGGCTTAAAACGATCCAAATTACGCTGAGTAATTTGTTTTCGATTCAGTTTTTGTTGAATTGTTAATTCATTAGCAATTTCACGCTAAGTCAAACTTGGATCTTCACCAACCATATTATATACCTGCTCAATGATTTCTGCTGTGGTTGCAGTTTTTGGTCGTCCTTCGCGTGGATCGTCTTTAAGGCTGGTACGACCACGTTTAAATTCACCAGCCCAAAATTCAACGGTGCGTTTTGAAGGTGAGGACTCCTTATACACTTCTAACAATTGTTCATAAATTTCCTTTGCTTTTAAACCCTTCAAAACAAAGAATCTAATGACTGCACGATATTCAATTTTTTCCATATTAAAAAAAAATCAATGACACGTCAACTTCAAATGGCTTGTAAACAAAGATAGAATTGACAAAATGACTTGCAACTTTGCATGTGTTCTCAGGACAGTTATACCAACTTGAGAAAAAAAACGTTTGGAGCTAGCAATGCCATCTCTTGGTGAGCGCAGGAACTTTTCAACCAACCTGTATTTAAACAATTTAAATCATTATTTAAATGATAAACTGTTTCATAAATATTATAAAGTATTTTATATTTTAATTAAATTTTAATCAATTAAAGAATTCGTTTGTTATATCAATTATTTTTTTAACCTTCCAATGCACAATACTATTTAAAAGCGGTATTTAGATTTTAAGTAGTTTTTGGCTAAATAAATATTTTTTATTAAAGCAGTTATATTATGTCGATAGAAAGCATGACTACTTATTTTGCCTTCCAACACTTTTTGTACAACGAACAATTTTCCAGCGAGAAGGATGTAAAATTAAAATTTTGTAAATTTTGAAAAAATATGATATTTAAACAGTAAAGAATATATAAAAAATCGTCAAAAATATATTTGCTTTCGGATATACATTACTGATTATAACAAATGTAGTTCAAAGTCTCTACTTGCAAAATAAGTTAATATTTTTGAGCTAGGACTCACAGGACATCATTAGGACACGTTTTACGAATATACCTGTAACTCAAAAACCAGCTTAAAGATTTTTTTTTAGAAATTTAGCACAGGTACTTTACTCAGACCTTTTAGTAAGATAATTAATTTTGTTAAAATTAATTTATGTTTGGTGTCAATTTCGCTAAATTTCGCAGTTTTCAAATAACGCAAATATCCATAACTTTTAAACTAACAACACTAGACCAACAATTTTTAGAATGTAATTTTAAATTACTGATAAGTATTATTTATAGCAAAAACCAAAATTATTTGATTATGGGAATTCTTGATTCGCCCTCAACTTTTATAGGGCTTAATGGTCTAAATCAAAATTTTAATATTTTTTGTTTTTAGTGCAAAATATGGAAAGATCATTCGATGGTGAATCATATCAATTAAAAATTAAAATTTTAATTATGGCAATGCGAAACAAATTTTTAGATACGGTTTTTTTGGTATCTTTAAGATTTTTTGTTGAAATCTTCTTTTTTTAATTTCCATTCTTATGACTTTTATAATTTCTTTTTTTTTTTTAATTTACCGCATACTTTAAGTAAAAATATTTTAAGAATTTTATGCTTACAAAATAAGGAAAATAGATCAAATTGCAATAATCCGGAGATTGTGTAAATCTTCTCAAATACTAAATTTTTTCAAATTTACGTATAATTAATATTTTTATTTATTAATTCCATATTACTCATACGTAGAAAAAATATGAATGCTGTAAACAGCATATATATAAATTAATTTTTATATTATTTCAAATTAAGCTTAAGATCTCTTTTTATTTATAAAAAATAATTATAAATATTTATCCCAAAATTTCGTCACCACATTGGGTGATGTCTTTAGGGGAATTTTTTGAAATAATTAATTTTTAATAAAAACAAATTTATCAGGGACATAACAGATAACTTTTATTCCATAAAATTACATTTTTGAATTTGTTGTTTAAACATTTTGAAATTTTTATTTAATTACCCTGTGTAATTTTTATTAAAACTCAATATAAAAAAACACTTTAAAACATAAATTTTTATTTTATAAACAAAAACAAAAATTATTAGATGTTTTTTTTTTCATTTAAAAAAACTATTATAAAATGAAATCATTTACTTGAAAACATTGGAATTTTACAGTTTATTTATCCTGTAAGTAAAAAAATGATAATAAGCTGGAATTGGACAATAAATTACCACAAGCTAATGCACGTATTAGCCCAACGTCCAGCAAATATTTCAGGCATATTTAAAAGTTCTTGTTTCAAAAAAATCATAATGCAATTTTTATAAATTGGTTTTAAATAACAATAAACAAAAAACAGGTAAAAACGGCCTAAATTCGTCTGTGCCGAATTTTCGAATACCCTCCACCAATATCCTAAAAATGTGTTCTCTACTGTTTTTGATACAAATAATGTAAAAAACCTTGGGAGTAAAATTTGGAGGTGATGAAAATTTTTTGAGGTGAAAAACTTTTTTGGGTGTGAAAACAAATATTGTGGTAAAAAAAAATTTTGTGAAAAAAATTTTTTGAGGTAAAAATATTTTAGTGGTGAAAAAAAAACGAGGTGAATATAAAATATTTTTTTTTTCAAAGCGAGTGGTTAAAAAATAAGTGAAAATATTTTACTTTCCAGTCGCTACTATGAAATTGTACTAAAATACAGCAATTTGTATGGAAAATTTAGAGGTACCTTCACAATTTCACTCATAATTTTTTAACCGCTGAACCGATTTTGCTTATTTTCAATATCAAACATTTCGGCAGGATTTTCATTTATCTAGGTAAAAATAAGCACCACCGCTTGCGTCTTCGCGTCAACAGGCAGACGGACAGAAGGACGGACATAGCTAAATTGACTTAAAATTGGAGAAGAATCACGAATATACATATATGTATGTATATACTTTATGGAGTCTTAGATCTATATTTCGATATGTTACAAACGGAATGACAAACTGATATATTTCCTCACCATATATGGTGGAGGGTATAAAAAAATATAAATTTTAAGAGCTTAAATAAAATCGGCAAAATAAAAATATTTGCGAAATTGTGTGGTTTTTGGATGTAATACACGCTAAAAAGTTTAAGTTTATTTTTAATGCCGAGCCAGTGTATATAGTATATAACAAACAAATCCGAAAAAGAATTAAATGTATTCCAATATGGTATACTTAAAAAGAGACTGAACGAGAGACAGTGAGAGAGAGAGAGAGAGAGTTGTTTTTAGAGAATAAAAGAAACACCAATATGTATAAGACTCTACACCTGATCAAGAATTGGTTTAATACTATAAGGAATATATTGTATTCTTGAATAGGTGTTATTTCTAAGACCCAACGGAATGAATTTTATACTAAACGGGTGTTTTTAAGCTAAGCACAACTGAAATTAACACCCTTTAGGTGTTATTTTTCATACCATACGGAATGAATTGTATACTAAACGGGTTTTAATTTTAATCTAGGCAGGACTAAAATTGACATCCTTTATTTATCACTGAAAATAAATGAAACAAATTTAATTTTGAGTTTTGTAATTTTTTAATTTATTTTTTATTTAATAATAAAGTATTTAATATTAGCCTTACTCTATAATATCCGGTGTTAATAAATCAATCGAAATGAATTGCGGCACCGTCCCTATCTCTAAATTGCTGTTCTCTGCCTTCTACGTCGATGTTCAGCTTGTTTACAACTACAGTGAAAAAGCTGTATTATTGTATTATTACGATTCTATTTGAATTGAAATCCCCACTTTCTGGTTCAACAAATTTTACAATTGAAAATTTCCACCAATTTTTACTTTCACGAACATTTTTACACTTTTCTTTTCAATGACTTTTCAACTTTTAAACCGCGTGGTTGTAAAAAGTCAACTTTAACACCGTCATCGGTATTAATTGTAAGAAATAGAGAAAAAAAGAGAGAGTTTTAAACCAAAACAAGCTAGTTCATGAGAAAGATAAAACTTTACACATCAGGGATGGAAAACATGGTACAATTGTACTTTTTTTTGGTACATTTTTACCTTAGTTGGTACCGTGGTACTACCGCGGCTCATTTAGTACAATTTAAAATTTTTTCAAATTTTCAATTTATAACTTGATAAAACAACATAACATAAAGTCGACTTTTTTTTTTAAAGCAGTTTTTATTTATTCAGCTACTATAGTAAAAAATAAAGTCAGTTTTAAGTTGAACCGGCTCTAAATTGGTGTCACCTCAAATGTACCAAATGTTTGCATACACATTGTACTAAAATATTCGGAAGTGGCAACACTGAACAGCTGATTTTAAATTACCTCTCAAAACAAAAAAAAAAATAAGAAAAAAGTGTATTATTGTTAAAAAGCTATTAAATGCCTTTACATTTTTTAATAGCAAATCCTGAAAAGGTTAAATTGCCCTCCAAGGGAGGCGGACAACAAGAAAAAAAGGTGTGACATAAAAATTAGAGTAAAATTTTACAAAGTTTTGTGGGAATTATACGACTACATAAAATTAACGGTAAATTTAATTTTTTTAAGTCTTTTTAGTGTCTAAGCAAATCTGACTCAATACGATAAAATTATTTAAAATAAGCCGAAAAAATTTTGGTACCGTGAGGATCGAAAAATTACAATTTGTTTGTCTGGTTGGTACAATAACAGAAAACATATTTTCCATCCCTGCTTTTAATTCTTTCTAGGTGTTGTTTTTAAACTTGAAGGAATAAAATTGTTTTAAGAGAGAAATTTAATTCCTTTTTGGCAATAAAATTAAACCGAAAATAATAAAACAAAAAAAATTCTGATGCCTGTTTCGGTGTTATTTGTAAACTAACAGGAATTCTTTTTATTGTTTTTTTGGTGTTATTTCTATTCCAAGTAGTCATTAAAAACTCGCAATTTTTATGGTGTTAAAACAAATCTCTTAAGTATTTAAATTTATTAATTAATTTCAAATTTAATTCGAAAAAAGTTTACAATTAACACCGCTAAGTGTACAAATTAAACCAAAACTTTTTACTCTGTAATATTGAAGCATTAGTGGATTAATTTAATATTAGATTAAATGAAGTTTAATTTGTGATTTTTTTTTTTAAATTATAAAAGTTATTTTAAGTTTTCCAAATTTATGAACAAGCGAAATATTTGTTCTCAAAGTGAACATTGTAAAACTTGACAAAACGATTTGCAGACAAAAGACTTCAGCAAAAATACGTAAAAGCAATTCCCTGTAAAGCCACAGGAATTTTTCTATTTATATAATTTGCAAAAAAAAATGGGTAAAATTAAAAACATCTCAGAGGTGGTGTTTGTGTAAAAAAAGATTTAGAATCTTAAATTGTGATACACAAAAAATTCTATATCAGTCTTAAAGTGTATTCCATCGAAGAAAGTGTACATACTTATTTGCGGAAACTTTTTATGGTACATACAAAAGCAAAAGGTTGAAAACCTCTGGTAATAAATATAACAATAAATTTAATTTATAATTAAAGAAATTGTATTTTAAATTATTAAAAGAATAAAAACAAAATTTCTACAAAAATAAACAAACAAAGAAATGAAATATGTCATTACTTACATTCAAATTCTATACTATATGGACAATCTATATCCATATGAGAGATAAATCTCTTACGAATGGCCACATACAAAGTGTCCATTATTTAATGAGATTTAGAAAATAAGTCGTGACAGTTTAAATGATAATGTGTTAATTACCTTAAATAGACTAAATAATGTTGGTAAACAGCCCAATTAATATATTTGTTTGAAAAAAAAAAAAAAATTGAAAATACAAATAATACGTAGAATTTATTTGTATTTTTAAGTAATATCGCCGCACAGGTGTCACAAAAATAACCTCTGCTGTTTTCAATGTAAATGTCAAAAGATATAAAAAAGAAAGAATATCAAAGATAATACAGTCGAATATTAATGATCTGGTTAATGAATTAAGCGATTTAAGATTTCAAATCTTAATGATAATGACAAAAACTTTTTGAAATAATTGACTGTGATAGTTTAACAGTATTTCAAAAAATTGTGTCTTATAAATAGAACTTACACAGTAAAAAGTTTTGATTTAATTTGTACACTTAGCGGTGTTCATTGTAAACTTCTTTGGAATTAAATTTGAAATTAATACCTAAATAGTTTATATCTGAAACCATACGGTATAAATATAAATACTTAAGGGAATTGTTTTAACACCATAAAAAATTTCGAGTTTATGACTACTTGGAATAGAAATAACACCAAAAACACAATAAAATCTATTCCTGTTAGTTTACAAATAACACCGAAACAGACATCAGAAATTTTTTTTATTTTTGTTTTATTACTTTCGGTTTAATTTAAATGCCAAGGAGGAATTAAATTTCTCTCTTAAACAATTTTATTCCTTCATGTTTAAAAAAAACACCTAGAAAGAATTAAAAAAATTTTTAAATTGTACTAAATGAGCCGCGGTGGTACCACGGTACCAACCAAGGTAAAAATGTACCAAAAAAAGTACAATTGTACCATGTTTTGCATCCCTGATTAATACCGATGAAGGTGTTAAAGTAAACTTTTTACAACCACGCGGTTTTAAAGTTGAAAAGTCATTGAAAAGAAAAGTGTAAAAATGTTCGTGAAAGTAAAAATTGGTGGAAATTTTCAATTGTAAAAATTGTTGAACCACATAGTGGGGATTCCACTTCAAATAGAATCGTAATTTCAAGTAAGAATTGACTACTTTTATAATACAGTTTAATACATTTATAATACAGCTTTTTCACTGTACAAGGTGGCGCAAAAGTAATCCTTCTATCAGAAAATGCTATAAATTTTGCGATTGGCCCCTAATGTCAGTTCTGTTTTGACATTTGTGTAGTAAACACATGCGAAAGACACGTTAATAAACAATGTTACGCTACACTGCTCCAGAACGCGGAATATTGGTGACTATTTATTTGAGCAATAATGAAGATGATTTTTCATTAAAAATAATCATGAGTGATGAGGCCCATTTCCATCTTAGCGGGTACGTAAATAAGCAAAATTTACGCTTTGGGGCACTGAATATCCGCGTGTAACCCACGAAGAGCCATTACACCCGCTCAAAGTCACTGTATGGTGTGCTGTTTTCGCTGGAGGAGTCATCGGACCTTTTTTCTTTGAAGACGTCGCGGGCCAAACGGTTACTGTGAATGGTGAGCGCTACAGAGCAATGATCAACGAGTTCTTTTTGCTGCAACTTGATGAATTGGGATTGGAAAACATGTGGTTCCAACAGGACGGTGCAACGCCACACACTGTACGTGCCACAACCGATATGCTGAAGGATGCATTTCCCGGGCCAGCAAGATCGCCTGATTTTACCGCTCCAGACTTCTTTTTGTGGGGCTTTTTGAAGTCGCGGGTTTATGTCAACAAGTCTCAGACTCTTGCAGCTCTTAAAGACAATATCCGTCAAGAATGTGAGGACCTATCGCCAGAAGTTTTGTCCAAAGTGATGGAAAATGCCATAAAAAGGGCTCAAATGACAATCAACTGTGGCGGCGGCCATTTACATGATCATATTCTCGACTTGATGTAAAAAAAATAAAAAGACTAAATAAAAATAATCCACAAGAAGAATCAAAGTTTTTAATTTTTTTTTAAATTACAGCCAAAAAACATCGGAAGGTTATTTTTGCGCCACCCTGTAGTTGTAAACAAGCTGAACATCGACGTAGAAGCAAAGAACTGCAATTTAGAAATCGGGACGGTGCCGTAATTGATTTCGATTGATTTATTAACACCGGATATTATAGAGTAAGGCTAATATTAAATACTTAATTATTAAATACAAAATAAATTAAAAAATTACAAAACTCAAAATTAAATTTGTTTCATTTATTTTCAGTGAAATTTTATAAATAATAGTCCTGCCTAGATTAAAATTAAAACCCGTTTAGTATACAATTTATTCCGTATGGTATGAAAAATAACACCTAAAGGGTGTTAATTTCAGTTCTGCTTAGCTTAAAAACAACACCCGTTTAGTATAAAATTCATTCCGTTGGGTCTTAAAAATAACACCTATTCAAGAATACAATATATTCCTTATGGTATTAATCCAATTCTTGGTCAGGTGTAGAGTCTAATACATATTGGTGTTTCTTTTATGCTCTAAAAACAACTCGCTCTCACTGTCTCTAGTTCAATCTCTTTTTAAGTATACCATATTGGAATACATTTAATTATTTTTCGGACTTGTTATATACATATATATAGACCGGCTCGGCATTAAAAATAAACTAAAACTTTTTACCGTGTAATATGAAAACGAACTGTTTATCAGTAGATTATGATTGTCACTGACTTTATTACATGACATTGCTAAAATAAGTGTGACAATTGTTAAACGAAATTTTTAATAATTGTCATGATATATTGACATATGTATGTGTTTAAGAGACAATTTGTTATATTAAATTGTGACTATTGTGATGTCAGCAAACTGGAAATTATTTTGTCACTATAAAAATAATTAGAGAATAATGACAAATGTATGTGACAATTTTAAGACAAAACTGTGACAATTGTCATGTTTTGTTAAAATTTAAAAGCCAAAGCTTGCAAAAAAATTATATATATAATAAAAACTTTACAAATCGATATTTAAATTACCATTAAAAACCCATTAAATTGAAATTCTACTGTTAAAGTACACGCCAAATATAAATTACTGAAAAAATTCTCTACAATTACGCAAGTAAATTTTTTGTTTTTGCATATGAATGAAAAATTTACAAATGAAAAATTCTCTTTTTATAATATTCGTCTTGTTAATTTCGAATAAAAATAATAAATTTTATGTTTATTATAGCGTGTAGTTTCAATATAATTATTCTGCAGCACTTACCTCAACCATCATTAAATAAAATTTTAACTTACCTTGTGATAAAAACCATTCGTCCAAAAAATCCAATCCCATTATGAAGTATTACTTATTTTTTGTGTTATCTTCTTTTTTTTCTTACTTTACGTTTTCTATTTTATCTTCTTGTTTTAACAATATTTTTCTTGAATGATTTAAATGGAAAAATATACAGCATTTCAATTAAATTTTCATGCAGTTTTTTTTTAAAACGTTTTTATCCTCTTTTTTTTATACACTTTATAAACAACATATATTCTAGAAAATGATATTTAATTCTATTTCAATTGACATTTAGTAAATATTGAAAAATGTACTGAATATAATATAGAGATTAAATCGATTTATTTATCTAAATTGATATCTAAAATAGATAAAACAAAAATCTCTTTTGTACTAATTGAGATTATAGATGCGTTAGTGATGCGTAAAAGATTTTCAAAAAGAATTTTAAAGATCTTATCGAAAGCTATCGACAGATATCAAAATTAAAGTATTAAGAAATTTTAGAAATTTTAGCGCACAAATATTATTTAGAATAATAGATAAAATCACCTTTAATAAAATTTTAATTAAAAATTATTTTCGGATTATGAAAATTACACAGAAAAAAGTATCATAAAATTTTAAGTAATTAAAAATATTTGTAAAAATTCAAATATGATTTTTAACAATTTTTTGTTTGAAATGTTTGTAAATAATAATTTTTAAAATTTTTGAATATTGTTTAATCTATCTGTTTTAATTATATATTTTTAATTTTATCAGGCTCAAGATCCTAATTTTTTAATGATACTAACGAATAGTTAACACTAATTTTTTTTATTAAATGGAAAAAAATTGTAAGGATCAGCGCACTAAGGAGTGCACACTTTCGACCCGAGCGACCAGGTCATCTTCAGCCTCCTTCTGAACCACCTAACACAAATAACTCATTGTTATGAACAGGCATTTATATCACACACTTTAAGGAAAATGACTATGTGAAATTACATTTTTCAGTTAGTGAATGATTACTCGTACAAATGAGCTTTTTCCATCTATTTATAGAAATACCCTAACAATACAAGATTTTTAATATCTGTGCGTATGATTAATATTTCTATGAAATAATTCCATATTACTCATACGTTGTGTGTCAGATATTTTAAAAGATTATTCCTTAATAAAACTAAATTATTTAAATTAGATATTGAGTAAAGCAGCAAATTAAATTTAATACTTTTATACTGAACCCAAAAATACTTATATTCGTTTTTTTTCAAGTTTTCAATTTAAAATTGTAAAAAATTGTATGAAAAATTGTCGAAAACTTGAAAAATCCGAAAATACATATTTTTGGGGTTCACTATAAAAGTATTTAATTTGATTTAAATTGCTGCTTTATTCAATATTTAATTTAAATAATTAAGATTTATTGAAGTAAATGCTAAGAAACTAATATCATTTTTAATTAAAAATTAGTTTCTGATTAAGAAAATTATTTATGAAATAATAATCTTATAAAAAACTCCTAAAAAATCTAAAATTTTTAACAATTTAAGATTTCTGATATTAATATTTCTATGAAATAATTCCAAGACTATTCCTAGTTAAATTTGATTTAATTTTCTACTTTAGTCAATATCTAATTTAAATAATTAAATAAATTTGAAATAAATTTTAACAAAAAAATGCTTGGAAACTCGATCATAGTTACAGGTTTAGTAAAAACTTTAAAATAAAAATCGCCTAAAAATATTTTAACTTTAAATAAATTTGTTTTATTTAATAAAACAACATTTAAACTACTTAAATATTAATGTTTTAATTATCTACTATTTTATTTAACTACTCGACTTCATTTTCGGTTGCATTAGGTTTAGGACTAAAATGATCCCATGTTTGAATTTCATTAAATAAACGTCCTCCGGGACAATCAGTATCACGTACTTGTCTATGTCCCATCAATTTGTAACTAGGATATATATAACCCTTAGCGACGCCAAAAGTTATTAAATCTTTGGCAGCGTTTAACATTTTTGGAGGGGGTAGTTCCGCTGGAAAAAAAAAGAAAGAAAATACAATAAATTTTAATTCCAATTGAAACATTTAAATATCTTTAACTTACTTCTCCAATCTCCTATTAGGCAAATGCCCACACTTTTATCATTATAGTGGGGTGCATGAGCTCCTATAACATTAAAACCGCGACCCACATATATCATGCCATCACCACCTATAGCAAAACTATAGCCAATATCATTCCAACCCCGCTCCAATTGATGATAATCTTGCATGGATTTCATAGCACTCTTACATTCCTCATATGTATAACAAGCCGATGGTTGATAGGAATGATGAATGATAACAAACGATGAGGGACCCGTAAAGTTTTCCACTAATGTTGCAGTTCTTGCACCCCATTGTGATCTGGTAATCATTTGTGATTGTGGTTGTTGCATTTGACCTAAACCTAAAATGAAAAATAAAATATTTTTTTATTTAAAAAACAGATCAATTATAATTATATAACAGACAACTTTGTGTACTACTTAAAATAATTGCATTTTATTCTTTATGATATCAGGGTATTCACCGTAGTAATGAAAAAAAAAAAAACTGTCATTTATAATTGTTTATCAAAATGACAAAAAAAAAAAATTCAAACACTTAGAGAATTAATTTCATGATATTAAAGAATACAAGCAATGAAATTTCACTGGAACTTCTCCATTACAAATTTTCATTAAGTTTCATTAAGTTACCAAAGAGAAAATATGATATGTATATGATTATATATGGGTATATATGGTTACATATGTTAGTATTTGGTACAGTATATGAACATTATGGTCTCACATATGACCGTATCTGATGATATATGTTCTCATATATGACCATATATTGTCTCATGACCATTATGGTCTCACATATGACCACATATGATCTCATGTATGGCCTTATACATATATGACCGTATATGACGATTTATGAACTTGTCCATTAAGATTTTTCATTAAGTTTCCCAGGTATATGGACATATATGACCATACATGGGCTCGTATGATCATATATGGATATATCTGATCATATGTTAGTATTTAGTACAGTATATGACCATATATTGTCTCATATGACCATATATGGTCTCATATATGACCATATATGGTCTCAGATATGACCATATATAGTCTCATATATAGTTATAGAATTTACGTAATCTCACATATGATCATATATTGTCCAAATTTCTGAGTTGCTTTTGTAAATTTTTTAAAAAATTTGTTGCTTTAAATCAAATTTAAATTAAAAGGATTAAAGAATCGTGATTAGCAATAAATTATCTTTCTAATAAGGTTAAATCAGTGATCGGCAGAAAGAGAGAATATGAATGTATTGGTGTTTTACACCGTAAGAAATAATTTTATCTTTCTAGATAAATGAATGAATGAATGAATAAATTAATAAATGAATTAATCGACAAATTAAATTGAATTAAAATAGTTCATGTTTTTCTTTTATCTATTATAAAAAATAAAAATAATAATTCATAATAATGATAATAATAATTTTTTGACTGCATACAAGGCACTCTGCCTTGTATGCACTTAACATTCCACATTTAATTTAAAATGTAAACGAAGAACAAAATAAAAACCTACAATAAAAAAATACCTACATTAAAAAAAAAGCCTATAATAAAAAAACAAATATTTAAGAGTGTACTTTATTTCTTCAACAAAGCGGCATATACTTGCTCTGTTGAAATTTAGCGTACTACTGAATTAAATAATTATATTTTTTGTGCTCTTAGCTGTGAGATTTGTTGACATTCGTTTAGTGTACGTGTAAATTGCCGATTGTGTTCGGCCCCTGAGTGCTATGAGTGCCGAGCACTGGGCTAAATTACCTTTCTAATCGGTTAACAGCGAAGTTATTAATTTCGCGGCAACTGATGTGTCGCTTATCACTTAATCAAGAGACTACTATAATTTTTTAAATTTATTGAAATAATCTACTAAAAAACACTGTTTGAAATCCCAAATTTTTAAGTTTTAAAAAAATATATTAAAAAAATATTTAAAAAAATATTTAAAAAAATATTTAAAAAAATATTTAAAAAAATATTTAAAAAAATATTTAAAAAAATATTTAAAAAAAATATTTAAAAAAAATATTTTTGAAAAAAATATTAAAAAAAAATATTAAAAAAAAATATTAAAAAAAAAATATTTTAAAAAATGTTTTAAAAAATGTTTTCAAAAAAATATATTAAAAAAAATATTAAAAAAAAATTTTAAAAAAATATTTCAAATAATATTAAAAAATATTTAAAAAAATTATTAAAAAAAAAATATTTAAAAAAAATGTTAAAAAAATTAAAAAAAAAATAAAAACAATAAAAAATTAAAAAAATCAACGATTCGATTTTAAGGTTTTATTAAGCATGTATTCAGCAAATTTCGAGAAAACAGTGATTTTTGGCATTTAAAGGTTATTGCGTGTAAAAGTTTTTTGATCATAGGTTCATATAGATTCCAGCAGCACTTAAGACTTGAGAATATTAAAAAATACCGTTACCTTAATTTACTATTTCTTAAAATACTATTAAAAAATAAACAATATACTGTTAGCCTTAAAAGAGCCTAAAACAAATTATTTAAACTAACAATCGTATCGTTCGGTAGTTTCTTGTTCGCCGTTAACCAGCTTTAAACTTTTTTTTTTAAATTTTAATAAATTTTGCTAAAACTTTAAACACGATTAGATTTCCTTTTATAGTTTCGTTTGCAATATATGTTTTTGTGAATTTTTAATTAGTTTTTTTTTTTAATTTCTGGGTTTTTTATCATTTCTATTTTATACTTTAAACTAACAGAGAACTATACTTTTTTTTAAATTAAATTTGTGTGTTGTTTTCCCTAAATATGACCTCTAAAAGTGCTGATTAATTAACTTTCTAAAAAACAAATTACTTTGCTTTTAAGGTAATTTGTTTGCAATATTATCAAAATCGACATATTTATATATTTAAATTTCGACGACGTATTTTATGCGTGTAAGATTTATCACTCCAAATAAGAGTTTTAAAAGAATTCGTCTGTTTTAAAATTTTTTCTGATAAACAAAAAAAATGTGACAAAATTACTACGTAGATTTCTCATGTTCGCAGTTTAAAAATTCAATTTTTTTTTTAAATTTTGTCAGAATTAGAAAATGTTTCTGGACACAGAAAAAATAACCGCATGATTTTTTTTTGGAATACCAATTCTTTTTTAAATATCAAAATTTGAATTTTTAAGAGTTTAAAAAATATGAAAATAAAACACAAGTTCTAAATAAGACGTTTTAACTTTGCATTTATATTCGCCAGAGGGCGTAGTACTATTACTATTATTAGGTTTGTACGAGGTAATTTTGGGTAAAGTCTGGTAAAATGAGAGTAAGTAAAAAATTCTCTCAAAAAACCATAAAAATGCGCAAAATACTGCGAACGCACAAAACCATATTTCGTACCCAAAAATAAACTTCAGATTTATTCATATTAAAAAACAGCTTAATTAATTTATTTGATATCGCAAATAATTATTTACATTTTCAAATGTATTTTACATTTTTAAGAAGAACAAGTTCGTTATAGAGCAATTCCATATGAAAGCGATCACCTTTTGGACGACCCCTCTTCGATTTTAAAATAAATAGTCTCAATCGATTGTCCAGCAAAAAATAATGTACCTACATATTTTTTTTTTTTATAGTGACAAAATTGAAGAATTCTTCATAAGGGACCTCATTGAAAGTTGTTTTAAAAAACTACTAAAGCGATCGCAACGAGTGATAGCTCGTTGGAAAGGTATTGAATCAGGCTTTAATTGAAAAATAAAATTTTCCTAATTTTTCTCAGAAATTTACCTTTTTTCCCATGAAAATTAAATTTTCCCATGAAAATTAAATTTTCCGATTTTCTACAGAAGCTCCTAAATTTTCCGGCTAATTTAATTTTTTTTGGATTCCTCATAATTTTTGCTTTAAGAATCAGCAATAAAAAAATGGGCCCCGACTCCTTGTTTGGACAGGAGAAGAGCATTTAAGAGACCACCTTGTTCTCATTGTTTTTATATTTTTTATAATTGAATTATTTTTAATTATTTAACATTATTTTATTTTATTATTAAAAATACATTTTAAAAATTATTTTACAGTTAAAAATACATTTATGAAGAAAAAATCAATTTTTTTAAGAGCCCCAAGTTGAGTGTGTAGTGAATATGGTCTGCCTGCCTTCAAAAGATCGGGCATAAATCCATGGATAATAGCAGCAGTGGCATGTAATGGCACACCAAACCCGACTGAGGCTACAGGTCATAAAATGTTTTGTAAATTTTTTAAATTACCAGGTAATAAATATTTCGCCTAAAATGACACGTGCAGAAACAAGTCATAAAACACGGATTTTCCATAAATATGGCGAAATATTTATTACCTGGTAATTTAAAAAATTTACAAAACATTTTATGACCTGTGGTCGGCTTATTGGCAGTAACCAATTAAGTCCCTCTTTAAAAAACATTTTATGACCAGTAGTTCACGCAAATTTTCCTATTAAAGAAAAGCAAATATCGCTTCTTTTTTTTTTACCTATTTTTTACCAAAAAATAAATATAAATACTTCACACACTCTGAGTCAAATTTCAGTTATATACTAAACGTGAAAGTGTTAAAGTGTTTTTTTTTTGTAAAGTAAAGAGTGAAGCTGTAAAGACAATTTAAAGTAAAATGAATAAATTTTGCTGCAATCCGTTTAACAAGAGTGGACATCGTTCGAAAAAGATAAAAGTATTAAAATTAACTGGTGTTTCGAAGCGATACATGAATGAATTAAATATACAATACGGTGAAGAAGCAGAATTCATTTGCCCCAAGTGTAAAATCGATTTGTCTCAACAAGCAAATGCATTGAAACAAATGCAACCACAATCCGAGAGTGAAATGACAATTGAACAAAATGTTTCATCTGATAGTGAGGCAGACATTCCGATGGTCAATATGTCTTTGAGTCCTTTGAATGAGGCTATTACCACTTTAGGTGAAACGCCTATTAGAAAAAGAAAGTTGCGAAGTGAAAAATACAGAAAAGATAAAAAAGGCAAGGTTATGAGTGCAATCGCGACAATATTTGATGAAGGCTCTGATAACGAATGCAGTCAAGCAGATGACGTTGATGACGGCAAACAAATGATTGAGCAATTGAAAAGAAAATTCAATTTAGTGACCACTTTTCCGGAGAAATATCTCATTTTATCTGTGCTGCCTCAATCATGGTCTATACGCAAGATTTCTGAACAGTTTCAAACATATTTTTACATCGCGAGAAGAAGCAAAGAATTAGTTCGACAGAAGGGCATATTGGCGACTCCCACCAAGAAATTTGGCTCAAGGACCCTCAGCGAAGCAACGGTGAAATTGATTTAAGATTTTTACTGCAATGATGACAACAGCAGCGCCAGTTACATATACACAACCAAACACTTATATTAAGAACGACACAACAGATAAATTTATTGCAAGTATAATTAGTGGTAAACAAAGCTAAATGTAATATTAAACCTATTTCCGTTTAGCTTAAAGAAATTATGACTAAATTAATAAACCAAAATTACTTTTCGGTCGCAATTCCAAGAATTGCAATTTTATGGACTTTTCATTAACAAACCTAAACTAATTTTCGGTCGCAATTCCATGAATTGCAACCGTGCCAAATTGATTAAGTTTATTCAACTCTAACTAACAGAATACTTGCAATACTTTTCGTCAAATCAGCATTTCCGCTCCTAAAGGAAAATGCAATATTAATATGTCATAGAAATTACCAACAACTAATATAATAATTCTAGAGACAAGAAGAAAATGAAAATTAGAATAAGTCAGTCTTGTTTCTCCAGCTTGATGATTAAGTTGTGTAAATTAAAAATAAATTAAAATAGCAAATTTGTCTTTTATTTTTTTAAAAAGTAAATACTTAAAAAGAATTACAAAAGTGGCGCAGTCGGTAGGATCCTTTTCTTTAAAAAAAAAAAAAAAAAAAAAAAAAATAAGGATCCAGTGAAACAAACCTTAGATTTCTCCAAATAACTAAATAGTGCAGTGAACAATTAAAATATTGAACGCCACTATAAATAACTAAATAGTGCAGTGAACAATTAAAATATTGAACGCCACTATAAATAACTAAATAGTGCAGTGAACAATTAAAATATTGGACGCCACTATAAATAACTAAATAGTGCAGTGAACAATTAAAATATTGAACGCCACTATAAATAACTAAATAGTGCAGTGAACAATTAAAATATTGAACGCCACTATAAATAACTAAATAGTGCAGTGAACAATTAAAATATTGAACGCCACTATAAATAACTCAATTGTGCAGTGAACGTTTATGCCAAAAGGACACCACAATTTTTTCCTGAACAATTTGAAATCTAGAAGACAAAAACTATTTGATCAAAGCAGACAAATGGAGGAACAGGCTCAACACCAGATCAGCCTTGCAGACGAGCTAGCCAGGAAGGACCGGCAATTGGAACTCCTACGGCAAGCATATACCGAATTACAACAAATAAATGCACAACACCAACAACAAGCGCAGTATGCAGCACCAATACAGAACGACAGCTACAGGGAAAATATTTTAAAGACAGTGAACCACTTACCTACCTTCACCGGAACGGGAGAAGTGACCATCAACAGCTTCTTTAGTAGTATAGAATACCTTCTATCCACTATAGCAGACGAAAACATACGAAAGGAAGCAGTGAGAACAATATTCTACAAAACAATACAAGGACAAGCTAAAGAGGTAATCATAAACATTCCGACACCAGATAATTGGGAGCTGATTAAGGAAACCCTAAAGCTAAGGTATCGTCCCAGCGTGGAGCCACACCAGCTGTATAAGATGATCGCCAATTTAAGAGTAAATAACGTAAGTGAACTAATTGTAGAAATCCAAAATATCAAATACAAAGCAGACGAGCTAATTATTTATTATAAGGATGACCACTATATTAATTTGTCAAATATAGATAGTCTTTTAGTAAACACAATCAAAGAGATGACGCAGGGCACGTTATTTGATAAAATATACGAAGAAAGAAATATAAATGATATATTAAAAATATTAACTAAAAGAAGATTTGAGGATTCGTGTATAAGACATGAATACAGGAAATTTAAAACTAATAAATTTAACAATACAAATACAAACATGAATTACAATAGAAATCTGAATAGAATGCAAGGAAATTTTATGCCTAGCTATAATAATTATAATAACAATACTAATAAATATAGAAGTGGATATAATAACAATTATCAATTTTTTGATTCGGGACACTTTAAAAATCAAAATAATTTCAATCGGTTTTCAAATTCAGGAAATTTCCACAGACCACAACCACAAAATCATAAACGGGATTCAGGCCAATATCGCCGGAATCAGTATAGGCAAGGTCCGGTCGAACCCATGGAAATCGATAATATTAATTTAAATGTGAATAGACCTCAAAGGGCAGGACACCCTAATCCGCAGATTGGCCAAAATCGCCTAATCTCGGATAGGCAAGGCCAAGAGGAAATTCTCGCGACTAATAATATGAGAGAAGAAATAAATAATTGCGTTTTTTTTTATGAAGGAACCTCGGAATGGTTACCCAAGATAAAATTAAATATTAACAATAAAAGTTACAATGCACTTATTGATACAGGCGCTAGTTTTAGTCTAATCAATAGTGAAATAAAAGACTTCCCAAAAGAAAAATTAAAAAAGCCAATATTATTTAGTACTATCACTAAAGATGATACAATAGAATATGATTTTGACATGGAATACATAAAAGGAAAAGAAAATAGAGTAGCAGATTTCTTGAGTAGAATAGAAAGCAATCAGGAAACAGAAGAAACAAAGGATAAGGATACCGATATTTTGGAATATTTGAACAACCTAGAGGACAACGTAACAATGGCAACAATACATTCAGCAGACGAAGACTTAGGCGACCATTTCTTCATAAAGGAAGAAATCGTAAACAAATATAAAACACAAATAATACTAACGAACAATAAAATTGAAGAATTTAAAGAACTACATGGAAAAAGAATAATTTTTATTGCAGAAAGTGATTTCAATGAAATGGGAGAGATATTTAGGAGGTACATAACCAAAGGAAAAGTAGGAATATATTCAGAATTATCCGATCACAGTTATAACATCGTTCAAGAAAAACTAATAGAATTATTCTCAAATGATAACCAAATCAATTTTATTAAATGCACATTGAGGGCACAAGATATAGAGACTGAAGTTGAGGCAGTTAAGCAAATTTCACTCTACCACGTAAGGGAAAGTTTGCACTCAGGCATACTTGAAACCTATAACAAAATTAAATATAAAATCTATTTTCCAAAACTCATGGAACTTATTCAAATAATAATCAATCAGTGCGAAGTCTGTCAACAGGTAAAGTATGACAGAAATCCGATTAAAAGTAAATTCCATAACACAGAAACACCCTCAAATAAAAACGAAATCATACACATTGATACATACGTAATGAAGGGATTTCATTTCCTAACAATAATAGATAAGTTGTCTAAATTTGCAACAGCATATTCATTGCCTGACAGAAATCAACTAACTTTAATAGAAAAACTAGAAGAGCATATCTCTAAATATGGAAAACCGGCTAAAATAATAGCAGATAATGAGTTTAACACACTAAGGATTAAAGAATTTTTAACAGAGCAAGACATCGAATTACGTCTAACCAAACCCAATAGCCATACAGGCAATGCAGATGTAGAAAGACTGCACAGCACTGTCGCAGAAATATTCAGAGTCCTATATTTAAATAACAAAGGGTTATCCATACCACAATTAATTCAGCGAACCATTAGAAATTATAATGAGAGGTATCATTCAAGTATAAAAAATTCACCAATCGCTGTTCAAGATGGACGGGTAGACTTGGAAAAAGTTAGAAATAATTTAGAAGAAGGAAAAAGGAAGAAAATTGAAAAACTTAACTTAACAAGAGAAGATTACAGGGAAATAAGGCAGGAAGGTTTTGTGAAGAATTATAAAGCTGTTAGACATAAAGAACAGCCAAAATATAGAAAATTAAAGCTAAAAAATATTCATTCATGTAACATTAAAAGACCCTTAAAATTTTCAGATGATGACAACATTGATAACACTCCTGTTAGTACTATCAACTGAAGGACTAATAATAACAAAATCACTTACAGAACAAACAGGATATGTCGATATTTTTATGAAAGATCAGGAGATAGTAAAGGAATCGGACATAATACTACATGTAATAAATTTAAAAGAAATAGAAAACATACTGGACCAAATGACAGACAACATAATTTTAATGAAATTAAAAAACAAAGAAATACTTCAATTGGAATTGTTAGATGTTAGAAACAAACTAGGTACTTTGATACAAAAACAGAACAGACAAAGACGCGGACTTATTAACGGTATAGGAAGCATGTCAAAATGGTTGTTTGGAACCATGGACGATGAGGACAGACAGAATATCGAGAAACATCTTTTTGGAATTGACAAAATAGAAACCAATAATGATCAACAAGTTTTAATTAATAACTATTTTAATGAGACTATAAGTCACCTAAAAAATATTGTAAGAAATGATAGATATAAAATAGAGAAAGAATTAAACTCCGTTAATAAATCTCTAGAAACTGAAAATGATAGAAATATGTATTTAGAGCAATTATCAAACATTCAACTTATTAAAAATAAAATAGAACATTTGCAAGACAATGTTATTTCTACACAATATGGGATGGTACATCCAAGCATTTTAACCAACAACGAAATAAGGAAATACGAAATTGATTATAATAAATTAAAATCTATTCAGATGGGAGTAGCATTCTATAATAATTCATGTCTAGTTTTTGGTGTAAAAATACCCAAAACATTTATTGCAGTTAAGGTAAGAAATATTGTTCCACTACCAAATGATCACAACCAAGAAATAGATTATAACATAGAACAAATCTTTGAATATGTAAATAAAACTTATAAGTTCGAAGAAAACAAATACTTAAAAGAATTACAATTAAGCAAACATTGTATAATAAAAAATGATTGTCAATTAGTATATAATAAAGATATGGAAATTATACAACTAGATATAGACGCAATAATAGTAAAAAATGCAATAAATATGAGCATAATACAAAATTGTAATTTTGAAAAAATTAATTTGAACAGAAACCATTTAATAAATTTTAATAATTGCTCAATCAGAATTAAAGATTATTATTTTTCAAATATTGTGGAAAATATAAAAGAAAAACAAATTATGAAAAACACAAATATAATACAGAATTTTTCATATAAACTATCATTTCAACAAATTGAAAGTGAACACATAAAAAATGTAAAGAACATTGAATCATTAAGGTACCACACCAAATTAGTATACGGTTGTAACATTATAATTGTAATCATAATACTTATATTAATTATTATTATTTTGATAAAACATAAAAGCATAAAAATAAAATTAAATAATAGAATTCAGGAGAATTCTAAAATAAAGGAGAGGGTAGTTACATATACACAACCAAACACTTATATTAAGAACGACACAACAGATAAATTTATTGCAAGTATAATTAGTGGTAAACAAAGCTAAATGTAATATTAAACCTATTTCCGTTTAGCTTAAAGAAATTATGACTAAATTAATAAACCAAAATTACTTTTCGGTCGCAATTCCAAGAATTGCAATTTTATGGACTTTTCATTAACAAACCTAAACTAATTTTCGGTCGCAATTCCATGAATTGCAACCGTGCCAAATTGATTAAGTTTATTCAACTCTAACTAACAGAATACTTGCAATACTTTTCGTCAAATCAGCATTTCCGCTCCTAAAGGAAAATGCAATATTAATATGTCATAGAAATTACCAACAACTAATATAATAATTCTAGAGACAAGAAGAAAATGAAAATTAGAATAAGTCAGTCTTGTTTCTCCAGCTTGATGATTAAGTTGTGTAAATTAAAAATAAATTAAAATAGCAAATTTGTCTTTTATTTTTTTAAAAAGTAAATACTTAAAAAGAATTACAAAAGTCGCCTGCCCAGCTACACGTGACTATGTTATCACACGTGAAGATGGAGAAAAAGTATTTTTAACTGTAAAATAATTTTTAAAATGTATTTTTAACAATAAAATAAAATAATGTTAAATAATTAAAAATAATTCAATTATAAAAAATATAAAAACAATAAGAACAAGGTGGTCTCTTAAATGCTCTTCTCCAAACAAGGAGTCGGGGCCCATTTTTTTATTGCTGATTCTTAAAGCAAAAATTATGAGGAATCCAAAAAAAATAAAATTAGCCGGAAAATTTAGGAGCTTCTGTGGAAAATCGGAAAATTTAATTTTCATGGGAAAATTTAATTTTCATGGGAAAAAAGGTAAATTTCTGAGAAAAATTAGGAAAATTTTATTTTTCAATTAAAGCCTGATTCAATACCTTTCCAACGAGCTATCACTCGTTGCGATCGCTTTAGTAGTTTTTTTTTTTAAACAACTTTCAATGAGGTCCCTTATGAAGAATTCTTCAATTTTGTCACATGACAGTGGTGTACACCACCACTAAACCAGTCACTATAAAAAAAAAAAAATATATGTAGGTTCATTATTTTTTGCTGGGCAATCGATTGAGACTATTTATTTTAAAATCGGAGAGGGGTCGTCCAAAAATTTGCCAATTTTGATCGTTTTCATATGGAATTGCTCTATAGTAAATTTTTTATTAAACTTTAATTTTTTCACAAATGAAAAACAGCTGATTTATTAGCAGCAGGTGATGGTTTGACAGTTTTACCATTTTATCCAAACAAAAAGTATGGGTAAGTTCTGGTAAAAAGAAAAACACAATTGCTCTCTCATAAACGCTCTCATTTACCTAATTTTTAATATCAGAAACGCTTTCTGGTAAGATTAGGTTCCCGCGGGCACCCGGGATAAAGTACGTCGAACACACCTATTATTTTTGTTGAAAAATTTATACGGAGAAATGAGCGCTACAAAACTTTGTTTTTAATAAAACTTTTTCATTTAATATTTATGTAAAGTTTTTCAATTATAAAATCAGTTTTTTTTTAAGCTTTATAAAAAGATTTTATTAATTTAATTAAAAGTCTCATTGGATGAATTGCAACAAAACTTTATAAATATTATAAAATTCCAAATATTATTTTAAAAGAATTTGTAATATCTTTGGTATTAATTTATACTAATTTTAAAATAACACTATATTTTGTAAATTTAATAAAAAACAAAATTGTCAGATACCATAAAAGTTTTAAAATAAATAAATTACTAAACATTTTAATTATATAATATATTTAAAATCATTTCAAATCCACAATTAATTTAAACAATTTTTTGCACCGTCATTTAATACCAAAAACGAAATATAACAAATTGATAAAACAAATACTACTCACGCTTACCGCTGTTGTTTTATTTTTTTAATTAATTGTTTTTGTTATTTTTGTCATTGAACAAGTTCAAGTTCTAGTGTTTTTATTATTAATAATTGGTACGGTCATTCGGGGATTTTTTTCTTCCAATGTTTACTAACACACTTGTGGTTGAATGCGGCAAATTTTAATCCACACGAAATTGTAAATATTTTCATTCATTGTTGTATTAAAGACAAGAAATTTTCTCATAAATACAAGAAACTAAAAAAAAATCCAAACTTTCTTAGAAATTGTTATTAAATAAACAATGTATTAACTTTAGCTTAATTAATATTAATTCGATAAGTTTTAATTGGTTGCTTCTGTACAATTAATTAATGAAAAATTCTCAAATTTTAATGGAAAGAATTCATATTTTTTTTATAAAATTAAGTTTTAGTGAATCTTTTTCATTGATTGTATGAAATTTTTTATGAAAAACTCCACAATTTAATTATAAGTTTCAATTGATGAGTTCCAGTGAAATAGAGTTTCAAAAAATCATTAGTTTCATGCAGAAATTCTCTACGTGTACACTGAAAATTTTACATCTTTAATTTAACTGAACTCAATTTATCCTCTTTGATTGGCTCAATCATTGAAAATTCATTACTGACTAATTCATTAAATTTGTATTTATTCGACTTACAAATTTGGGAATACAATCGATTTCTTAATATTTGGCATGGTTTGGCCCTAACGCGGTTCTTCAGGGGAGAGGTACATATTTAATCAAATCCAAAAAACGGGATATAAAACTTGGTGCCCAGACTTTGCCCCGGTGCACATTATTCCAGTTTTGGTATTATGGCCGAAAAATTTTCGGCCGATATTGGCCCTTTTCTGCTTTTTTTATTTTTATTACCCTAAGTATTGCCCTATAATGTGAACAGGGAAATAATTTAATCCGAAAAATGGGCCCATATAATGGACTGATTTCAGATCTTATCTAATAAAATTATATATAAGTCTAATGACTCGATGTAATTTTATCACTTTTTATCAAAGAGTATCATGATTGTATCTGAGGACAAGCTCTAAAAAGATATAATTGTATCTGGTTAAAAATTTGGATATAATCATATCTGATTTATACAAAATATAATCGTATACAATATACATCCAAACTTATACAAATTGTATTACAAGATAGGATCTTATCCTAAACTAATAAAAATGGAAAAAAATTATGTGGCCCATTTATATATATATATATATATATAAACTTTTTTTAACTGGGCCATTCAATTGGTATTGAAAAAAATATTAAATAATATTGCATGTTTGTCAATATTAAATTGCAACAAGTACCTACTTACACATTAATATATAAAATATTTATAATTGAATTTCAATAAGACTTTATCCCAGCAAAAACAGATATTACGAAGTAATTCAGGGAGTAAGTAGCAGACAAAGGGTTTCACTAGTTATCAGGCTATTTAATTGCTTAATTACTTTTATATAAAAAAATAATGGTAAAAAACAATTAATAGCAAATTATTATTTTGCATGTACATTTCTTTCACCCATTGTCAGTAGGTTATTATTTTGTTGATTAAAGTAATGAAAAAAGTAACTACCTATCATTACATAGTAATCTTCACAGCAACGAACTGTCATTACCATGTTTTTGTTGGGACAATCTTAATACCAACTACTGATAAGAGGTCATTAGATATTTTAAATATGTTAGGAATAAAGTTACACGTGCATGCAATTAGTAACTTGACATTCTAAATATTGTATGAAATTAAAGAAGCACATGGAATATTTCAAAAGCGTTTTGTATGAAATTTTGCAAATGTATACAATTAAAAAAAAGTATATATCAGTAACGTATGATTTCTCTGTAGAGTTGTAGGCATAGAAAAACATTTGAAAAAATAAAGAACGCAGCAAAACCACACATTACCAAATAATAGGTAAAGTTATGTATAGCCATAGGGGCCGATGGATTACTTTACACCTTACTTCATTGATGAATTTTACTGGCGATGAGCCTCAAAGTAATGTATATACCTATTACTTTAGAGGTGTTAATGTAAGGGGTTACTTATATGGTTACGAGAATGGAAAAAGTAATGTGTCTAAAAATAAATTTTTAAAAAAGAGGAATTTTTATTAAAAAAAATTATTACAAATATTTTATTTAAAATATTTGTAATTAAAAATAATGTGGTCAAGATGGGAATCGAACCAGAAAAATCTAGTTGCCAGCCAAGAACTCTACCCACTGAGCTTTCGGCTTTAAACTAAAATGAATTGTTGCGCTTCGTTTTTTCGCTAGTGTTATCAAAACAAACATACATTACCCTTTTGCTTACAAAAAAACACAAAGTAATGTATCTAAAATTAGATTTTCAAAAATATTTCAATTATTTCTTTACATTTATAAATCATATATTACGTAATCAATAATGAGTAACTTATTACTTTATGCTTGCAAATAATGAAAAAGATAACGAGCTATCATTACAAGGTAACGCATGAGAATATCGCTCCCATTACCAAAGTTTTGCTGGGAATCATTTTTATTACTCATAATGAAAATTTAATTTATCGTTTAACATAGGCGATATGCAGTCAAAAGCCGATTTGCACCCGATTAAAAATGAAGTCAGACTTCCTATACATTATTATTATGTATGTGCCATATATACACGCAAAGAAAAAACATTGTTGGGTCAATCATATTCGAAGAGCATTATTTATTTTTGGGTTTATGGTTGTGTCAACCATAATCGTACTATATAATGGTTATCATATTATGATAATAAAATAACCATATTTTTACTATAATATGGTACTAAATAAACATGTTATAATGAATTTATCATATGATCGCATATAATCATAGTATGCTCAAAATGTTATCATATTATGGTCCCTCATAACTATATTATGAATCCTGGATTATCATTATATGATCCATAATCTAAGAAAATTTCTTAAATGAAAAGTTCTTAGAAACTATGAAAAAGCTCTTTAAATTTAAGAATATTTCCTTTAGAAATGTTGTTTCTAAAAAAAAATAATATTAAGGACTTTTTGAAGAAAAATTGTTAAGGAAAAAATTATAGACTAAAAACTTTTCTTTCTTTGATTGTATAATTATTTATTAATTGTTGCCAGCATTTTATCAATATAAATTTATTCATGTTTTCGCCCACAATAAATAAAAACTTTGCGTAAAACCATATTTTTTGCGTTCAAAAAATTTAAATTTTTTTATGCGTACAATAAAATTCAACGCAAAACTATTTTTTTCATAGAATAATAAATAATTTTAGCTACGATCTCTTTGAAGAACAATTTAAAAATGGAACGATTTTGCGTAAACTTTTGCCATGCCAGTTTTCGGTCAAATGTTATATTTTCCCTAAGAATCAAAATCTATATTATTGTACAGACACTTTTCGATTTATGCAATTTACATACCGATAAAAATCTTAGATTAAGTGAATTTTTGCTGAAAACACATTAAACAAATTACAGAATGTCACTACATTTTCTCAACTTTGATATTAATAGTTATAATATTTATTTTTGAAGTTGCTGAAAATTTTTTAAGTTTATACCAAATATTTCCATTATTTGCGATATATTTATAATTATTTGGTTCACATTTTATTACTTTTCAGATATTTACAATATTCTGCAACTCTTCTTTTGAAATATCAACAATTGACTGAAGAAGTTAAATGCAGATTTGGACAACAATGTCAACCGTAAGTTAGGTTGCTTATTGTTAATAATTTATTTTACAATTTAAACAAATGTTGCACAAATTAATATTCTTATTTCAAATTGTTTGTTATAAAAATTATATTGGTATAAATCCATGTAAAAATCGAAATATATGTATATGAACATACATGTATGATCATACATGAGCCTATATATGATTATACATGGGCATACATAGTCATATATGTCCTTGTATGTTTCAATGTATGATCATATATAAAAAATATGTGAGCATACATTGTCATATACAGGCATATATCCTTAAACATTAGATCTGAACATATATGGTCATATATGACATCATGTATGGTTATATATTGAACCATGCATGGACGTATATGAATATATATGCCCATGTGTGAGCATATATATTCATGTATTATCATGTATGCTCATATATATTTCGATTTTTACATGGGAAACTATTTATTCGGTTATATACGATTCGGCATAAAAATAAAAATTTTGATCAGACTTTATTAAAAATTTTAAAGCGGCCATATACTTCGTTCTTTTCTGGCAGTTTTGACCGCACGAATAAAACTGTACGTTTAAACACGAACAACGGCCATATCCACACGTGTACTTCAGTTCAAGTCAAAAACGCAAAAAACAAAACAAAAAATAATCAGCTGCCGTTCTAATATAACCTGGTATTTGGCTCTGACAAAAACGTCTTTTTTTTAGCAGCGTAATCACACATACGAGCAGTTTCAGACGAACGTGTTTGAAAGCGGATGGCTAAAATGAAGTTGCGACAGAACGTGTTCCAGTTCACAGTTTTGCTCGTCAGAAAAGAACAAAGTGTATGGTCGCTTTTATATAGGGTGGTTAAATTTTAAGGGCCGATCAACATCGACACAAATTATTTAGGAAATTATTGTCATTTATTTTTATTATGACAATTGTTCAATTATGCATGGAACAAAATATCGGCCAAATGGCCGCCGTGACCTCGGCGGCACACCTCCATCCGATGACGCTGAGGCATAATTGAGGTTCTATGCCGTTAATGTGTAATTGTTGCTGGCTTATCGACGTACACCTTTTCTTTCAAATAACCCCAAAGAAAGAAGTCCAACGGTGTCAAATCACATGATCTTGGCGGCCAATTGACATCGCCACCACGTGAGATAACACGGCCATTGAATTTTCGTTAGCTTGTGGCAAGTGGCACCGTTCTGTTGAAACCACATATCGTGCATATCCATATCTTCTAAATTCGGGCCACAAAAAGTGCGTTATCGTCTGCCTGACCGGCCTCATTTTTGATGCTTTAGTTCTTGAGTCAATTGCACCTTGTAAGCCTGTAAATGCTGAGAGGTACAATTGTTGGACACGACGACGAGTTGAGGTGGACGGCTCTTCAGCCACACTATCGCGAACAGCAGCAATATTTTCTGCAGTACTAGCTGTACGAGCATGCACTGGTGTTTTCGCATCAACTACAAACCGGGTCTGGTTTGCTCAAATTTTTGCACGATTTTTCCGATTGTACGCACATTTGGACGATTAAACTGACAAAAAAAAAAAAAATCACGAAGTGCACGAAATGCATTTTAATGTGAACGCCCATTTTCATAAAAAGCCTGAATAACTTTAACGCGTTGCTCGATTGTGTATCTTTCCCTGGATCAAATTGAATTAGTCTGAAATTGAGAAATGTCAAATGAAATGCAGAAAAAACTTGACGTTTAGGTGTGGTTCACATTCAACATTGACTCTTAAAATTTAACCACCCTTTACATTATATGAAAACTTTTTAATAAATTACTAGTTTCGAAAAAAAAAAATTTTTTTTTCATTAATATTAAGAAATTTTTCTATTCAAAGGTCCTCATACTTTTTTATTTGCATATTCCCCCTTTTTTTTTTGTATATTAAACATAACATTTAGTAACCACAAAATATTTATTGCTTTATATTAAAAAAAAAAAATCGCTACAATAAAATTGCATAAATAACAACGGATCTTTTTACAAAAATTTCCATATTGTAATTTTATTTTGTTTATTATACAAGAATAATTAGGGTATTCATGAATCGTCTCGTATATGGTGTATAAATACACTAGGCGGAATTGCAGAAAAAAAACCTTAACAAATAGTTTATAAAAAGCAATAAAGATAATCATTAATTTTCATATTTAAGGATGTTTGAAATATAGAACAAAAAAAAAAATAAAATTAATTTTGAATTACCAGGTTTCTTAAAAAATTTTTAGCACTTATGTGGTATAAATACGATGTTAACACTATATACGACATTACATGAATTCACTAATAATAACAATAAAAACGTGTAAAAGTTTAAACAAAAAATTAGAAAGCAATTAATTTTTTTTTTATTGCCAACTATTTTTTTTTTGTTAATTAATAATATTAACTATTTAATATTATTTAAATTTTTTCAAATCATTTTATTTTAATTAAACTATAGAATAATAACTGTAAGTTTGTTACAATGAAAAACCACATGCATGTTGTATTGATTGGATTTATTCTCATGTAGATAAAAAAAAATATTGTCAATATCACTCGTATAATGAATTTAACGTCATAATAAAATGAATCAATTACCATACATAGCTTGACAAAACATGAACTGGCAAAACAACAAAAACATTACTCTATAAAAAGTAAGTAAGTATACCCAGACAGAAATTGCCAAACGTATACAATAAAATAGTACAGACAAACCACAATTTATGATTTTCTTGTAAAAGCCACAAGTAAAGCTAGTGCTTTGCCAGTATCCGACAAATTCTTTGCCAGTACTGTTTTTACCAATACGAGTATTACAAGGACCAAAGACTTGTGACGAAATAAGATTTCCCTATCAACCAAAGTCGAATAGTTGACCGGTTGAGTTTTTAATGGATTCTGATTTTTTTTTTTAAATTACATTTTAAATTTCTTCTGTGAATTGCAATCCACTTGAAAATCAATATTAAAAAAATAAATAAATAATAACCCATATTCTAGTTGTCGTCGTCGACATAAGACAATGTCGTCTTGTGATTTTTTTTGTGAAATTGGTCTTCCCGTTGTCGTTATCGAAAATAATTGATAACTGTCGACAAGTATTTGGTATTCTGTAAAAAAATGTGACGACGATATTGTCTTGAAACGACTCTGATTTTGTCGACACAATTTTTAGTAACGACTTGAGGAAAAGTAATGACTGAAAAAAATGGGAAGAAATATCAAATTTATTAAATGCACTTGGCCCACCGAGAACAATGTGAGATGGATGGCAGAAGGTAAAGAAAGCATGATCATATAAAGTGGATTATAAGAATATAACAAAATTTATTTATAGGTTTGGCGAGACTTAAAATTTAAAGTTAAAATGAAAATGGAAGCCAACAAAGCCGAGTGTATTGCTACAGGTGGCGGAAGATTAAAGCAATTTATGTTGAGCCCGCTTGAGGAAGCTGTGGCAAATCTTCTACAGTTTCAGAAACAGCTGAATCCTAAGTTAAAGTCGTTTCCGTTTGGAAATAAATGTGGACTTGATTCCGGCTTTCAAATTAGGTGCTATTGTTTCCAGCACATCTTTGAAGGCTGTTTTATTTAGCCGAAAGTAACTTTCAAACCTTTTAAAAAAATTAGAAGATTAATATTCTTTAAAGTAACAGACTTTGATTTTGCTACTCACTTGTTATCCGGCAGATTAAAGATATTGGATTTCTGTATGAGAAACCTTCTTTCCAATACTAGATTTTCTTTATTTTCTTCATCACTGGTATCAGAATTTAAATTACACATAAAAAACATTTTTTCGCAAAAATAATAAACAAAATAAATCTACCGACTCAATTTTTAGAGATGTGTTTTTCTTTAAATCGATAAACTGTCAACGTCGTTACAACACTGTTTTAGAATACCAATTTGTTGTCGAAGTGATGTCGACGTCGAAGCAAAGTGATGTTGACTCAAAAACGGCGACGACATTTATAACGACAACTAGAATAAGGGTGAATATTTAGGTATCATTTTAATTTGTATTTTGCCTTTTTTAAGCTTTTTAAAGAAATGTGATATAGAGATTATGAAATTATTATGCGGCAACCCTAGAATGTCAATTAAATTTATTTTTATTTTCTTATCTTGTCTTGTGCTTTTTACTGCACTGTTATGTCAATTATCGATCTGAAAATATCGGTTATTGAAGTGACGGTTAACATTTCTTTTTATACCAAAACAAAGTTTAAGTCAATTATGTTTCACCCTTAACCCTTTAACCACTAAGACCGTCTTCAGAAGGTCATCACTAAAGTCCAATTATATCCAAAGCAATATTTTTGGTGCACTAATCGCCATCGACATTTTTGTCGATTTGAATTTACCTATCGAACAGTGCCGGTTTGAATAGTTTGATAGATACACCCATTTCTGTCAAGATTTTTGTTAAAACAGACACGAAAATTATTTATGATTTTGGTGCAAAATTAAAAAAAAAAACATACTTTCCAACAGCTCAATTGACTCGGAATTTCTTTTGGTAAGTAGCTTCAAGTTGTATTTTGATAATTTGTTGCGTGTTTAATTTGTGAAACAAATATTTTTGTTTGGGTCGAGCATTTTGTCTTCAGGTGATCTTTAATTTTTTCCACCTGGTGCTTTCAGGTTACATTTTTTTGACAAACGGACTTCACGTTCGTGCTTTTTAGTCCAAAATGATACTAGAATCAAAATTTCATAACAAAATACTTCGTATTTCGACTTCAGTGGTTAAAGGGTTAAGGCCGAGCTGGATTCCTTTTTAATGAGTGTTTTTTTTTTTTTTGTAATAAAGTGTATACCAAATATTTGGAATTAACGAGGTAATGCCAATCAATCAATCGGGGTTATAGGACAATACTGACAAGATTTTTAATCAAACATTATGCCGACGTTGTCGACGCTTTGCCAGCTCTGTACCTATGGTACTTTTTGTCTGAGTAGTTATAAGAAAAGTACATATTTAATAAATTTTCATGAAGTAAATTTAGCCCACCATTGCATTTTGAAGACGTAAAAGTATTTTTCAATGCATTGTCCATCGCTGGCCATACATTTTCCTCATCTTTCTGGCAATTTTCCGATGCCAGCAAAATTACGTTGTGGTGTCTCTTTGTATTCCGGCCGTTTTTGCTTCAGTGCACGGCTCATGAGTTGACTCGAATAGCCTACCTCCGTTATTGTTTTATTCACTCTAGTAGCGCTAATCTCATCAAATAGAGAGCATAAGCTTCGTGCCGTGAATATTCGGCCTTACGAAAGATGTTGATCGCTGTCCGGGCAAAACCATGACTGCGCTTAGGGTTGTAGAAATGGATCCACTTTTTATCGCCAGTCACAATGCGATGCAAAAAACCTTTCCTTTTTGAGTGTTCAAAAAGTTGTTCACAAGCGAAAAATCGCCTCTCAACGTCGCGCGGCTTCAACTCTTAAAGCACCCAGTTTCCTTGCCTTTGAAATAATCCCATGACTTTTAGGTGTTTACTGATTGTCAACCCATCCACTCCCAATGATTCCAACAACTCCTAAAGAGTTTGGCATTCGTCCACATAGAACAATGATTCTTCGTCTTCAAACCTTTTGGGTTAACCCCACTGTTTCTCGTCTTCGAGCTCAAGATCACTACTTTTACAGGGACCCAATCACCTCCGTCACGGTTGTTTAGCTAGAGCATGCCCGCCGTAAACTTCTACAAAGATTCGATTAACCTCGTCTGCATTTTTCTTCATATTTAAGTAATAATAACTCTTCACAAAAACACTGTATCTGGTAGAAAATTCGACATGTTCAAGGCAATATTTAATGTTGTTGTTTACCTTTCAACAAAATGACACAAGCTGCCAAAGAAGATCAGTTACAATACGAGGGCAGTCAATAAGACCGTGACTTTTCGAATTTGCCTCGTAGTTATATGAAATGCAACACTGTCCCCATCAAGTACCACCTGTTAATAGACTATTGTCAAATTTTGAGCAAGTTCCGTTATTTACTTTAACAGCAGGATATTTCGAGGTCCATACAAAAGGAATTTGTTTGATCAATAATTTCATCGTTGGAGCTAAATCTCTTTTCACCGAGCCATTTCTTAAGGTTTGAAAAAAAAAAAGGAAATAGAATAAGCCGAATAAGGGGGCGATTCTCAGTCTACTTCATGGATTTTTGCGATGGAAACTAAGCTGTCACACGATTCCGTTGGTGGTCGATTGTCAGCAAACGCGGCAGCCATCTTGCGGAAAGCTTTCTCATACCCAAGTGATCGTTTAAAATTGAAACCACTGAGCCCTGGGGGATGCCTATGTTTTCCACATTCAATCCCCGATCGTTAAACACCATATCATGTATATATTCAATTGTTTTGGGTATAGAGACCTCAACTGGGCGTCCAGAATGTTCGGCATCTTCCGTGCTTGTAAGGCCACAACGAAAGTCAGTAAACCACTTTTTTACCATTGAAATCGATGGTGCAGAGTCCCCATAGTATTTATCAAGCTTTTCCTTGGTTTGATTGACGGTTTTTTTTTCTCAAAAAATAATGTTTAATGAGTACTCGAAATTCACTTTTTTCCATTTTCAAAAAAAAAACCACGAGGTTGTATGTTTTGAACAGCTGTTAAACGCAAAGTAATTGATGGAACTTGTTCAAAATTTGACAGTAGTCTATTAAAAGGTAATACTTGTTGAAAGCAGTGTTGCATTTCATATAACTACGAGGGAAGTTCGAAAAGTCACGGACTTAGTGATCCGTCCTCGTAGGTTTAAGCGGCAAGACATTGGAAACTGGAATATTGCTTGATGTACTAGTGTAAAACGCTCATTATTAATTCAAAACGAAAAAATATAACAATATTGTAACTTTACAAGGGTATTTACAAGTAATCATATAAAAACCTTTTTCGTCGAAAATATGCGAACATATGTAAATAAAGGGTGTCCCAAGAAGAACGCAATTTTTAAATCTGGCAACCTTCGAAGTGTCATTGTTTGACATTTGAACAATTGTTATTGTTTGCTAGTAGAAGGTACGAGGTTAGTAAAAATAGAGCGCTACACGAATGAACAACGCATTCTCATTGTGAAATTGTTTTACCAAAATGGTGAAAGTTTTGCGGCTACAGTTCGCAAATTGCGATCAATTTGGGGTCACAATAATGCTCCAAAAGAGTCAACTGTAAAGAGATTAATGGATAAATTTGCCGAAACTGGGTCTGTTAGTGATGTAAAGACAACAACGCGCCATCGACCAGGTCGATCGACCGAAAATGTCGCAGCTGTACGTGATGATGTCGCTCAAACTCCATCCACCTCAATTCGACACCGAGCTCAGCAAATTGGTGTCTCCAAATCCACTTTGCAGCGAATTTTGACGAAAGATTTGCATCTTCATGCATACAAAGTTCAATTGACTCAGGAACTGAAGCCAGCTGACCATGGACAGCGAAGGGAGTTCGTTAATTGGGTATTGGAGAGACAACATGAAAATGCTGATTTTGCCGATAAAATCATCTTCAGTGACGAGGCCCATTTTCATCTTGATGGCTTCGTCAATAGGCAGAATTGTCGCATTTGGGGTGAGGAAAATCCTCGAGTGATTCACGAGAAGCAAATGCATCCTCAACGTGTCACTGTGTGGTGTGGTTTTTGTGCTGGAGGAATCATTGGACTTTTTTTTTTATAAAAATGAGGCAGGTCAAGCGCAAACAGTCAATGGTGTTCGGTATCGTGAAATGATAACCAGTTTTTTCTTGCCTAGAATTGAAGAAATGAATGTGGAGGGCATGTGGTTCCAACAAGACGGCGCCACATGTCATACAGCCAGAGAAACAATTCAATTGCTGCATCAGTCATTTCCCGGTCGTGTTATTTCGCGTTTTGGAGATCAGAATTGGCCGCCTAGATAGTGCGATTTAACACCATTAGATTTTTTTCTTTGGGGTTTTTTGAAGTCGATGGTTTACGCGAATAAGCCGACAACGACTCAAGCCTTAAAAGAGGAAATTGGACGCTGCATTAATGAAATACCGCAGCATTCATCCAAAACGGTCATTGAAAATTTCATTAAAAGATCGCGTGCATGCCAGCAATGCCGCGGCGGCCATCTGCACGATATATTGTTCCATACATAACCTCATTCTGTCTACTTTACGATATAATAAAGTTTCACGATTTTTTTTTTAAATATCTGTGTTTTATTTAAAATTTAAAAATTGCGTTCTTCTTGTGACACCCTTTACTTGTTCTTATTACCCTAACATAAGCTGGGCAATAAACAATTTTGTGTAATTTTTCTAGAAGGGTTGAGTGGTGGCGGGGGGGGGGGGGGGGGGGGTTGTAATGAAACTTAGGAACACTTTTAACATAATTGTATGTGATAACTTAACTTACCCATCATTGATAACAAAACTAAACCAAATGCTGTCATAATTTTTGCTATTATTATTATTGTTTGTTTTTTTCTTCTATTCTTTTTTTCTATAGTTTTGTGTTATTTGTTTATAAAGTCTAATTGATATAAAGAAAAAAATTTGTTATGTATGTATGTAAAATTTATAAGTAATTTATTTTTTGTTTAGTTATTGTTTTTTTTTTTTTAATAATACTCTTGTCAAACGCTAAGTTGTAGGAACTTTTGATAATTAAAAATAAAAAAATTTTAGGAACTTTTTTTTTTGTTTCAACTGGCAAGAAGTTGTTAGTGTTTTTTTTATTATTTTGAACTATATCATATTTTAATTTTGTCGTGTTTTTGTGTGATTTTTTTTTTTTTTGATATTTAATTTTTTTTTATGTTTTTGAAATTATAAATTCACATTATCGAAATTACTTAATCTACACGTTGTGATCATTTCTTTTAAAACCACGCTTAATATTTTTAAAACCAATCACACACCGAGCCAAACACTGTGATTGCTTGTGAATTCGGAAGTTGAGTGTTAGGAATGAGTAGGAAATTTATATATTTATTGTATTGTATTTTATTGCTATATAGTAATTTGTTGTAGTGTTATCGCTGCTAAATATGGCTATTATTGATGGTTAGCAGAGCTTCGAAGTAATTAATTCCCTAATTACTTTTTTATGAACTGAATTTATATTTTGCAAAAGGGAATTCCCGACCAAATTTAAGGATTTTATTGTATTATGCCTTCATTTTGCAAAACGCAAAAAACCTTACTTCAAACCATTAAAAAAAAATCGATTTTGTAAATCACTTGAATAAAGTAAGTAATCACCTCGCGTTGAAACAGCTGTTCGTTACGTTATTTAAAATTTTATACTGTACAAATTGGAATTTCATAACTGCTCTAAAAAATTAATCACTTGAGATGTCAAAATCATCACCTGAATTCTTTGAGCGTTGGTTTGAAATTTTTTTCAATCTATTTAAGAACACAATTCTGAACACAATTTTGAATTTTTTTTTGTTCTCGGATCGATATGTCGTAAAAATGCCTCTGAAAAAAATCTTAAAAATGAAAAAAGAATTTCAAAAATTGCTCCATAAATTTTTTTTGCCGGTTTATATTTCAGGCGGTCTAAATATTCACATAAGAAAAAATAAATCATTTTCAATCAGCTGTGTTGCTGCAAAACAGCAAAAAAATAGGGATAAATGTACCAAATCAAACATAAATTCCGTAAATGCATAAATTCAGGTAAATTATTAAATATTGAGCAGAATCATTTTATAAAATGTTTTTTTCCTTTCCAAAATTAATTTACATATGTGCATTTGTGTTGTGAAATATGGCACTTTCTCGGGCGTTGTTCAAAAAAGAAATAAATAACCCCCTCTGAAATAAAACAAGAAAATCTTTTACTATTATTGTAGTTTGACATTAAAGTGATAACGCAAAAGTCCAACGCAATGACGTAGTGATTTAAAAAATTCAATTTTTTTACACTCGCGTTGGCGTTAGAAGGTGAGTTTTAGGTGAGGCGTTGAACGCAGGGGATTTATAAAATTTGGACATTAATCTTTTTCTGGTCTATTCATAAAAATTAATGATATCATCCATCAAAGATTTCATTAAAGTTTATTGTACTTTTGATAAATGAATTCATTTAATTATGCACTTAATTCCCTGAATTGGTTAAATTTTTCTCTTAATTCTCTTATGGAATTTAGTTTTTCTTTTAATTCCCTGAAGTTAATTTTTTTTAATTTTTTCTAGGAATTAACTTTTTTTATTCCCTGAATTTAATTCCCTGAAAAATTATTAAATTCTAATGTATTTAATTATACATAAAACTGATATCTGTGACAGCGCTCTGTGATTACTAACTCTCCTGCACGAAGTTCTTTTTATTTTATATTTAAATAAAAAAATTTGTATACCTAGTACTTTCAATTATTCTGACACACGGTTTTTTCTTGATAAAAAACAAACAACAAGAGGTTTTTTAATTTTTTCTTTTTATTTTGGTTTTTTAAATATTGAAGAATATAACAAAAAAATATATTCAAAATGGCTGCCATTTGCCTTCCAACACGACCGAAGTCTGACCGGCCAATCGTCTATTGCAGTACGCACGACCTCCATGGGGAAATTGTCCACTGCACGGAGAAGTGCACGCTTAAGCGATTCCAAATTTGTGTGGTGAGTAGTGCAGACCATGCCTTCTAAAACGGACCACAATTTATAGTCTAAAGGATTCAGGTCTGGACTACCCGATGGCCAATCATCTGTAGAAATAAAGTTTGGTAAATTGTTTTTTAACCAGTCTTGAGTGGTTTTTGCCTTATGGGCTGGGGCAGAGTCCTGTTGAAAGGTCCACGGCTCGTTTTTGAACAATGTGCTATTTAATGGCTTCACAACCTTTCCTAAAACGTCAGATTGGTACATCTTTGCCGAAGTTTTAACACCTTTTTCGCAGAAATGAAGCTTGGTGACCCCATCATAGGCGACTCCCCACCATACCATCACAGAAGCAGGATGGTGTCCTCTCTGAACTCTAGGAACCAATTCATTTGCTTGCAGAGATGACTGAGCATAGACTCTATCATTTTGTTTATTATACGACTACTCCACAGTAAAAATTTCTCTTCAGTAAACATAATTTTTCTGTGGCGGTTTTTGGCGTACTGGCGAATCAATTCTTTTGATTTTTGCTTCCGTTTCTGTTTTAACGCCGCCGTAAGTAGATGCCCCGTGTGTCTTTTGTAAGCCCGAAGTCCCAAGTCATATTTAATGTTGCGAGAAATGGATACCTTCGATATATTTATCTCCTGCGACATTATTTGCTGCTTTCGGAGTGGATTTCGATAAATTCGATTCTGTAAAGCTTTAACGGCTCTGAGAGTTCGCACAGAGCGCGGACGGCCAGATCTCGGACGGTCTGCTACTCCACCAGTATCCCCAAACAGTTTCACAGCACGATAAACAAAACTACGACTAACCCCGAGCGGCTGCAATGTTCGATAAATGTCTCCAGTTTCCATTCCACATTTTTTTAGGCCAATTACGACAATACGGTTTTCAATATTTCCCCATTCCATAATTTAAAGTAACGCACGACAAAAACTTTTTACAAAAAATGAAGTTTAAATGCTAGTTGTCAAAAAACTGCCAACGTAACGAGAGTATGTTCAGTGGATTTCTTACAGTGGGGGCGACTAACATTGTGTCAGTAATTATGAAAGTACTAGGTAATTTATTTTGATTTTTTTTAAACTTTTGCTTTTATATTATATTTGGATGTTTGTATTTGTAATTTTTAAACAATAATTAAAAAAAAAAATCTAAAACAAATATTAGCATAAATTGGTGACGAGGTTATTCAGCAGAATGTGAAACTGTTGACTAATAATCTGTATCTGCTTAGCGCAACCAATAACTCTGTTCAAGGAGGTAAACATGGACTTGATTAAAATTCATTTTAGCTAAACCAGTATTTAAATTTATTTATTTTTTAGACTTAGATTAAAATTTAAATTCTGGACATTTAAGTGAAAAATTTAAATTGAGAAGGGAATTCAATAAAAAGGAAAATTAAAAAAAATAGTTTATTTCATCAGGAATTAAACAAAAATTTGAATTCCTTCAGGGAGTTAAGTTCACAATTAATTAAAAAAAAATCATTCAGCAGCGAATGAATTCCTCTTGATCAATAATTGAATTACCTAGAAGATTCGAATGAATTTGCTAGTGAATATGAATTTTTTAATTTTAATGCTTAAAGTTTTGGACATATGCTAAATTTTAATTCTTTGAATTCATTGACAGGAATTAATTTCTGTATTTTTCTTAGAAAAGAATTCATTGCTTGAATTAAAAAATTTAATTGAATTTATATACATTCCAAAAAGAATTAATTCATTCAAGCTCTGCTGCTTGCTTTGGTTGTTGTATTTAATAGGGTTTATTTTCATTGTTGTTAGGCAAATAAAAAAAAAAAAACAACAAAAGTTGTCAAAATTAAATTTTTACGCATAATTATCATTATTTTAATTAGGTGCTAACGATTTAAGATTTACTTGGGAGCATTTAAAAAAATTTCTTATAAATAAATGTATAGTCTGCTAATATCGAACAGCTGTTTTGCTACACAGAAAAAACAGATTCATTTTGACCACCAATTTTTTTGTCGTTGATTTTTATAGGTTTTCGTTTTTTTTAGAAAAATTTCTAAAATTTTGACTCAAAATTTCTATTAAGTCTTTCTTTTTAACACCTAAAATTACTATCAATAGTTTTTGTGTTTGTGCGGCATGCTATTAACGTTTGTTTATTTCCATCTAATACAAATTTGACATAAGTAATGTTAAGCGGTAACATTAAACGTTGTAAAATTTATATAATAATAATATAAGCCAACGTTGATAGTTGGCCGCTTAAACACAGCTAGTTTTCGAATGAGAGTGAAATGGCCAAGGATTGTCCTTAATTTTTTATTTATTTCAGTTTTTTTTTTATTGTACAAATAAAAACAACTTCAAATTCGTCGACAACGACCGCGACGAATATTTTGTATGAGAAATGCTCACATGTCGTCCGGCGATTCTATATATCCCAATATACCATATAGCAATCAAACTTCAATACAACTTGAGAATAAGCTTATATAAATATTGTGTTTTAAGCTTTTCTTAATTTCGCTTATTATAATGTTTATAAAATGTGAATTCACAAGCAGTATTTAACAATGCTTGAGAAAAGATTATTATACATAACTTTTTCTAAAGTATGCTTATAAACAACATACACATATTGAACAACGCAATATGACGATTGAAATAGAAATATTTTTCAATACATTCTAGTCTTGTTTTTGTTCTACGCATATAATGCACACAACAAGTGGCATTACTTTTGCGTGTACATTTAGTTGTAAATTTTATATAGTGAACTCGCAATTATTTTTTATATTTGAAATTAATTACTATTATTTATTTTTAAAATTTAAATAAAAAATAAATGAAATTGATGAAAATAATTATGATTTCTCTTTTTCAACTATTAATAATATACTATTTTTGTAAGCTTATTCTACAATTGCAAAAATAAGCTTATAGTAATCATACACACATAATATTTTCACGAGAGTTCCGTTTTGATTTTTCTACAATTGTTACGATAGCCTTTTTCAATATATTCTCAAGTCTTTTTCAAGCTTAAGGCTTGTGTTTGTAAGCTTATAATAATATTTTTCTCAAGTCATTTGGTATGTTGGGTTAAGATGACACAACAAGGCACACTAAAATTATGTGTCAAATTGTTGCCTGTTTTTTACATGCATTTAGCTAGAATTAATTATACGTAACGTTATGAATCAGCTGATTCAATCTAACCCAGCAAAATAAGAGCTGAGGAAGAAGTAGTTACACACTACACCTACTGAACCCAAAGTTGAGAAAATTTCGGTGAATTATTAATGATTTTAACATTGGCGTGTCATTGGGAGGAAGTAGTTTGTTTCGGTGCTATACAAAATCGATGATCAGATGGACTTTTTCATTTGTTTACGGAAGTTGTTAAATATAGGGAATACAAAATAAAAATAGGGAGTGGCTTTGTTTTAAAGATAAAAATGTGATTTTAAACACGGCAATAATTGTTATTCCGACCAGGACAAAGTGGATATTACTATAATTATAAATTGTTATAAATAAATATTAAAATTAAAAGAATTGTATGCTGGTTAATGCAATTATTACAAAATATTTTATTCTTATCACTTCATAAGTAGGGGTTAATATCAACATTTTGGAAGTTGTTTAAAATGACTTCTTACAAATCAAAAAATTTGCACTATTAACTTCTTTGGATGTTCTGAAAAAGGAGGGATTCCTAAGGAATAACACCATTTTATTTTGCAGGGAAGTTAAATGAGTTAAAAAGAAACAAACAAAAATACGGTATCTAAAAACTAAATAAAATAAAAATCAACAAAAATTAATGCAATACTAATTGAATTGGTAAAAAAAATATGACAAAACAAATATAATCAAATTTTTATTTGATTATCCATTTTTTCTAAACGCCAGAAAATGTCGACAGTTGATTGTAGTTTAGTTTAAATAAATCGCGACGAATTTTGAAAATATATTAAAACCTGTGAAATTATATACGGGAAAGTACTTAAAGCGTTAATGAACCAAAAAAAAAAAAAAATAGCAACAAAAATGTGAATCCCAAAAATTTGATTTTTAAATTTGTGCTGCGCGCCACTGTTTTAAACTCTGCTTTTTATTCTGTATATAATTTATTTATTTAAATATGTTGTATGTGTTGATGTTATTCTGGTTTAGTATGTATTTTTAATTATTTAAACTTAATACAAATAAAAAAAACTATGAAATCACACTTCACGAAGCATAAAATAAAAGGTGGGGCAATAAGCATCATCCTATTGTAAAGTGCTGCCATTTTTGCAAATGGCATCGTATGTCAATTTGGTTTGGGCATTCGTGAAGCAGACATATGCGAAATTTATAGTGAATAACAATGAATCGCTTTAAGCCTTAAGAACACCGGAAAAATTGATTGGAACTAATTTTTCCTATAAGCCGACGGTAATGGTGGTGGACAGCGACCGCTGTAGAGCTATGCTGACTGAATTTTTGTTGCCGGAAGTTGAGGATCTTGATTTGGAAGACATGTGGTTCCAACAGGGCGGGGCCACTTGTAATACTGGACGCGACTCAATGCGTATTTTGAAAGAAGCCTTCTCAGCCCGTGTAATCTTGCGTTTCGTTGATTTGGATTATCCAGCCAGATATCTCGATTTAACTGTTTCGGACTTCTTCCCCTAGAGATTTTTGGAATTGTCCCCGAACAAGCCTATGTTGGCCATGTGTCGTATAAAATGTTTCACAATTAATTGAAATATAATTTATTAGTGCGAATAATCGTAATCAGTTTAAAACCAAATCAGTTTTCACCTTAGACAAAAATTATAGCAATAGAAAATTAGAAAATGATTTTTGCCCCACTCTGTACTTTGATATCTCTATTTTTTTTGACTTTTAACGGGGATTTTACCTTCTAATAACAGTAATTTGTATATCAACAAACATTATATCGACCCATTTATTGAATTGATTAAAGTATTTAGTTTGTCATTGATTTCACGACACCTGCATATAACAAAAAGCTTTTTATTTAACCCTTTAGTGTATTAGAGGGTCAAAGAACGTTTGAAGCATTTTTTTTATCTCTAAATACATTTTCCTTAATAAAAATGTAACAGCAAATTTTTTATTTTGGTAGCACTTGACGTAAGTTTTGTGTTGGTATGAAACGAAATTTTAAAAATAAAAATTTTTAATTTTTAACAAAAAAATTGGATTTTCGGTTTATACCGATAACAAGTTTAAGTCAATTAAACTAATTGTAGTTGAGTCCTAATGCTACAATAATTTCATACAAATCAAAAGTGAAAAAAACGGTCACTTTTTATGTTCACATGTAAAATGTTTTACCACAATTATGGTTTAAAATTACTATACAAAAGACTGGCAAGTAGTTTCGGTAAGAATATTCTGAGTGTATGTGTGATTCCCTTGTTTTTATATACCGGTTTATCGCAATTAATATAAAAAATATAAATTTCAAAATAGACAATTTTGATTTTTTTCGATTTTATTTATGGGGGGGGGGGGGGGGGGGGACTACAAACAAACTTAATTTGCAGTTCTTTTTTTTTTTTAATTAAAATTCATATTTTTTGTTTAAATATTTGTTCATTATTAATTTATGTTATTTTTTTTTCGCTTGCAGCGATTTTAAGGTATTAAATCTATAATTAAAACAATATCAAATGCCATAAATTAAAAGAAATTTATACTTTCATACCTGTTATTTTGTTGTTGTTATTTTTCACTATCAGAATTTACTGCCACAGTAAATGAAAAAATATGTTTTATGAATGAATGAATGATAAATACTACATTTATATATTTTTTGTATTAACATCATCCATAGAGACTTGATAAAAAAATATTCTCAATTCAATTGATAAATTTTTAAGCTTAATCTTATAAATATTTAATATCTCAGTGAGGTTTTAAATATTGGTTGGGAGAAAAAGTTTCTTTACTGTTTTGCTTTGTTTACATCGATATTTTAGTAAGCACTGTATATGAATAAGAATGAAGCAAATTTGTTGTTTTTAACTAAGATAATGATTTCACGATAATGACAAATTTCATATGAGAATTCAGAAGCGCTAAAAATCATTATTGCTTCTTTTTGCTACAATAGAATTTTGTTTACCATACGAAGGCACAAAAGAATGGCAATGATAAAAAAATTGCTCTGCTAAAAGCATTGGATTCGTGACAATTTTTAGAGATGTGAACGATGTATTTTTTTTTTGGATGTCGAAACAAGTGCTTTCACTTGTTCACTATCTTGAACACAAATTGTGGTATATTCGTATATCACCAATATTGAAAGCGCTCCATTTTTTATTTTTCCTTACGAACCTGCTTTCAAGCAAGCAAGCAAACAGTATTTTTGCTGAGTTGTGTCTTATAAAATAAAAATTTTTTTACTTTCACAATTTAAATTACTATTTCAGACCTTTAAATTTGGTGGAAAATTTTTAACAACAAAAATCACTTGCTTTGCTTAATTTTTACCGAACACATTTTTTGAAGTTTTCCCGAATGCCTTGGCAACCCAATGCTCAAGCATATGCGTTATTTATATCAAACTTTATTTTTTAACTAATAAATTTGATGCATTTTTTATTTTAAAATTTTCTAAATTAAAAAAAATACCAGAAAAGTATAGTTTTTATCGCCTTTTGTTACTCATTAAATATGATTTTAAAAAATGGTTCAAATTAAAAGATTATTTTTGTAAATTTCTAAAATTCGTGTGATAAATATTTTAAAAAACTCTTTTTATCTTCATCTTAAGTAAGGTTTTGAGACGAAAAATTAAAATTTTAAATTTTGAAAAAATCTTAAGCAAAATTTTGTAAAAGTTTTGAACGTTAGTTTAAACACTAGGAGGTGTTCATATAATATCAGACGGCTCCACATTGAATTTGAGAATTTATTTGAGGTGACTATAAATACAAAGGGTGGTTAAATTTTAAGGGCCGTTGTTGAATGTGAGCCACACCTAAACGTCAAGTTTTTTTCTGCATTTCATTTGTCATTTCTCAATTTCAGACTAACTCTATTTGAACCATGGAAAGATACGCAATCGAGCAACGCGTTAAAGTTATTCAGGCTTATTTTGAAAATGGGCGTTCAAATCAAAATGCATTTTGTGCACTTCGTGATTTTTTTTGGTCGGCATATTCGACCAAATGTGTCCACAATTGGGAGAATTGTGGGCAAATTTCAGCAAACCTGGTCTGTGAAAACGCCTCTGCATGCTCGCCCAGTTGGTTTTGAGGAAAACATTGCTGTTGTTCGCGATAGTGTGTCATGAGGTCGGCCAAGCATTTACCGTGAATGGTGTTCGCTATCGCGAGATGATAATGAACTTATTGTGGCCAGGAATTGAGGATATGACCCCTGTGGTTTCAACAGGACGGTGCCACTTGCCACACAGCTAACGAAACAATGGTTCTCTTTCGCGACAAATTCAATGGCCGTGTTATCTCACGTGGTGGCGATTTTAATTGGCCGCCAAGATCATGTGATTTGACACCGTTGGATTTCTTTCTTTGGGGTTATTTAAAAGAAAATGTGTACGTCGATAAGCCAGCAACAATTCAAAAGCTAAAGGATGAGATAATTGGGCACATTAACGGCATAGAACCTCTATAATGCCTCAATAGAACCTCTATAGTGCCGCCAAGGTCGCGGCGGCCATTTGGCCGATATTTTGTTCCATACATAATCGAACCATGTCATATTATCATAATAAAAAGAAATGGCAATAATCTGTGTTTTATTCAAAGTCAACATCGGCCCTTAAAATTTAACCACCCTTTATATAAAATACAAAAAACATTTTAATACACTGAGAGAAATATCTGTATGATATTAATGAATTTTTGTATGCAATCAATGGTGTTTCGCTGGAATCCGTCAGACTGAAACTTTTTCTTTAATTAAAGCTGTTTTTTGAATAAAATTTTATGAAAATGTTGATTTAATTTGTTAAAAATTATATACATGCAATAAAAAAAAGCCAATTTCATAAAAATTTTGAAGCTTTTTCATAAAATTAAAGAATTTTTTTTATTCACTTTTTGAAGAAAACTATTAGTTCCAGGAAAAATTGCATTAAAACTTTCCAAGAAAATTCTGTCTGTTTACAAATTTCAATAACAACAATATTACTTAACAACTTAAATACTTCCCCTTGTTTAATATTAAGTTAGTCTCTTTTTAAGTCTCTTTACACATTTAATTTTAGTACTCACAATAGGGATGATAAAGTTGGTACTATTAGTACCTGAAAAGTACTATGGTACTCCTTTGGCTTATTTTACATTTTTTTTATTCAGGGAAAATCATTTATGGTGTAATTTCTTTGTGAATACTTTTTTGATAAAAGGTAAATTTAATAGTACTATTAGAATCCCGTAAGTACTTTGGTGCTTATACCACGGTACAAAGATCAGGATGAACAAACGCCTGCTGGCTAGCAATTTCACGGTGGTGGCATTTTGTTCATCCTGATCTTTGTTCCGTCCTTGCTTATACCACATTAAAGCTTTTAATTGCTATAACACAGTACGACAGTGGTTGGTACACATGAGAAATGTTAACAGAATATGAAAATAGGCTTAAAATAAAGAAATGCTGTAGCACAACAGAATTTTGAGAAAATCGATTTTTAAGCTTCGAAGGACCATGGAGGTTCACTCGTAATGTAATACTATTATAAAAAGTTCTATAAAAATAGAATGGGTGAACCGATTTTAATGCTTGAACCAGTTTTGAAAAGGGAATTAAATTTGTATTTTTTTTTTGTTAAAAAAACAATTTTTTTCTCCGCTAGATGGTGCTTTGATTTTCATGTAAAGTTAAAAAATAATAATAATATGTTACTTATTCAAGATATCAAGGGAAATGTGGGTTTAAAAGGAACTTGTTTTTTAATTAAGACTGCTTTTGGAATACTTTTGGTAACAGACAAATCATACCGAAATAAGGCTACACATAAAATCCTTTTTTTATATCAACATGATCAATGGAACTGTTTAGTTAGAGCACTAAGAACTGTTTGAAAAGTATTTATTTTATTTTCTCGTCATTTTTTAAATGAAGCGAAAGTACAACTAACTTATGTTCGGTTCCAAAATTTTTGTTAAAATAATTAAATTTTTTTTTGTTGCTTTTGTAAGATTTAAATGTAAAAACCAAATACAACAAACAAAAAATACAAACGAAAAACAAAATTTCTTCGAATTGTGTAAAAGATAAAAATGTTTGTTGTAAACAATTTACACTGTCCACGCCGAATACAGAAATAAAACAAACAGCAAAGATACGGTCAAAAAACTATACGGCAACCACGCTGCAGAGCAGAAAATGTGGTAACTCTTAAATTAGTAAAATATATTTTAGTCTTTCAAAAATGCTGTAATAATTTTTAGGTGTAGCTTAAAGTTTTCTTAAACAATTTTAAGTTTATTCTTTTATAAACATTTTAATTCAGAAAATAAATACTTTTATTAATCACTTTTTTTAATTTTCTCTCATTTTAGATTCGCATCTTATTTTAATGTCACATCTAAAAACTGCACATTTACAAGCGTTATATGCACGTCGTCGTGAAGCCGAACACAATCGGATTGAACGCACTGAAGCTGTCAATAAGTACTACGATCATTGGGGTAAAGTAACATCACGTTTTGAAAACTGGTCTGCACCCGAATACTACAAACAAGCCGAACAACAATTTCAAAATACAAAAAACGAAAAGGAAAAGAAAAAACGATTAAACGAAAGACAACAACGTTTGTCTGAATTGCTGCAAAAGGAGAAGAAAATCTACGAAATAGAATTGCAAGAAAAGGAAAAATCTAGAAGAAATCGTCGTTATATACCCACAAGAACTTTGGAGAAAATGGAGGAACAATTAAAGGAACAACAAAAACTGAGACGCCGTCTAGAGTTGGAGGCTAAATTGTATGGCCACTGGAGACATGGAGTTGATGATGAAAATTTGGTATTTGAATCGAAGACAGACAATGAAGTTTTGGCCAAATTAAATTGGCTGGACAAACAGGTCAATCAACAGTTGGAACGTGAAAAAGAGGAATATGAACACAAGGAACTGGACCTAAAATTGCAAGAACAAATTAATATAACCGAACAATTGGAAAAGGAGAAACACCAAATACGTCAACAAGAGATACGAGAAATAAGAACTTTACGTGAAACTCATATGAATGAGATAAAAGAGAAGCAATTGGAAACTGATTTCCTTAAGGAACGTGAAAAGACCTTAAGAGCCAATATAAATGAGTTGGAAAAAGAATTTCAATTACTCGAAGAGACTTTTGAAGCCTTCAAAAAGCCCATTGACTTTGGAAATTCTTATTGTTCCAATAATGTTAAAATAGTCGCACGTAACCGTTCCGAACAGTTTCGCAATCAATTAAAGCTTTGTATGAGTATATTGGAAAGAACTTTGGATTATGCCAAAAATTCGGATGTCATAAGGGAATTACTTGTTAAACTGGAACAAGAATTAGATGCTGAAAATCATATACTCGTACAATTTGAGGGCATGTATGAATCTGAAGTTAAACAAACACTAAAACGTTCTGAAGAAACTTGGCAAACAAAAAATGCTCAACGTTATAAGGAAATTAAAGATTTGCTGACACAGGAACGTGACATAATGAGAGATGACCTGGAGGAGGTAATGAAGAAACAAGAGGAATTAATTGAAATACGTTCCACACTTTTGAATTTTTTGGAAAACTCGGGAGAAAAGTTGAAAAAACTCATAGCAGCTGAAGACGAAAATTTAGCATGTCACACACAGTTGAATTTTGTTGAAAAGGAAGAGCTCAAACAAATTCTTACCAAAGGTAGTCGTCAAGGTGAAGAGTCTGAGGATTCGCCCTTATATTCAGCAGACTATAAAAACACTAATAATGTAAGAGCTGCTGCCGGTGATTATAAGCGGGATGGAGGTAATACTCATAGCGATCACAAAAATTGTGATGAATCCGATAATAATATGTCACCAAGATGTTTTAATTCTCGTGATCAAAATGATATCAAGCAATCTTTCAATTCATTTAATAATACAAATATGGATGATTGGCAAAGTAATGTCCATCCAACAAAACGTGAGGTCGATGATATGCGTCAAAGTGCTCAACGTTCAATGCAAGTTGTCACTGCCGAAACTGAAGCCAATCGACCAAGATTTGGCAAAACCCATAGTGGTCGTCCACAAGGACAAAGTTCTCAAATAACTTTTACCGAAGGAGATGAACTCCAGAAAATGGTATCATTTTCAAAGAATAATAAACATAAACAAGGTGAAACATCTGACGATTTTCCCTTGTACTCATCAGGTGGCCACCATGGAAATGAAATGGCTCCAAATGCGGATAAATCTCAAAAAGAAGATGTTTCTTTGCACACAAATTGCAACGAATCGGATAATAATTTATCTTCTCGTTGTTATGATTCCCATGACAACAATGATATTAATCAAGATTCAAATTCTTTTAATAATAAAAATATCAATGATTGGCAAAGTAATCCTCATCCTAATCAACATGAGGTTGATGATATGCGTCAAAGGGCTCAGAGCACTCTACAAGTTGTCACTGAAGAAACTGAAGCCAATCGTCCAAGATATGGTCGCAGACACGTTGCTGGATCGCAAATTCATGATGCCCATTCGCCTCATTCAAATGCTGAAGAATCGGACAACAATTTATCTCCTCGTTGTTATGACTCGCATGATAACAATGATATAAATCAGGATTCCAATGCTTTTAATAATAAAAATATAGATGATTCGCAAAATAATCTACATCCAACAAAACGTCAGGTTGATGATATGCGCCAAGAGGCCCAACGTGAAATGCAAGTTGTTACCGAGAATACTGAATTGAATCGTCCCAGATTTGGACGCAAAAATATGGCTTGGGATTAAAGACTGAAAATTTATTTCTTGAATTTACACAAAATATGCATTTATAAACGTTAATTGAACTTGTTTGCTTACCAATTTTTGTGTTAACAAAAATTATATACTTTGAATGTTATAAATTAAAAAGAAATTTTATATATCGATTAAAAAATTTTATAAACTAATTAAATGTTTGTCTCAACAAAATTTTATGTATTATTAACATTAATTGGAAGCAATGCTTTCGAAAAATAATTAATCTAAATTTGAAATTAATAGATTTTAAGTTTTGAACTAGAAGTTCATTATTTGATAACAAAAATTTTGTATATCTCTTACAATCTTATAAAATATGCTTTGAATTGTAACACACAGCCGGGACTGATTTATAGTCAAAAATTGGCAGCTGTCTACAAAATGGTTTTATGTTTAAAGGAAATCATAGATTGAATTTTAATGATTAAAAATCAAATGATTTATATTTCGCAACAACATTACAACAACCATAACCAAGCCGATTATTATTTATTTTCAACATCATTTTTTTCAATTAACAATAAATAGTTACTTATAAACTTTAAATATTAATCAATATAACACATGTATGCTTTAAAATTTCAATCTTAATAAAAATGCTTAACAAAAAAAAAAAAAAAAAATGATTGTTAGTTTCTATAACAGCTTTTACTGGTCATAAATTTATTGAGAAAAACAAACAGTTAAAAAAAAATTTAAAAAATTGCAAGCGACAAAATTGAAATTGTTGAGAAATCGAAAAAACGTTTTAGAACTTGTAGGTGTATCCCACTGCATTTTGATAACGAAATCCTGCATTATTTTGCCTAATTTCATTTCTAAGTCATAACAGAGAGTTCTAAAGTGAAGCGTATTCCAGTGAGAGCGTTCTCCATCGTTCGAAACAAATGGTAGTTGGACGGGGCGAGGTCTGGACTCTAAGGCGGTTGAGGCAAAACTTCCCAACCACTAATTTCTAAATAATTTTTCACCGATTTTGCAACATATGGTCGAGCGTTGTCATGATGAAATATAGCTTCATGTCGCATATTCTGAGCATTTTTCAGCGAATGCTTGCTTCAAACGAATCAATTGTATAGGGTACAGGTCCCCTGTAATTATCTGGCCCGATTTTAGCAACTCATACAGGTTGTTTGAAAAGTTCCTGCGCTCGAAATGAAAGAATACTGTTTTTGTTACGAAATATATTTTGTCTATTCAATATAATCTCCTAGAAGCTCTATACACTTGTTCCAATGATCTTCCAATAATTTTATCCCATCCTTATAATGGTTTTCCGGAAGCTCTGCAAAATAACCGTCTACGGCTGCTATGGCCTCTTCATTCGACGAAAAATGCTTTCCACGAAGAAATTGTTTAAGATTTCTGAAGAGATAGTAGTCACTGGGAGCCAAATCTGGTGAATACGGTGGATGTTCAAGCAATTCGTACTTTAATTCTTTGAATTTAGCCATCGTCAAAACACTAGTGAGCAGGTGCATTGTCTTGATGAAAAATAATTTTTTTCTTCTTTAAACCAGGTCTTTTCTAACGAATTTTTTCATCCAGCTGATCCAAAGGGCTGCAATAATATTTACAGTTGATTGTTTTACCTTTCTGAAGATAAATCAATCAACACAATTCCTTTTGCATCCCATAAAACTGATGCCATAACCTTCTTTGCTGATCGTTGTGACTTCACCTGTTTTGGAGCTGAACAACCAGCTTCAGTCCACTGTAAACGTTCTTGTTTCAATTTAGGATCATGGTGGTAGATCCAAGTCTCATCCATAGTTAGAAAGCGACGCAAGAAGTCGGTTTTATTCGGCTTGAAACGCTCAAAATTACGCTGAGAAATTTGTTTTCGATCCAGTTTTTGTTGAATTGTTAATGTGTGCGGCGCTAACTTTCCAAACAGTTTTTCATACGTAATTCTTCATGTAAAATATGGAGTACTCGTTCGTCTGAGATGCATATGGCATTAGCAATTTCACGCTTAGTCAAACTTGGATCTTCACTAACCATATTATGTACCTGATCAATGATTTCTGCTGTGGTTGCAGTTTTTTGTCGTCCTTCGCGTGGATCGTCTTTAAGGCTGGTACGACCACGTTTAAATTCACCAGCCAAAATTCATCGGTGCGTTTTGAAGGTGAGGACTCCTTATACACTTCTAACAATTGTTCATAAATTTCCTTTGCTTTTAAACCCTTGAAAACAAAGAATCTAATGACTGCACGATATTACATTTTTTCCATATTAAAAAAAAAATCAATGACACGTCAACTTCAAATGGCTTGTAAACAGAGAAAGAATTGACAGAATGACTTACAACTTTGCATGTGTTCTCAGGACAGTTATACCAACTTGAAAAAAAAATTTGGAGCTAGCAGTGCCATCTCTTGGTGAGCGCAGGAACTTTTCAACCAACCTGTAAAAGATGGGATCCTTGTGATCACATTATATACAGGGCATTACCTTGGCGTCATGGATATTCGCATTTGGCTTTGATTTGGTTGGTTGGCCGGGCTTCACATATAATTTGTTTTCGCTTCGGGTTGTCGTCATTAATTCATTTTTCATCGCAGGTAATGATTCGATACAAAAATGGTTCCTTTTTATAGCAGAATTACGGCCACACAAAATCATCTTTCAACGTCTCTCGGCTTTAACTCTTGTGGTATGCAATATTCTTGCTTTTAGATGAATCCTGCTGCTTGTAAACGTTTTGAAATTGCTGCTTGGCTCTCAATGATTTTGCAAGTTCTTCTGACGTTTGAGAACAATTTTAATCGAGTAATGCCACCAATGCATCATCTTCGAACTTTTTGTCTGCCGTGTCAAAATCACCACTTCTTAACTATCTATGGCACATTGAAACCGACGTAGCATATGCCGTATAAGCTCGGTGAACAATCGATATGCTACAGCTGCAATTTTCTTTAAATTAAGGTAAAGATAAATTTTCCGAAAATTATTTCTTTTGGCACATAATTCAATATTTTCGAAGCAAAAAAAAACTGCTTACATTATTTCGTTTAACGATTAAGTGAGAATAAATAACAGATGTTTACCCTCCAAAATGCTACATAAGTTATTAAAGACACAAACCATATGTAAAAGATACGCCATCTGTTATGAATTCCAAATTTTTAATAAAATACAGAATAGAAATTTCTGTAACTCAACCGATAAATTATCGTTAGTTTATGAAATCGATAAAATCATTAAAAACATTACAGAATCGTTCTACAGAAATGTTAAATTCGACAGAATAGTTTTTACCCTCCAGTGGTTTTCACTAACAGACCTTTTAATACATTAAAACTGTTTCACAGACTCTCAAAGAAAATTGTTTAATTTTTTCTCTAGGTGGCGTGTGCAACCCACTGGGGAAAGCTTTCCTTTCTAGCCTTACTTAAGCCTGTATGACACTACAATTTATTTTGTATTGGCTTTATATTGCTTTACATTTGACAGATTCTCATTTATTCTCTATAGTTGAAAAAATTCATCAATTTTTCGTCAATACAAAATCAATACAAAATCTATTGTCATACGGGCTTAACAAAAATTAACTATTTAAGCGGGTTCCACGTGAAGAAACTGTTATACTACATATAGAAAAATGATATTTTACGATAATGAGACGTAAAAATTGTATAGAATATACAAGGTGTCCGCCGGGAAGGTATACTACTTTGTTTTGCCGCCATTTTGGTAAACATTAGTCTTGACAGTTCATATTTGGCAGTAGACACGTGGAAAATTTATTATGGAAAAATATTCGATAAACCAACGTGTTTTAATCGTTAAAACAGCTCGCCCATGACAACCCCGATTTTCATGAAAAAATCATAATGAGTGACGAGACAGATTTTCATTTGAATGGATATGTGAATAAACAGAATAGTCGGTTCTGGGCAATGGAAAACCCTCAAATTATTCATCAGTCACCTTTGCATCCATTAAAAGTGACAGTCTGGTGTGCAGTTTGGTCAGGAGGAATCATTGGACCTTACTTCTTTGAAAATGAAAATGGCGTAACGGTAACTGTGAGTGGGGAGCGATATCGTGATATCGCATGCTTTGGCCTTGATTAACATGTGGACAGTGCCACATCGTATACAGTCAGGATTACAATGGAATTACTGCAAGACCTCTTTTCACAACAAGTTATTTCAAGAAATAGCGATGTTGATATCTGAAAAGCAAGGTTTATGCAAACAAACCAGAAATGCTTGAGCAACTCAAACAAAATATTAGTGATGAAATTAATGAAATACCTCGGGAAATGTGTGAGAATGTAATGATAAAATGTGCTCAAAAGGGCTCGCATTTGTGAGGCTAACAGAGGCGGACATTTATCTGATATTGTATTCCAAACATAATTGCCGACATTACATAAAACACTTATCAATATAAGATTCATTCTCTTTCATTTAATCAAAAATTATAAACAAACAAAGTAGTAAACCTTCCCGGCGGACACCCTGTATTAACTATGCTTTAGTGCATTTTTGAACTTCTACATAGAAGAACAACTGTAATTACAGTTAAAAACAATTATTGATTACAGGTTGGTTGAAAAGTTCCTGCGCTCACCAAGAGATGGCACTGCTAGCTCCAAACTTTTTTTTCTCAAGTTGGTATAACTGTCCTGAGAACACATGTAAAGTTGCAAGTCATTCTGTCAATTCTTTACTTGTTTACAAGCCATTTAAAGTTGACCTGTCATTGATTTTTTTTAATATGGAAAAAATTAAATATCATGCAGTCATTAGATTCTTTATTTTGAAGGTTTTAAAAGCAAAGGAAATTTATGAACAATTGTTAGAAGTGTATAAGGAGTCCTCACCTTCAAAACGCACCGTTGAATTTTGGGCTGGTACGACCAGCCTTAAAGACGATCCACTCAAAGGACGACCAAAAACTGCAACCACAGCAGAAATCATTGAGCAGGTACATAATATGGTTAGTGAAGATCCAAGTTTGACTAAGCGTGAAATTGCTAATGCTATAGGCATCTCAGACGAACGAGTACTCCATATTTTACATGAAGAATTACGTATGAAAAAACTGATTGGAAAGTTAGTGCCGCACACATTAACTATTCAACAAAAACTGGATCGAAAACAAATTTCTCAGCGTAATTTGGAGCGTTTTAAGCCGAATAAAACCGACTTCTTGCGTCGTTTTATAACAATGGATGAGACTTGGATCTACCACCATGATCCTAAATTGAAACAAGAACGTTTACAGTGGACTGAAGCTGGTTGTTCAGCTCCAAAGCAGGTGAAGTCACAACGATCAGCAAAGAAGATTATGGCATCAGTTTTTTGGGATGCAAAAGGAATTTTGTTGATTGACTTATCTTCAGAAAGGTAAAACAATCAACTCTTAATATTATTGCAGCCTTTTGGATTAGCTGGATGAAAAAATTCGTGAGAAAAGACCTGGTTTAAAGAAGAAAAAATCATTTTTCATCAAGACAATGCACCTGCTCACAAAAGTGTTTTGACGATGGCTAAATTCAAAGAATTAAAGTACGAATTGCTTGAACATCCGCCGTATTCTCTTCAGAAATCTCAAACAATTCCTTCGTGGAAAGCATTTTTCGTCGAATGAAGAGGCCATAGCAGCCGTAGACGGTTATTTTGCAGAGCTTCCGGAAAACCATTATAAGGATGGGATAAAATTATTGGAAGATAATTCTAACAAGTGTATTAAGCTTCTAGGAGATTATATTGAATAAAAAAATATATTTCGTAACAAAAACAGTATTCTTTCATTTCGAGCGCAGGAACTTTTCAACCAACCTGTACTACACAAACAACTGTCATGTAGTAACTAATTTTTTTTATCGGGACATGTGATTAAAAATAAATGTATATAAACTAATACAATCAAATGGTCACCCTAATCTAAGATTTCTTTTATGTGTGTGCGTTGTTGCATGTGGCAAGTTAATATCATCATCTCAACTATGATGCATATAAATATGAGATGACAATCTACTACTAGTAGTAGTTATGGCAATGATATTGGCATGCCACATAATTTTTGATGACTCTCATAATAAGAATAATAAAAAAAATAATAATAATGATAATATAATATCTGTATTTTTATTCTGCTACAAGAAATGAACAAATTGATCTAATTTATTATACCACAAACACAAAAAGAAAGTGCAACTATAAAGAAAACCTTCCTTCCCAAAAATAAAAAGGACAAACTAAATTATTGTATGAAATTCCGAGAAAATATACATTTAGATGTAAAGCGAATACTTAATGCGAAATAGTTATTGAGTTTGTTATTTTCTATTATTTCGATTCTAGCAAATAAAATCTTTAGGATATAGTACAAGGATAAACAACAATATCCTTACAAAACATTCAATATTGTTGCGCTCTATATTGTATGTTAAACTTTTGTCATTCGTTTATTTAAAAGTTAATACTATTTCAATGAACTCTACTAAATACTTTTCACTCCCCTACATGAACAAATACAACAAAATACATTATAGTAGTAGTAGAAGAAGAATAAGAAGAAGAAGAAGAAGAAGAGGAAAAAGAAGAAGGAAGTTCTATCTAAATGGTAGTAGAAAATATATAGTTATCAAAGCAATGCCATAATTTTCACTAAAAATATCTATCTTTAACGTACACACATACTATCGTACATACTATTATTATTCATACAATATGAATGTAGTTGTAAATAGTTTTTTACATCTTTTACATTCTTAGAAAATACTTAAGCGTTACAGGCGAATTGCTGAAAGCTACAAGAATCTAAATCTTATTGTACACTGAGAAAATTTTTACAGAAATATACAAGTTAATGGTGGCCGAAAATTGCCTCCACTGATATTACCCCTATAAAGGGGGCTTCCATCCCCAAATGATATGGGCATTATGACCAAATAGTTTTCGGATATAATGCTCTGAGTAAATTGGACATAATACCCGAAATTGTGATCATAGTACCCAAAAAAAATTAACTGTATTAATATATTATGAACAATGTTCATAATATGAAGTAACAGTTCAACTAAAAAGTCCCCGCCCTACCATACTAAAACACATTTTTTTTTTGGCAAAATTCGTTTTTTTTTATTCAAAATAATTCCCTTCAAGGGTGATACACTGATTATTTCGACCCTCCAACTTTTCGTTACCATTTTTATAGTACGATTTGTCCTTTGCTTCAAAATAGGTCTCAGTTTTGGCAATAACCTCTTCATTCGACGAAAATTTCTTCCCAGCGAGCATTCTTTTGAGATCTGAGAACAGGAAATAGTCGCTTGGGGCCAGATCTGGAGAATACGGTGGATGCGGAACAAATTCGAAGCCCAATTCATGGATTTTCGCCTTCGTTTTCACTGACTTGTTTTTGGTCAAAAGCGAGCTCGCGCGGCACCCACTTTGCACAGAGCTTTCTCATACCCAAATATTCGTGAATGATATGATGTACACGTTCAGTTGATACCTTTAGAGTACCTGCTATTTCATTCAATTTCAATTTATGGTCATTCAAAATCATTTTGTGGATTTTTTTGATGTTTTCGTCCGTAACAACCTCTTGTGGGTGTGCGTTCACCGTCTTCGGTGCTCATTTCACCACGTCTAAACTTAGCATACCAATCCTTGATGATTGATTTTCCTGGGGCAGTGTCCGGAAACTCGTGATCAAGCCAAGTTTTTGCTTCAACTGTATTTTGTCCCTTCAAAAAGCAATATTTTATCAACACCCGAAATTCCTTTTAATCCATTTTTTTCACAATAACAAAAGTTGCTTCACTCAAAATGCTTAATTCACAAACTAATGATCCGACAGCTGTCAAATTTATACACGTGTCTGTTGAAGGTTAGGGCTAACTAAAAAACATATCGATTTGAGTCTAGTAGTGCCATCTATGTGTCAGGCCGGGGACTTGTCAATTGACCTGTTATGTTATGTTCAATATGTTTTCTATTCTATGAATTGCCTTTTTTGATCTCGGCCTTTAACAAGGTTTTTCCCCAATAAGTATATAATTTGTCTGCTTAAACAAATTTCTATCATTATCCCCAAAAAAATGGGTATTATGACCATTACTTTTATGAGGATTAAGTCTGAATATTTTGCGAAGATAATACCCATATCTAATTTCGTAGTATCCGGGGGTCTAACAGTTTTCAACTCTAAATATATCTTTAAAAGTTTGCGAAATTAAACATTGTACTTTTTTTTTTCTTTTTTCAGTGTATTTAACCATGAACAACCATGTTAATATAGAGGAAAATGTCAGAGTAATCAACAATGTGTACTTGCTTAGGGAACAGGTTTCGATGTTTAGTATTTGGCATTTAAACATTCTTTAGAACATATTAAATATTAACACTATTTTAGGCACACTCAAAACAATACGTTAGTAATTTAACAGAAGTTGCTTTCAAATATTCAGTTACAAATAATATTATTGAAAATTAATAATTTAAAATTAATGTTTTTTAACCAAAAAACTAAAAACGGGTTAACTTAAATTACAAACAATTACTTCTACTCAATGTGTTTTTTTGTTAAGTTTTTTTTTTAACTTGGGAAAATTTATCAAATTTTTATTATAACTTCTTCGTTGGTTGGTTTTTTGTTAAAAATAAAAATATTTTTTATTTTTCAATATTTCCCTACTTTAAAATGACAAATTATCAACAGTTTGAGTTTCAAAAAAATTTTAAAATTTAAATATTTAAAAACATTAAATAATTTTTTTATTTAAAACAAAAACAACTTTAAGCTCGAAAAATTGTGAAATTATAAATAATATTGGGTATACAAGTTAATAAAGTCGATTTTTTTTGCCTGAAAAATGCATTTATTATAATAACAAAATGAATTGGTACATTATTCAAAGTATTGTCCATCGTTAGCCACTACCTTTTCCCATCTTTCTGGTACGTAGCCAAAAGAACTGCTCCAGTTTGAGGTAAAGAATAAATCAAGCCAATTTCCGATACCCTGTTCTGAAGTGAAGCGTGTTCCAGTAAAGGCGCTCTGCATCGATCGAAACAAAAGGTAGTCAGAAGGGGCAAGGTCTGGGATGTAAGGCGGGTGAGCCAAAACTTCCCATCCACTATTTTCCAAATAGTTTTGACCGATCTTGCAATATGTGGCCGAGCGTTGTCTTGATGGAAGATTATGGCCTCGTGTCTGGTCAAATATTCAGGTCGTTTTTCGTTGATTGCTTTCTTCAAACGAATCAATTCTGTTCGGTACAGGTCCCCTGTGATCGTCTGACCCGATTTCAACAGCTTATAATACAAAACACCCTTCTGATTCCACCAATTCTAGAGCATTACCTTGGCGCCATAGATATTCGGCTTCGGCATTGATTTGGCTGGTTGGCCGGGCTTTACGTATGACTTTTTGCACTTGGAGTTATCGTAATGTATCCATTTTTCATCACCAGTAACAATACGATGCAAAAATGACTTATTTTTGTAGCGTTCAAGCAGAATTTCCGACATGCAAAATCGCCTTTCAATGTTCCTCGGCTTTAATTTATATGGGACCCAATTTCCTTGATTTTTAATGAATCCCAATGCTTTTAAACGTAGGAAAATGGCTTGTTGGGTGATAATGCAAGGTCTTCTTGCGTTTAACAACAATCTTCCTATTCCTCATCTTCAAACATTTTCGGTTGACCAGGCCTCTCCTTGTCTTCTGTGACGAAATCACCACTTTTGAACTGCACAAACCATCGTTCACTAGTTTTTTTAAGTTGCTGCATGTTGTGACCGTAAGCTTCTACCAACAATCGATAACTATCAGCAGCCGTTTTCTTCAAATGAAAGAAGGTTATCAGACTTTCCCGCAAAACATCTTTTTTAGGCACAAAATTCGACTTATTATAGCGATTGAAAAAAATTGTGTGTTTACACTTTGGCGTCTATCGAATACTGAATTATAATGACAGATGTTTCCCCTCCAAAATACCATATTTGTTATTATTGACACAAACCATATGAGATAGCTATGTTGTGCAATTCAACATTAGGTGTGTTCGACGTACGTTACCGCGGGTGCCCGCGGGAACCCAATCTTACCAGAAAGCGTTTCTTGTAACAAAAATTGGGTAAATGAGAGCGTTCATGAGAGAGTAATTGTGTTTCTCATTTTACCAGAACTTACCCGTACTTTTTGTTTGGCTAAAATGGTAAAATTGTCAAATCATCAGCTGTTGCTAATAAATTTGCTGTTTTGCATTTTTGAAAAAAATTAAAGTTAAATAAAAATTTATTATAAAGAACTTTTCCTTCTTAATAATGAAAAATACATTTGAAAATGTAAATAGATATTTGCCATTTCAAATATATTTATTAATTAAGCTGTTTTTTAATATGAATAAATTTGACGTTTATTTTTGGGTATGAAATGTGGTTTTGTGCGTTCGCAGTATTTTGGGCATTTTTATGGTTTTGTGAGAGAAATTTTTGCTTACTCTCATTTTACCAGACTTTACCCAAAATTACCTCGTACAGACCTATTATTAACTTGTATACCCAATATAAAAAGTTAAATAAAAGATAAAAATTACTTTTCTTTTAACTAAAATCTTGTTAAAATTTTACAACTTTTAGCCAGATCTTAAGAATTTTTGTAGATTTCTATAGTAAATTAAATCTAAGTTGACACATATTTCTATTAATTAATGTGTTAATTTCTTTGGAAAGAAGATAAAGGAAGGTAAAGCTCTTTAAATATGGCAACACTGTAATTGCAGAGTAGAAACGATACGATTTTTTTTAGATACATTACTTTGTGTTTTTTTTTTGTAAGCAAAAGGGTAATGTATGTTTGTTTTGCCAACACTAGCGAAAAAACTCAGCGCAACAATTCATTTAGGTTTAAAGCAATCAAATACTGTATGCATCGATATATAAAATATTTGTAATAATTTTTTAAATAAAAATTCCTCCTTTTTAAAAATCTATTTTTAGACACATTACTTCTCGTAACCATTAAAGAAACCCCTTACATTATCACCTCTAAAGTAATGAGTATACACATTACTTTACCAATTATTTAGTAATGTGTGCTTTTGATGGGTAACTTATTTTCCTTAAGAACCCATTATACACAGTAAAATTTCAAAGAATATGTTGCAGAACACCTTACACTAGCAAAGTATAGCTTCTAATTTATGTTCTACAACTGGTTCATTTATATGGAGTTTGATCTATAAGCAATAAATTCTATTCTTCCAAACTGGATTCAGATAGGTCTTTTCTAAGGCGACTAGGTCAAAACCGACCGACTATGTTTCGTTTGTAGATCTTACAATAAAACACCGAAAATTCATTTTGTCGAAATTTTGAATAGAATACTTAAACTCGTAGAAATAGAAACACGTCGAATTTTTAATCACAATGGGAAAGCTTTAAAAATCCACTGCTCGAATTTTTAAAATTATATTTTTTAAGAAAAAATTGTTTTTTTTTTCAAACTCGTCGAAATAAATAAAAAAAATATTATTTAAAATGGTCGTTTTCTTAAAATTTGTTTAAAGCAAATTAATTTAATGTTAAAAAAAATTGCAGATCTTACAATAAAACACTTTGAAAATTCACTTTGAAATTTTTAAAACACTAGTAGAGTTTTTAAACTCGTTTAATTTTTAAAATCTGTCGTAAATTGTTTAAAGTAGTCTAATATCGCTGTTTTTTCTTCAAATGGTAGGTAGGCTTTTAAGAGATCAACAATCTTGTCGAAATTCTAAAAATCAATCGTTGATTTTTTAAAGGTTAAAAAAAAAATACACTACATTATAATACCAAAGTTTTTTTTAAAGATATTAAAAAACATTAGAAATTAAAATTCAAATAAAAATCGTCGATTTATTTTAAATTGGTCTTAAATGCTAGAAAAACTTTAAACTCTGGGGTCTGAGTAAAAACATAGATCGACTTCAATCATTTTTACTATGTTTCGTCCTTCGCCCAATACAAAATTGATATATAAAATATTTTTCGAATTTTTTTGTTTTATTAAAATATCAAAAAAATAACTATAAAAACAATAGTTTTTTTTATCAATTTTTGCTAGTTAAAATATGCCACTTCTTTTTACGACATAGATATTTTTATTACACTTGCTAATTGTTTTTAACAGTTACCAATAACTAATTTTTTAGTTATTTTAAAGGAAACCCTCCTTATTTATATGTAATTTTCAGTAGTTTTTAACGGAAAAAATATTGCTTTGATAATTGTTTATAAAAATATTAAAAGTTTACATAAAAAATAACTATAATTACAATAAAAACAATTACTTATTACCATACAAACAATTGTCATGTAGTAACTGACAAACAATTTTGGGTGTATATTAAAAAAAATAAATTTGTTTTTTTTTTAATTAAAAATTACACCGATATTGTTCAAAAATTTTTTTGTTTTTTTTTTTCAAATCTACTATTACTATTTTTCTAATTTATAAACTATTGATTAGAATTAGAAGAGAATATCTAATTTTTTTTTGATATAAAATCTTGTTTGCATAAATAAATGCCACCCGGTTGCATTAGTGTTAAAAGCCATATATTAAAAGCAAGTCAACAAGACAAGACTAAACTGCAGACATTAAAATTTTATTGATGCTGAATAAAGACTACGTAATATAAATAGACAAACACATAAACTGTTCTCTGAAGGCAACACCCGTGATTTTTGTTCATTCAATTCACTAACTTTAGTTTATATTCCCTTAAAGGCGAGTTTTAGTTTGTTTAATATACTTTACTCGCCTAAGTAGATGTGTGTTATGGTAGAACATACAATTGCGTGTCAAACCTTTCAAAATATAATTTCTTGATTCAATTTTTTAAATCAGATTCAAGTTTTAACGAATTGTATACTTTTTATACCCTTCACGACAGGTGGAAGGGTATATATAAGTTTGTCATTCCGTTTATAATTTCTACAATATTGATCTTAGACCCTATAAAGTGTATATATTCTGGATCCTTATGAAGAGCGAAGTTGATTTTACGATGTCCGTCTGTCCGTCTGTCCGTCTGTGTGTTGAAATGGATTTTCCGAAGAACCCAGACATGATGAGGACTTGATTGTTTTTTATTTCTGTTACATGTGATCCATTTCTGTTTGCTATTAAAAATCAGACAGATCGGTTAATAAACGGCTGAGATATTAGCAAAAAACCAGCACTACCTCTAATTTTTCCCGTAAAATCCCTTTGTTTAATATGTATGTTTCTTTCATCGCCACCTTTTATACACAAACAACACACATACAAAGATTTGTCATTTAAATAAAAACTAAACAAATCTCTAATGAACGAAGACTTTTATATATGTACCTCTATTGACGATGATTTTGTGTGAGCTTCAATAGCTCAGTTGTCTAGACGCTATGTCAGAAATATTTTTTTCTCTAAGGCCGCGGGTTCAAGGTTCGAATCCCGGTCAATTCATATTTTTTTGTACATTTTTTTTTATTATTTTCTTAAGACTTTTTTTAACATTTAATAATTAATTTTTATAAAATTTTATATTAATAATTAAATAATCCATAAATAGGCTAAAAACATCAAAATTTTTATAAAAACCCTTTGATACAAACAAAATACAAACGTTTTTATACCCTTCAGCACAGGTAGAAGGGTCGCGGGTTCGAATCCCGGTCAATTCACTTTGTTTTGTACATTTTTTTTATTTTCTTAAGATTTTTTTTTTGTTTAGTTTTTGTTTTTTTTTAACATTTAATAATTAATTTAAATAAAATTTTATATTAATAATTAAATAATCCATAAATAGGCTAAAAACATCAAAATTTTTATAAAACCCTCTGATACAAACAAAATGCAAACAGTTTTATTTATATTTTTTGCTCCGATTTAAAAAAATTTATAAAAAGATTTTTAAACCATTTTATTTCTCATATATTAAGAAAATTTTATACATAATTTCCCTTTGAGTGCAACTTTTTTAGGTCATAACTTATAATAATTTATCAAAAAAAATTATAAACTATTTTCCTTCAAATTTTTAAAATTAAGCTAAAGAAATTAAAAATATTTTTTAATAAAAAAGCGAAATAAAATCCCAAATGCAAATTTGCCAGCTAAATCAAACGTTTTTGTAGAAATAAAACACATGCAGTTCTAGTGATTTCTTTTAACGATTTGTTGAAATTCTTTTCTTTCACCTCTTTACCTTTTATACACAAACAACAAACAATATTCTAGAGCTATGGATACATCTTATATAGCAAAAGATCGAAAATCTTTAGTATAACATATTTGCTAAAAAACTCGGAAATATCGGTTCAGATACAAAAAAGTTATGCCCAAAACATACATTTTTTTTAAATACCTATTTTCTGGAACCATAAATCTTCCCGAGTCCAAGTTTTATCACCAAACTAAATGGTTAATTTCCTCTTAAAGGCGTCCGTATATAAATCTGTCCATTCCATATATGTCCATATATAAACTTCAGTTTTTTCCCAACCATGGTGAAGGGTATATAAGATTCGGCATAGCCGAATTTAGCCGCTCTTACTTGTTTATTGATTTAATTAAAATCAAATCAAATAATAAATTTGATTTTGGTTGGTTATTTTAATAGAATCAAATGAGTTTATTCAATATTAAGTTTCAATGAATTTAATTCTTTTATTGAATTAAAGTCAAACTCATAGAATCAATTTGATTTTGATTGATTCTTTTAATAGAATCAAAAGAGTTTATTTTATTTTAATAATTTATTACAACCAAAAATGATTCATTTGATTTATACAATTCGCATTAAATTATAAAACAATTTATTCTATAGATTCTAAATTGTATTAAAATAAATTTGTTTGAATAATTTTTTTAATTTATTTATCAAAACATTGATTTAAACTGATAATAAATTACACACCGGTTTATAAAATGAAAATGATTTTTATGCAAATTGATTCAAAATAGAATTATTTCTTTCAAGCTCTGCTGTGTGTATGTAAGTGAGTGTGGGTGTGTGTGCATGTGTGTGTAAATAATTCCACCCACTGAAGAAGTAAAGTATGTACTTAATGTCAGTTAACCATATTATACTTCTTTGGTTGTTTTGTTGTTTATCTTCTTTTTTTTTGGGAAAATGGGTGGGCTTTTTGGCTTTTTATTGTTATATATACATACATACACACATACATACATTATTTGGCAAGTGGAATATACAAACATCCAGTGGTGACATAATAATATTATCTATTGATTGGATTTATTTAATATACTCTAAATTAATATCTTAACTATTTAATATATGAGATTTATATGAATTTTTATTAATGATCTAAAATAGTTGTTTGCCGGAAAAGAATTGTGGTTTTAATGAGGTAGTATGTGTTAACTGTTCAGAAATGTCTCCTTGGGGTAAAATAACAATTGAAATAGAATTTGGCAATTAAATTTTTACCTCGAGGAGACCTTTCCTGAAGGCATACATTGGAAGTTACATACATTTTAGTTTCAGAAACACAAACTAAATAGATGCATTTTCTAAAATAATTGTAAATAAACAATCTCGTAGAATTTTCAAAACAATCGTTGATTTTTGAAAGTAGAAAAAACTCGTGTTTATAAAAAGAAAAAAAAAATATATAATCTTCAATCTTTCAGGGCATTTAAAAAATCGATTAAATATTTAAAAAAAATTTATGGATTTATTAAAGAAAATTTTTTGAATTGTAATCATAAAATAAATCCAAACTAGACGAATTATCTGAAAACGTGAACTAGTTTTCGTATAATAATACAAAAAAATTTTGTAAAATATTTTTAAAATACTAGTTTAACTTCATGGAGTTTTTGAATTTTTAAAGGTTTTTAAGTACACACAAACTCGTCGAATATTTAAAACCAATCTAAGATTTTTTTCGGAAACCAAAAAATTATATAAATTTTCTAAGTGTGGTTAAAAAAAAAAAACAATCGTAACGTTTTACGAGAATCGTGAACTCGTGCAAGTTTTAAAAGCAATTGTAATATTTTCAAAAACACTAACTCGTTTAATTAAAAAATAAACAAAAAAGTAGTTAAAACTAGACGAATTTTTAAAGTAGTAGTAGATTTTGAAAAGGAAACAAAATCTCGTCGAAAATGCATGGAATTTTGAATCACAATCCTAGAGTTTTACCATAACGTTTTTAGGGATTTTTTTCAAACTCGTCGAAATAAAAAAAATTATTGAGAACGATCTTTTTCTTGAGGATTTTTTAAACCAAATTTATTTAATTTTTAAAACACTTTGAAAATTCCATTTTTTTATATAGAATAGAATACTTAAACTCGTACGAATATACGTTGAATTTTTTATAACATTGGGAGAGCTTTACGAGTATACTGATTGAATTTTAAAAATTATATTTTTAGAGAATTTTTTTTGTATTTGAAACTCGTCAAAAAAAAAAACAATATTATTATAGAAAACGATTTTTTCTTGACGATATTTTTTGAGAAAATTTATCGAAAACGATCTTCTTGACGATATTTTGTAAGCAAATTTATCTATTTTTAAAACAAAATAAAACACTTTAAAAACTCGTCGAAATTTTTAATAGAATACTCAAACTCGTAGAAATAAAAATACGTCGAATCCTTATTACCAATGAGTCAACTTATCGAATTTTAAAAATTATATTTTTTAAGAAAAACATTTGTTTTTCAAACTCGTCGAAATAAATAAAAGAAAAATATTATTAAAAACAGTCTTCTTGACGATATTTTGTAAGCAAATTTATCAAATTTTTAAAGCAAAATTGTAGATCTTACCATACAACACTGAAAATTCAACTCGTCGAAATTTTTAATAGAATACTCAAACTCGTTAAAATAAAAAAACACGTCGAATTTTTAATCACAATGGGAGAGCTTTAGAAATCAACTGCTCGAATTTTAAAAATTATATTTTTATAAAACTTTTTTTTTTCAAACTCGTCGAAATAAATAAAAAAAAAATATTATTTAAAAAGATCTTTTTCTTAAAAATTTCATAAGCAAATTTATCAAATTTGTAAAACAAAATTGTAGATCTTATAATAAAACACTGAAAATTCAACTCGTCGAAATTTTTAAAACACTCGTAGGGGTTTCAAACTCGTTTAATTTTTAAAATCAGTGGTAAATTAATTAAAGAAGTTTAATATTGCTGTTTTTTTTTAATGGTAGGATTTTAAGAGATCAAAAAACTTATCGAAATTCTAAAAATCAATCGTTGATTTTTTAAAGGTTTAAAAAATACGCTACACATTATTATACCATAGTCTTTTATAAAAGATTATAAAAACCATTAGAAATTAAAATTAAAATAAAACTAGTCGATTTTTTTTAAATCTATCTAATATTTCTAAAATGCTAGAAAAACCTTAAACTCAAAATCGTAGTTTAGTTTCGCAGAAAACTTGTCGAATTTAAAGAGAAATTGTTAAAAAAGTTTAAAAATCTCGTCGAAAAATAAAAAAAAAAAATACTAAATAAGAATTCGAATTTTTCATGTTTCTTTGCCTTAAAAAACAATTTATAAAAATAAAGCATTCAATTCGAAAAAATTCAAAATTTTTTCTAAAGGTTTTGAAAAAATCACAACTAAAAGAAATTTTATAATATTTAACAGAGTTCATAAAAGCAGTCAAATATAAGGACAATTGCAACCTTTAAAAAGACTTTTTAGACTTATCGAATAAAAACATATTTTTGCTTTTTTTTTGATATTCGCGGTTTATCGGATTTTAAAGACCTTTTAATGAAACTCCATTTTTGCTATTTTTTTTTACAAACTTGACAAGTATCTGCATAAACGTGGAAAATATTTATATGAAACTTTTTCTTTTGACGAGAACATCATGTTTCGAGCTTTTGAAATTTTCGACATGGTGCAGAATAAAAAAAGTACCCAAAAATTACCTTTTTTCTAGCCCTGAAAAGCGGAGATGCCACTACAGATTTGGATGTTCTATTACATCTGAAAGTTTCAAGGTGGGGGGATGCCGAACCTTAGCATCAAAAATTTCGTCGAAATCAAAAATGTCTGGAAACTGTCTCCATTATTAGTAATTCATTTAATTTCCACAATTACAGTGTCATTAATTCCAATTTGAACCATCTAAAACTAGTAGTTTTTACAAACTTTTTATATTTGATACAAAATTTTTAACAAATTTCACTTGGACCAACCACTTGTCGAACTTAATAAACATTCGTAGTTTTTAAAAGACTCAGTAATGATATGAAACAGTCTAAAAAATGTCTAATCTTTAAACCTTTTTACTATAATTTCAATTAACATTGTTGTAGTTGTCTTTCAAAACCATGTAATTGGCTTTAAACCACAATTCTGATTTAATCACTAATGTAAAACACACTGGAATGGTATTAAGCAGTTTTTGTGTGTGTGTGTGTGTGTTTAGTTTGAAAGTGAAAGTTTATAATATTTTTTTTTCCAATGTGAGTGTTGTTTTTTTTTTCTCTCCCAAGTTAAATCTGTGCATAACCTTAGCCTACTTTAAATATTCTAACCTAAAATAAATATTTCCTACACTTATGACACATGAGTTGAGATATTAAAATATTTATTAAACAATCTTATGTACTTATTGCCACATGACTTGGAAAATTGAAATCCTGCATATATTCTGGGTTTCTTTAACAACTGTTGCAACTGCTGCAGAAAAAAGAATAGAAGAAAAAAAAATGACAACCTCACTTTGTGCCTAATTAAAAATTTCTCCATTGTTGCGTTCATTCAGCGCTCCAACAATGAGTCTAAATTATGAAAAAAAAAACTATTTAAACGTTGAACTGTAAGTATGTAACAATTGTGGTAACTTATTCCTACTCCTCCTCCTCCTCCTCCACTACCTTTAGCTTACCCGACGAGGAGTATTTATACAATGATTCTGGTAATGTTGTAGAAAAAAAAGCGATGACACATTCATTGTGTTGACAACCACACATGTTATGTTGATGATGATAATGATGATGATGATGATGATGCTTAACACAACAATACAAATTTTAACTTTGAATGTGCGTCAAAAAAAAAAAAAAAAAGAAAAAGATTTTTCTTCTAATTAAGCCATAAATGAAAATGAACGTGGAAGAGTGTAGCATTAACAGAAACGAAAATATACTTTTTGACTGCAGGTGTTTTGTACTATTCAAAAAGAGAATAAAAATTATAAAATCAAAAGAGGACTAAAAAATTATGTGTATATGTATTATGTTGTATATATATATGATTTTAATTATCACTGCACCATTTAAAACTAAACAATAAGAAAATTTCTATATTTTATAAAATTTTTATAAAAGTCAAAATTGTAGTGGAAATTAAAGATGCTGCTACAAAGTTAAGATAGTTTAAATGTTAAGAAAAACAATGAGAGTATTCATGATCGCCATTTGCTCACGATGCAAAAAAGCTTATCAGACTGTTGCATTTTCTCACCTCTTGAGTAGTTATGAATTTCTGCATTTTGTGCAAAACACTATCGTGAGCTTTAATATAATTATTGCTAGTTTTAGAACAAGACACAAAGCTTAGGTCTGAATTTATAAGAATCCTGTAAATGTACAATAAATGTAGGTGTATTTTGTAAATATTAATCAATATCAATCAATTCAAGACAGAAATATGGTATGAAAATGTTTTATTATATTTACAACTTCAAATTAAATATAACTCACTCAGAATTAGCGTAATCGTAATCCTACTTGTACTTGTAATTTTTTTTTCTTTTTCATAAAAAATATTATTAATTTCAGTTTAGAGTTCTTTTTTCTCTGCCTGATTCTTTTGTTTACATTTTTCTTTACCTGTACCTCGTTTCTGTATTTCTCGCATCGATAAAGTGGGTGAGTCACAGGTAATTAAATATATTAAATGTGCTATAGCTTTAAAAGTAAGAAGCTCAAAAATAATTTACAGTAAAAATACAATCTATATAAAATAGGGTTACCATAAATATCTCAATGCGAAAACTTCTCACATCAGTTACAGAAACGGGGTGCTGATTTGGTTTTGAAATTAATGTTTGAAATATATATAATATAAAATATTACCAAAATATTAATGATATTTGTAAAATAAACGCCTTTAAAGATTAAAAATAAAAAAATCATATAAAAATATTGGTGATCCGAAGTTAAAGATGTTTTTGCTCCATTTGCTATTGCTGATTAAATGAAAGCGCACTTAAAATAGTTTGTAAGTTAAAATAACTAAAAATATCATTTAAAAGAAATTATATTTCATTTAAAAACTGGTCTACTTAATTTTCATTTAAATTAAATGTAATTTTTTATTTATTTTTATATGTTGATTAATCAACTGACACATCCGTAAGAAACAAATGATAAAATCAGTTAAAATATATTTCAAAATTTTATCTACCAATCCTTATAAAATAAATGTTTTTTTTAATTTTTTTGAAATTGGTTTTCTTTTTGTATTTTTTTAATATATTCGTACAATACAAAATGTATGTATGCATAGCTATAGACACTTTTTGTGTGAATGTCTTTGTATCAGAGAACTGCATTTGCTGATTGCAAAACGTTCATATGCAATCAACACAAGAATAAATATATTTTTGTGTTCAAACGCTGAATATACTCCAACACACATATTTGTTGATGATTTTAAATCAATCAAACGACGTGCAAATTGTTTTGTCACTGATTTATAATCATCGGTCGTTTTTATACCATTGATTTTATTCTATTCGTTTAAGTCAACAATAATTATTTTGATGTAGAATAAATCAGAAAAGCAATAAATAAAGCGTATGTGTGTATTCATAATTAAAACAAAATAGTTTCTTATCTATAAAAAGGGGGTGGTTTTGTAGAAACACATTTCATAAATGTTATGTGTATATTAGGGTGGGTCTAAAATACGTTTTTTTAGAATTTTTCTTAGAATACCAAAAATATTGTTCTTTGTGAAATTTTTTTTTCATTTAATTTAGGTCAACATCTCAGGCTCGCCTAATTTAGACAATACTTAAATTTTTCTGGATTAGGCAAGCCTGATATATCACAAAGAAGAATATTTTTATTACTAATAAAAATTCTGAAAAAGCGAATTTAAGTCCCACCCTAATGTAAACAATATCATTTATGAAATGTGTTTCTATTTTGTTTCAATTATGAATACAGGTTGGTTGAAAAGTTCTTGCACTCGAAATGAAAGAATACTGTTTTTGTTACGAAATATTTTGTTTTATTCAATATAATCTCCTAGAAGCTTAATACACTTGTTCCAATAATCTTTCAATAATTTTATCCCATCCTTATAATGGTTTTTTGGAAGCTCTGCAAAATAACCGTCTACGGCTGCTATGGCCTCTTCATTCGACGAAAAATGCTTTCCACGAAGGAATTGTTTGAGATTTCTGAAGAGATAGTAGTCACTGGGAGCCAAATCTGGTGAATACGGTGGATGTTCAAGCAATTCGTAGTTTAATTCTTTGAATTTAGCCATCGTCAAAACACTTTTGTGAGCAGGTGCATTGTCTTGATGAAAAATGATTTTTTTCTTCTTTAAACCAGGTCTTTTCTCACGAATTTTTTCATCCAGCTGATCCAAAAGGCTGCAATAATATTCAGAGTTGATTGTTTTACCTTTCGGAAGATAATCAATCAACAAAATTCCTTTTGCATCCCAAAAAACTGATGCCATAACCTTCTTTGCTGATCGTTGTGACTTCACCTGCTTTGAAGCTGAACAACCAGCTTCAGTCCACTGCAAACGTTCTTGTTTCAATTTAGGATCATGGTGGTTGATCCAAGTCTCATCCATAGTTATAAAACGACACAAGAAGTCGATTTTATTCTGCTTAAAACGCTCCAAATAACGCTGAGAAATTTGTTTTCGATCCAGTTTTTGTTGAATTGTTAATGTGTGCGGCACTAACTTTCCAAATAGTTTTTTCATACGTAATTCTTCATTTAAAATATGGAGTACTCGATCGTCTGAGATGCCTATGGCATTAGCAATTTCACGCTTAGTCAAACTTGGATCTTCACTAACCATATTATGTACCTGCTCAATGATTTCTGCTGTGGTTGCAGTTTTTGGTCGTCCTTCGCGTGGATCGTCTTTAAGGCTGGTACGACCACGTTTAAATTCACCAGCCCAAAATTCAACGGTGCGTTTTGAAGGTAAGGACTCCTTATACACTTCTAACAATTGTTCATAAATTTCCTTTGCTTAAACCCTTCAAAACAAAGAATCTAATGACTGCACGATATTCAATTTTTTCCATATTAAAAAAAAATCAATGACACGTCAACTTCAATTGGCTTGTAAACAAAGAAAGAATTGACAGAATGACTTGCAACTTTGCATGTGTTCTCAGGACAGTTATACCAACTTGAGAAAAAAAAGTTTGGAGCTAGTAATGCCATCTCTTGGTGCAGTTATCTGATATGTATGTGTGTTTATAAAGTTCTTGTTATTTGTATTGAAAAATTTTGTGTATATACAACCAATTTAAATAAAAAAACAAATTGAAATTATTTGAATATTTTTTTTTGAAACAGACAGCAAACAAAATTTTAATTTGTAATAACTGTTACGGACACAAATAAACCACAAGTTTCGGTTTTGTGGGTAAATTTTTATTAAATTTCAAACAAATGAAAAAAATAAATGAAACTAAAAAAAATTATGGTATATGATAGTAAATTATTTCGAATAAATGTATAAAAAAGTTAATATAGATATTTGTTTGAAAAATAAATGTATGTTCCTTTGCTTTGAAATGGAACGGAAGACTTTTTTATTAAACTACAAACAGTTAACTACATAATATTCTGAGTGCGTGAAGGCAAAAGATACTCGTATCTATTTGAGCCAAATATTTTATTGTTATTTCACTGAAAAGTGTTATATGTACATTGCATGAAGTATTGCACAATTTCCTATATATACACTCACTATATTATTTAGTTAAAAATAATTTAAAATACATATTAAATTAATCGAAAATACAATCAAAAAGAGGACTACTGATTATTCGTTATATTTAAAACATTTTATTATTTATTTTCAATCATTGCTTAATAATCGACAAAAGTAGTAAAAACAATCGAAAGTCGTTTAAAATAACCATCAATTTTTATGTGACAAAATGTAAAAACAAAAAAACGATTTTTGTGGTTTGTTTTTCAAATTGCAAATATTCTTTATTTGTATGTAATTTTACAAAACACAATACACACAGATGTATATATTTTTATTTTCTATGTGTGTATTTATATTTGAATAATTTCTTGTAATTTTTATTGAAATAATTTTGTATATAAACAAACTATTTTGGTAAAAAAAAAAACAAAAAGGTATATTTAACAGAAAATATTAACTCCAACTGAATGTTTGAAAATTTGAATAGTTTGTTAACTGATTTAAATAGCTAAAAATATAAATATATTTCTATGAATTTCAATCGATTCTTTATTAAAAACAACTTTACTTATTACTTTTTAAATAAACTACAGTCGGTGACGGAAAATATATTGTGAGTGTACGAAATACATAAAATCTATGAAATTTTTGATCATAACTCAAAATTTTCTGGGTTCTATTTAGTAGAAAAAATTAAAAAAAAAAATCTCAAAAAATGTAATTCTAGAGGTGATTTTTTCCTAAAGAGAATAACTTTTTCAACATTTTGAAGAAAAATATTCTTTCACAGTTTTACAGATCATTTTATATTTGAAAGATTATTTTATTTGTTGATTTGAAAAAAATTATCAATACTAATAACATCCCCAGCAAAACTACACATTACCAAATAATGTGTAAAGTAATGTGTAGCCATAGTGGCTTATAGATTACTTTACACCTTACTTCACTGATGATTTACAGGGGATGAGCCTCAAAGTAATGTATATACCCATTACTTTAGAGGTGATAATGTAAGGGGTTACTTATATGGTTACAAGAATGGAAAAAAGTAATGTGTCTAAAAATAGGTTTTTAAAAAAGAGGAATTTATATTAAAAAAAGATTATTACAAATATTTTAAACGTTATTAAAAATAATGTTGTCATGATAGGAATCGAACCAGGGAACTCTGGTTGCCAGCCAAGAACTCTACCCACTGAGCTATCGACGCATATAGTATTTGATTGCCTTAAACTTAAATGAATTGTTGCGCTTCGTTTTTTCGCTAGTGTTGTCAAAAATATTTCAATTACTTTACATTTATAAATCATATATTACGTAATCAATAATCAGTAACTTATTACTTTATGCGTTACAAGGTAACACATGAGAATATCGCACCCATTACCAAAGTTTTGCTTTTTTTAAAATGTTCACATAATTTTTTTTCAGCGTAAATTTTTTTCTTTTGTTTTGCTACCCAGAGAAACCAGATTCGGGCAACTGAATGAATTTGTTGTAGCAAACAAAATATTTTATTGTCGCATCAAATGTGTTCCTAGTATACTTAAAATGTAACCTTCCCTACGGGAAAGGACCAATCCTAGGACACGTCACGTGACCGGTTTATTGTCATAGGGACTGGTTACGGGACCGGCCACTTTAACATGAGCTTGTCCTATGTGGGCGTAACTTGTCCACTGTCACATGGTCTAAAAGAACATTTCATTACTTTTGAAAAGGTCACGTGGTAGATACTGGTCCTCTTTTCTCCTCTATGGTGAACCGGTCCAGTTTTCACTAATCACGGGACAGGTCCCAATTTCCAACTGACCCCTATTTTCCTGCAGGGTTTTGAATTGTCACGAAATTCGCTTGTCACAATGAATCTGTTTCCTCTGCGTACACTTGGCATATTATGTAGTTTACTGTTTATATTTTAATAAAAAAGTTTTAGGTTAAATATAAAGGAACACATTTATGTTTCATAAAAATATTTATTTTAACTTTTTCATACATTTGTTCATTTTGTTTTTATTTGTTTGGAAATTTAATAAAAATTAACACACTAAAGGGAAATTCGGGATTTACTTGTTATTATTACAAATTTAAATTTTGTTTGCTGTCTGTTAAAGAAAAAAAAAAATAATATTAAAAAAAATTCCAATTCTTTTTATTTCAATTCTACTTTTATCTACAAAATTATTTGAATTCGAATTACAAGAACTTCATAAACACACACATACATACATATGGCTATTTACACAAAATGTGTCTATAGATTGTGTGAGTATACATTTTGTAGTTTAAGAAACAAACAAAAATGGAAAAAACGGAAACAATTTAAAATAAATGAATAATCAGTTAATTTTTTTACGGAATTGGTAGGTAAAATTTTAACATTTATTTTTAACTGATTAATCATTTGTTTTTTTAATGATGTGTCCGTTGTTTAAACAACATTTAAAAATAAATAACAAAACCAATTTGATTTAAATGAAAGTATACCGGGTTTTTAACGATATATTATTTCTTTTAAAAGGAATTTTCTGTTATTTTTGTTATCAAAATAATTTTCATTCAAAGTTCAATTTACATCACTCAACTGCTTTAAGGAATATGAGTGGAATTGTTATTATTTGCCTAATAAAAAGCTTAATTAAATATTTATAAAAAGCTTTGTTCTAAGTTTTTAACAGGCTTTTTAAAAATGCATATCATTAATGTTATTAAAATATTTTGTTTCATAATTTATTTTACATATTTGCGGTCTTTAACCTCAATTATGAAACTTTTAATTTAGTTAAACACACACATTTTGTTTGTGTGTTTATTTTTTGTTTTTTTAAATTGAAAAATATTATACATACTTTTCTTGCAGTCAGTAAGTACTGTTTGTGGAAGGTTTGAGTTATGTTTGTATTTTCTATTGCAATTATTTTTAAGTGCACTGTGTATGTCTGTTTTGTTTGTTCAGCATAACTGGACTTCTTTGGGATAGTTTCAGTTTGCTTTTTTGTTGTTTGCATTTATGAGTAGGTATTTTTCAGATGGAAAAACAAAATAATAATAATGGTTTCAGTTTGATGCAGTTTACTAGGCCTCTCTGGTTCCTCTCACTCGCTGGTTTTTAAATTCCTAAATATTTTATATATTTAATGTAAAAATTGCATTTAACTTTGAGTGTTGATGTGAAATAAAATTCATTTTCCCTAATGGCGTTTGTGCAACTTCCGCTTCGTTTCGTTGGAATTAAAAAAAAAAGAAAATGTTGAAAATAAAGTAAACATTTTTGTAAAATGTAAAAAAAAAATATAACAAAAATAATAATAAAAAAAAACCCAAACGTAAATATTACAAAGTGGAAAATGTTAAATTGAATTAAAAAATACACAAAAAAAGCAACAACATGAAATATGCAGAAAAATCAAATTTCTGCATGAGAGCACTACAAACTACTATAAGTTATTTTTTATTTTTATATTTCTGTATTCTCGATTAAACTGAATGTTGTTGTTGTAAAGTGCCCAGTGTTGGCGTAGGCAAGCAACAACTTTAAGAATAAAGTTGAAAATTTAATTCAAACTTGAAGACTCGTAAAACATCTTGAAGTTGTGCATTTAACACACAATTACGAAGAGTATCAGCTATTGCTTGAGAATTGTACAAAAGAAATACAAGGAGAGAAACAGAATCTAACAAGGAAGGCTTCCATTCGGGGCACCCTACAATTTTGTTGAAATTTATACAATCAATATGTGACCTTGTTCTGCTGTCCGATCTCATATCCAAGTGATAAAATAGCGGATTAAAAATCGCTTGAAGATTTTGTTTGTTAATAAAATATTTTTTAAAAATTTATTTGTTTAAATTTTTTTTTTTCATTTAAAAGTTTAATTATGTCAATTTAATTTTTATTTGAAATTGAATTTGGTATACAAAATTATTGTTAATAAAATTTTTATTAAAAATTTATTTGTTTAATAAACTTATTTTAATTATGTCAATTAAATTTTTATTTGAAATTTAATTTGGTATAAAAACAAATTACTCTTTAAGCACAAAATACAAAATTTTTTTATTTTTTTTTAAATAATTATTAATTAAAATTTTTTTAAATAAAATTTTTTCTATTTAAATTTTACATAGATTTACTTAAAATTTTACATAAGTTTTGTAATAAAATTTCTTTGCAATTAAATATAGGTTTCATTTAATTAAAATGTTAAATAATTTAAAGCTAAAATTTCGATTAAAGTTATATACAGGGTGGCGCAAAAATAACCTTCCGATGTTTTTTGGCTGTAATTAAAAAAAAAAAAAAAATGAAAAACTTTGATTCTTCTTGTGGATTATTTTTATTTGGTATTTTAATTTTTTTTACATCAAGTCGAGAATATGATGTCATGTAAATGGCCCCCGCCACAGTTGATTGTCATTTGAGCCCTTTTTATGGCATTTTCCATCACTTTGGCCAAAACTTCCAGCGATAGGTCCTCACATTCTTGACGGATATTGTCTTTAACATATTGGATATTGTCTTTGACATAAACCCGCGACTTCAAAAAGCCCCACAAAAAGAAGTCTGGAGCGGTCAAATCAGGCGATCTTGCTGGCCAGTGCAAATCGCCAAAACGGGAGATTAGGCGCCCGGGAAATGCATCCTTCAGCATATCGGTTGTGGCACGTGCAGTGTGTGGCGTTGCACCGTCATGTTGGAACCACATGTTTTCCAATCCCAATTCATCAAGTTGTGGCCCGCGACGTCTTCGAAGAAAAAAGGTCCGATGACTCCTCCAGCGAAAACAGCACACCATACAGTGACTTTTTGAGTGCCCCAGAAGCGTAAATTTTGCTTATTTACGTACCCGCTAAGATGGAAATGGGCCTCATCACTCATGATTATTTTTGATGAAAAATCATCTTCATTATTGCTCAAATAAATAGTCACCAATATTCCGCGTTCTGGAGCAGTGTAGCGTAACATTGTTTATTAACGTGTATTTCGCATGTGTTTACTACACAAATGTCAAAACAGAACTGACATTAGGGGCCAATCGCAAAATTTATAGCATTTTCTGATAGGAGGATTACTTTTGCGCCACCTTGTATAAAGGGTGGTTAAATTTTAAGGGCCGATGTTGTTTTTGAATAAAACACAAATTATTTAGGAAATTATTGTCATTTCTTTTTATTATGATAATACGGTATGGTTCAGTTATGAATAGAACAAAATATCGGCCAAATGGTTGACCCCGACGGCACACCTCCATCCGTTGGTCCAAATTTTCGATGAAGCTGAGGCATAATTGAGGTTCTATGCCGTTAATGTGCCGAATTATCTCATCCTTTAGCTCTTGAATTGTTGCTGGCTTATCGACGTACACCTTTTCTTTCAAATAACCCCCAAAGAAAGAAGTCCAACGGTGTCAAATCACATGATCTTGGTGGCCAATTGAAATCGCCACCACGTGAGAGATAACACGGCCATTGAATTTGTGGCGCAAAAGAGCCATTGTTTCGTTAGCTGTGTGGCAAGTGGCACCGTCCTGTTGGAACCACATATCATCCCGGGCCATATCCTCAATGCCTGGCCACAATAAGTTCGTTATCATCTCGCTATAGCGAACATCATTCACGGTAAATGCTTGGCTGACCTCATGACACACTATCGCGAACAACAGCAATTTTTTCCGCAGAACAAGAACTGGGCGAGCATGCACAGGTGTTTTCACAGACCCAGTTTGCTGAAATTTGCCCACAATTCTCTCGATTGTGGACACATTTGGTCGATTATGCTGACCAAAAAACAATCACGAAGTGCACGAAATGCATTTTGATTTGAACGCCCATTTTCATTATAAGCGTGAATAACTTTAATGCGTGCTCGATTGTGTATCTTTCCATGGTTCAAATTGAGTTAGTCTGAAATTGAGAAATGTCAAATGAAATGCAGAAAAAAACTTGACGTTTAGGTGTGGTTCACATTCAACATCGGCCCTTAAAATTTAACCACCCTTTAATGCGTTTGATTAAATTTTAATTGATTTGAATTAAATTTTTAAATACTAATAATGATTAAAAGTTTAATTAAAAAATTAAAATTTAGCGCCCCGGTAGGCTAGTTGGTAGCGTGCTAGCTTCTTAGTGCGGGGGTCGTGGGTTCAATTCCCACCAGAGGCTCTGGTCTGTTTTCGCTACAACGAGCCGTTGGCCTTTGTTGCTGGTGCTCGGTTAGGGTATTAGGATGTAATTAGTAATTATATGATTAATATAAATAAAATAAAAAAGGTTAATTAAATTTTTCCAAAAATATTTAATTGTTATAATAAATTCATTAATGGGTGCAAATTTAATAAAATTTTTAATATTTTAATTGAAACTCATTAGTATTTTTTTTGTATACAAAGAAATAATTATTCCAAATAAAATTTCATTTAAAATTTTTTTTTGATTTTAAATTGATTTCTTTTAAAAGTTTAATCATAACAATTAAATACAAAATTGAAAATAAACTTGGTAGAAAAAATGTTTACTTTATAAAGCTTAACTCTTTTAATTAAATTTTTTTTAAGTAAAATTTCAATAGATTTGAAGATAATATTTAAATAAAAGTTTTAATATATTTGTTTAAAATTTTATTTAATTTTTTTTAGTAGGATTCCAATTAATATGTTAATTGTTGTTTAGTAAGAATTTTAATTCAACTTTTAATTGATATGATTAAAACTTTAATTGAAAATTTGGGAGATTTTAAATTAAAGTTTTAACTGATATAATTAAAAGTTTAATTGAAATCTTTTGAAATAATAATTTTTCCCAAATTGTAATTTTAATTGATATAATAAATTTTTTAATTGGTTAAAATTCAATTAAATTTTTTTATTGTATTGACTATAATTTTAATTGAAACTTTTAGTTATTTTTAATAGTATTTACTATTTTTATTTATTATTTGATTTTTATAAATACCTTCCGTATTGCAAAATTCATTCAAATTAATGGATGACCCAGTAGGAGAAATTTCTTGTAAAAAATAATGTTTGAATTTAGAATACATACATATATGCGTCATTTCAAAAATTTTCTTCCCGGACTTTGGATATGTGTCTATGAATATCATTGGAAATTAGCTGTACTTAGTTTTCCAAAATTCGGTGCAGTTCACATTGTATTGCAGCTCAAAGTTTGATATTTTTAAGAAATTATCCGATTATTGCAAATCTTAGCTCACATGAAAGCTTCTGAATTTCTTCTGATTTTTTTTACATGAACTTTAATTTCACTTTAGTTTTGAAAAAACTAAAATGGCACAGAATTCATACAAGTATTAAATATCCATGTACTTTTTTCCAAGGAAATACAAACATATCTATTCCAAAAACCATCAAAATGGGGACGAACAATCTTGGAATAGCTCATATTGTAAATGTGTGGTTAGTATTTATGTCATGTTAATCAATTTTCAAACTGAGATTTATAATAAATTTAAAGTTGTATAGCAAGTGTTTGCATTTTTTGTGTTTAGTATACAGAAAAAATTATTATCGAAAGATTTTCAATAATACTTTTGTTTGCAATAAAATTTGGTTTCAATTAAATATTTAATGGATTCAATTATTAAAAATTAATAAAATAAATATTAAAAATAAATTGCAATTGAATATTTAATTATATAAATTAAAAATATAAATTACAAAATGTTTGGATAAATTTTTTAAACATATAATTCTCATTATCTTTTTTACTTAAAGTATATGGATAAATAGAAAAGCTTAAAAGTCAATTAAATTTGTTTTATTGGTACAATTAAAATTTTAATTAATATTTTTTAAAAACTATCAGTTTTATTTTTCCAAAAAAGCTAAATTGTATTAATATATATTTTTTATTTAATCCAATTTTAATTAAATTTTTAATTGAATGAACAAATATTTTATTTTAATACGTATTTTTGATTTTTTTTTCTGTGTTTTACATGAAATTTATTGCTGTGTGTTGGATCATACTAATAAAATTTATCAGTGCTAAAGCTTAACTGCTGATGTTTGATCAAATTTCTGAACCTCGTTGCTTTAAAAATCGATTTAGCACTGGGAAGAAGTTGGTTCTATGAATAACTGTGAGGAAATGGAAATGGAGAAAAATATGCTACAAACGTGGGCGGATCAATAACTCCGTGAATTTTTGAGCTTCCCTCGTAGTTATATGAAATGCAACACTGCTCCCATCAAATACCACCTGTAAATAGACTACTGTCAAATTTTAAGCAAGTTCCGTCATTTACTGTGTGTTTAACAGCAGAATTTTTCGAGGTCCATAAAATAGGAATTTGTTTGATCAATTATTTCATCGTTGGAGCTAAATCTCTTTCCACCGAGCCATTTCTTTAGGTTTGGAAATAGTCACTGGGGGCTACAGCCGAAGAATAAGGCGAATGAGGGGGAAATTTGTAGTCTACTTCATGGATTTTTGCCATGGAAACTGAGCTGTCACACGATTCCGTTGGTGGTCGATTGTGAGCAATTGCGGGAGACATCTTCCGGAAAGCTTTCCCATACCCAAGTGATCGTTCAAAATTGAAACCAGTGAGCCATGTGAGATGCCTATGTCTTCCACAATCTATCGCACATTTAATCTCCGATCGGTCAACACCATATCGTGGATTTTTTCAACTGTTTTGGGTGTAAAGACCTCAACTGGGCGTCCAGAACGTTCGGCATCTTCCGTGCTTGTAAGGCCACAAAGAAAGTCAGTAAATCACTTATTTTACCATTTAAATCGATGGCGCAGCGTCCCCATAGTATTTATCAAACTTTTCCTTGGTTTGATTGACAGTTTTTTTTTTGCAAAAACTAATGTTTAATGAGCACTCGAAATTCACTTTTTTCCATTTTTAAAAAAATCCACGAGGTTGTATGTTTTGAACAGCTGTTAAACGCAAAGTAAATGACGGAACTTGCTCAAAATTTGACAGTAATCTATTAAAAAAGGTGGTACTTGATGGGAGCAGTGTTGCATTTCATATAACTACGAGGGAAGTTCGAAAAGTCACGGACTTATTGATCCACCCTAGTAGCAGGTCTATATATCTTACATACATGGCGTATGAGTTATATATAATTAAATACTTTGTCGTATGATGAATATTTCATCCAGGTTTTTACCAGGGCAGCGGCTTTCGTGCAAAAAAAAAATCAAATATATGCACTTGCTGTAAAAATACAAATTTGCACTAAAAAATGCGCCATAATCCCAAAAATATGCTTTAAAAATAAAAAATCACCCAAAATCATACATACTATGTATTAGTTTCGTTAAGGCCATAAACAACGACGCCTAAATTGTTACAAAGTTTAATTTGCGTGTACAAGAATTTTTATCACTATTAATTAATTCAATTAAAGTTTCTTTTAAAAATGCTTAAACACTTTTCAATAATGTACATGTTGCATTTACCTGTCAGGGGTATTCTTACACTGTACACGTTGAATTTAAAATTAGAGCAAGTAACTTGTTGTTCATAAATTCTTTTACATCTTCTGCATTTTAATCGTCACCATCATCATCATCATGTTCATTGGCTTTGGTTACCATCAATGTGGACCCCGCTATAATTATTTTTAAGTTCTTTGTATAAGTGAGCGAGTAAGTACTTACTTGGAAAACTACAAGCTAATGTAAAAAGTTTTGGTTGCATGTACTTGTATCACTTGTTAAATACAACAACTACCAGGATGACGACAAAGAAAATGTTAAAGAACAAAAAAAAAAAAAAATGATGATGTGCAACTTAAAAACAACGTAATTAGCAAGAAAATTAAAGGAAAGCAAAGCAAGTAATATATATGAAGGTGTTTCCTTAAGAAAACTAATAAAAGTGTGTGTGTCTTGTAAAGATATCTACATCTACATGTGTGTAACAGTGCTTGTGTTGGTGTATTGTAGCGTTAAGACAGAATAACATTTCCTCATTTATTTCATTATTAACTAAATACTCATGTTTCGCAGAATGTGTGTTGAACATGTTTTTGGTGCATTTAATTTGGAAACGAAAATTCTATGTACATTCACAAACAATTGTAACAAAGAATAAAGTTACTTTTTAAACTGGAGCGCAGTTAAAAAATTGTTTGCAACATAAATTTTAATGTCTTTTATCTTCATTATTAAGGCTTAAAATAATAAGACATTTTTTAATAACAAATCGGAAGTGAAAATACTTTTCACAACCGATTGGCTAAGGCACTAAAGATGTACTTTTTGAAAACTGCAGCAAAATTGTGTAAAAAATGGGGTTACTAGGCAAAAAAGTGCGCTCTTAATCATTCATCCTAAACAGCTGGAAATAGGACCTCAAAATCTATGAGCTTCTATTACGGTGTAGACATCCATTAAGATAGGGATTCTCAAAATGTTTTCTTTGTTAATCTACTGAAAATGGCAGTTAACACTGTCAGTAGATTAACAAATATTTTTTTTTAACAGAAGCGAAATTCAGGAATTTATTCCTACTAAATAATGTGTTGCCTTTTTGGGGAAGGGTTTTGGGAAGAGATGTAAGGTGGTGAAAGATGAGGGCTTGAAATATGGCAGCAATGTAATTGCGCGAGGTGATAAATCTTAGCACAGTTGGTGCCCGCCATCTGATGGAGAGTTGATGAAATTATTGAAGCTTTTTAGTTCATAGCCCTGTTATGTTATTTTAATTCGGTAGGGTTAAATGCTATGGAAACACCGGGAGGACGTTGCGATATGTATGCGACATAAAAGTTCATATTAGGTGTATTACATAAAAATGCGGGAATTACAACAGATGGCGTATCTTTTACACGTGGTTTGTGTATTTAATAACTTATGGCATACTTGGGGAAAAACAATTGAAGGAAAAAGTAATGATTTAATCCCGTAATCTTCTGTGTAACAGTCGAACGCACTAACTCCCTGCGGGAAGAAAGGGGTCAGTTGGCATTCGGGACCTTTCCCGTGATAGGGGAAAACTGGAATACATAGCACGTGACTGATTAAAAATTCATGAGATGTTCTTTTAGACCAGTCCTGTGACATGCCACCAAGGGAAATTGACCCCCTCCTAGGACAAGCTCATGTTAGAGTGACCGGTCCCGTGACCGGTCTCTATCACAATGAACCGGTCACGTGACGTGTCCTAGGATAGGTCCTTTTCCTGCAACGCCCACAGCGCCTCGACAACATCGCGGAGAGAAGTTTTATATCCACTTTTATATTATTTTCACTAAAATGTCGGTAGTGTGCATCAATTTGTCATTTTGGCTGCAGATGCAATCATGTTTTATCCCAAGATGATTGTAGCTAAAAAATTTAAACTCCCTTTTACAGAAGTGACTTTATCGTAGTCAATAAAAAACTGCGATTTTGGTAACTAATTTTAGGGGAAGTGTTCGTTTTACATTTGTAAAGTTATGCAGTGAAGGTTTAATTTCACTCCCACATATGGCACTCGAACTTGTTGCCAGACATAAAGTTATAGAAACCACCAATTAGTGGTTTACTACTGCACACTGGGGTAAAGATTTATTTATATGCATGTAGCCAAAAGTGATTTCATGTCTAAGTCTTGACTAAATTCGTAGGCCTCTAGGGAGCTGCATCATTAGCAGGGCAGCGACTATCATGCAGAAAAAAATTCAAAAATCTGCGCTTAAAATGTGTAATAAAAAATACAAAAAATGCATTGAAATATGAAATTGAAAGAAAAAAAGGGGCAATATGCACTAGAAATAAAAAAAATTATTATAATTCTTATAATTATTTATTATAATTATTTAATTATTTATTACTCGAGAGTGTCTTTTTAAATGAATTCAACAAGATGCTTCTCCTTTAAGCCAAAGCTATTTCAAGTTCAACAATATGTCATTCAAAATAATTAAATATGCATTCATAATAAAATATGCAACACACAATTTGATGCCATTTTAATGCAAATTCTATGTATCAAAAAAGTAGCTAAAATCGTTTTTGGGTTACTGACTACAAACATGTATTTTGTAACGAACCCTACGACCTGGCTCTACCTCCTCCGGGGCAGGTCTACCTGTAAGCCCGGCAGTGCTCAGGTCTGGGAGGTATTCTTACGTCTTCAAAGGAAGATTCCGGTTCGATAACAAAAATATGACAAAATAACAAAAAAAAAAAAAAATATATACAAAAGATAAAAAAGATAAATGGTGACAGAGATAGAGAGGGGATGTTGGTGATTAATGGGAGTAGCTTAAGATGTTATAGCTTCCCTGGTCTATATGCTTGGAATTTTAAACTTTTTTCGAAAACAAAACAAAATTCAAATGTCAACTTGATTATCAATTATTTAACGATACAATAATTAAAACGAAAACAGAAAACCATACAACCACAGAAAAATATTAACAACATAAATATTTTCATTTATACTCTTAAAAAAATGTTAGTAATAATATTTAAACAATTTAATTATTATACCTAAAAAATTTTGTTTATGATAAAAATCGTTTTTACAATTTGCACAAAAGTTGCAGTCCTGATCATAAGCCCTTAAAAAATATTGCATTTGAAAATCAAAATTTGGCATTTTTTAACAACCTGCCCGCCGTTTCTGCATCTGATGCGAGAAGTTTTCACATCAATAAATTTATAGTCATCCTATTTTATACAATTTTACTTTAGATAATAATGTTGATTGTATTTTTATTGGAAATTTTTTTTCAAGCTTCTAACTATTAAAGCGGTGGCACAGTTAATTTTGTAAAATTTCTTATTAGAAAGAGAAATAACAAGAATACAGCGCCTTATTGCGAGGGCGGATCAATAAGTCCGTGACTTTTCGAACTTCCCTTGTAGTTATATGTATGAAATGCAACACTGCTTTCAACAAGTATCACTTATTAATAGACTACTGTCAGATTTTGAGCAAGTTCCGTCATTTACTTTGCGTTAAACAGCTGTACAAAACATACACTCACCAAAAAAAGTCTGTAATGGCAACTGAAAAATTTGCTGTTATTATGGGAAATTTTGCTAATTTGAGCCCAGCGGTATTTTTTGCTAAACTTAGCAACACATGTCTGCTGACGTGTAGTAAAATGAAATAAGTAGAATAACTAGTAGCCGCTACTAAATTTTAGTAAACTTTTTGTAAAGTGAAATTTAAAATCTGTTTGCTAAAATCAGCAAAAAAAATTACTAAATATTATTATTATTAGTACAAAATTTCAAATTAATTTTTATCGAACAAATTTTTTTTATTTAATTTATTTTTTTAAAAAATATTTTAGACAAAATTAAAAAAAAAGAAATCAAAGGCTTAAAAATTGTAAAAACAAACGAATTTATCATTTTGTTTTAATTTATTTTTTGAAAAATTAGCTTTTTAGCTTTTTTTGAGAACTAAAAAAAAAAGGTTTTAGTGCTATATTAATTCTTAAACATAAGTCGGTATGTTCACTTCCGATCCCTTTTTGTAATCTATGTTACATTTTAAGGCAATTTAATTTTGTAGGTGTAAGTTTTAATTAGAAATAACATTTCCTTTAATATCCACCTTTTTAAAAATTAGTACATTTTTTTTGCTAATTTTAGCAAATCGGTTTTTAAAAATTTGTTAAATGATTTCTGAAATTAGCAACAAAAATTTGTAAATTTTCTGTAAAAATTCTGTAATTTATAAAATATAAATAGCAAAAAGATTTGCTAAATAATATTTTTTTACTAAAAATCAGTACAAAAATGGTAAAGTAGGATTGAAAACCGTTTATAAATTTTTCTACTAACTTTTTTTTCTGAGTGTACAACCTCGTGGATTTTTTTAAAAATTGAAAAAAATGAATTTCGAATGCTCATTAAACATTATTTTTTGCGAAAAAAACCGTCAATCAAACCAGGGAAAAACTTGATAAATACTATGGAGGCTCTGGACAATCGATTTCAATGGTAAAATGTGGTTTACTGACTTTCGTTGTGGCCTTACAAGCACGGAAGATGCCGAACGTTCTGGACGCCCAGTTAAGGTCTCTACACCCAAAAAAATTAAAAAAAATTCCCGATATGGTATTGGCCGATCGGAGATTGAATGTGCGATAGATTGTGGAAGACATAGGCATCTCACATGGCTCAGTGGTTTCAATTTTGAACGATCACTTGGGTATGAGAAAGCTTTGCGCAAGATGGCTGCCGCGTTTGTTTACAATCGACCACCAACGGAATCGTGTGACAGCTAAGTTTGCATGGCAAAAATCCATGAAGTACACTACGAATTGCCCCCTCATCCACCATATTTGCCGGATTTAGCCCCCAGTGACTATTTCCTATTTCCAAACCTAAAGAAATGGTTCGGTGGAAAGAGATTTAGCTCCAACGATGAAATTATTGATCATACAAATGCCTATTTTGTGGACCTCGAAAAAATCCTGCTTTTTGACAATAGTCTATTAACAGATGGTACTTGATAGAAGCAGTGTTGCATTTCATATAACTACGAGGGAAGTTCGAAAAGTCACGGACTTATTGGCCCGCCCTCGTATCTTAAATAGATGCCTGTGCCTGCGATAGAAAGCAGAATAGGGTTGCGTTTTACATGTTTTTTTCCGAAACCTTTATCGATTCGAGAAATACATAAACGAGGTGATTTTGGTAGCTGCAAAGTCATGCAAAGGCCACTTGATACATTTTTAGTTTTCATGTTTATTGTAGGCATTTACTAGCAGATTATAAAAATCTTACATAACAGTTCATAAATCGAATAATGCAAGTCTTTCAAAATTTTCACTTTCTCGACATGCCCTAACTGAGAGTCGTATGACACAGCTGTCGGTTTCGCCATCAAAACTTGTACTAAAAATCACTTTGTCTACGATAGTTTAAAATTTCATAAAAATTTCAACTTTTAAAATTTCCAAAATATTTTTAATCTGCCCTACTGTGCACGGCGGAAGACAACAAGTGGTAAACCTTTGATATAAACAACTTGTTCAATATGGTTGTCTGTTGGCAATTAATTACAATTCTACTGTAGAACGAGTTAGACTTTGTTAAAGGAAATTAATATTTGTTGACCGGATGTTTAATTTAATAAACGGTTAAAATGTTTTTTTTTTTTGCCAACATTTTGTGTACTTTTTTTATACTTTTTCGTTTGGCATGTTTATTATTTAAATAAAACAGCAACTAACTAAAAAAACAAACAGCAAACGGAAAGAAAAAGTTTAAGAAACAAGTAAAGCAGTTGAGAAAAGAAGAAAAAAAAAAAAAAAAGAAATACAAATAAATTTAAGTTGTTCTTTTAATTTAGTTGAAAGTTTTCCTTTTTTCTTTTTTCCTGCTGTCTATTATATAACAAAAGAAACTTTCAAGGTAAAACAATACTTATTGCGTATAATGACTTGGAATAATTTGTTTAAACAAATCATTGTACTTGTAGTTTTAAAGAAATATAAAACAAAAAATAAAATTTAAAACATCTTTATTTTTTTTTACCAACACTAATTGTCTGGTAACGATTTTCGTTGACTAAATCATTACAAAATATATGTTAAAGGATTTTTCAAGGACTTGCTTAATATTATGCAAAAATACTTTGATGACATGCTTTATTATCTTAAAGAGTGTTGTAATAACTTTAAAATGGCTTTTGTATTTGGCAAGTATATGAGATTATGTATTTTCTTTTTTCTTATACAAGTTCTTCTTACTACACATTTCCTTTAACGTTTCCTTTAGCGTTTCCTTTAGCTGTTGTCAACAGCATAAACTTTGCTAATTAGTGTCAAGTTCTTAAAAACATTTTGTAGCAGCAACAGCTATTACGTTTTTTTCTTTCTTCGATGTTTTGTTAAAGATAAAATTAATGAAATCATAAGAATTCATTAAATAAAAGAAAAAGGTCAAAGAACTTGTTGTTTCTTCGTGTTGCCACTTTAATATTTTAACAACCCAACACTTGTAGTGACTATAAAAAAAAATGTAAACTGCATTTAACTTGAAATATATTAAGTGACAAAAAGGAATATAAAACAGAATATATATATTTTTTTAAATTACACTTAACGTGCAGTAAGATCTTAAACTAAGGAAAATGTTAAAAACAAAACTTTTTGTACATGGATAAAACTGCAAGTAAAGAAATATTTGTATGGAAATGAATTTCAAAAGAAAATATTAAAATTGTGTGAAAAACGTATAATAAAAGAATTTAATTTGAAGTAATTATGGGTGATGCTAAATTTTGCACATTTTCACGTTATTTTAGCAAATATAAGGCTTTTATTTTTGGCAGATGTCGGAATGAAGCAAAAATTGACAATTCAAAGGTAACAGGTCAATTGACAAGTCCCCGGCCTGGCACATAGATGGCACTACTAGACTTTAATCGATATGATTTTTAGTTAGCCCTAACCTTCAAAAGACACTTGTATAAATTTGACAGCTGTCGGATCATTAGTTTGTGAATTATAGCATTTTGAGTGAAGCAACTTTTGTTATTGTGAAAAAAATGGATAAAAAGGAATTTCGCGTGTTGCTTTTTGAAGGGAGCAAATACAGTTGAAGCAAAAACTTGGCTTGATGACGAGTTTCCGGACACTGCCCCAGGAAAATCAACCATCAAAGATTGGTATGCTAAGTTTAGACGTGGTGAAATGAGCACGGAAGACGGTGAACGCAGTGGACGCCCAAAAGAGGTTGTTACAGACGAAAACATCAAAAAAATCCACAAAATGATTTCGAATGACCGTAAATTAAAATTGAATGAAATAGCAGGTACTCTAAAGATATCAACTGAACGTGTACAGGTTGGTTGAAAAGTTCCAGCCCTCGAAATGAAAGTACTGTTTTTGTTACGAAATATATTTTTTTATTCAATACAATCTCCTAGAAGCTCAATACACTTTTTCCAATGATCTTCCAATAATTTTATCCCATCCTTATAATGGTTTTCCGGAAGCTCTGCAAAATAACCGTCTACGGCTGCTATGGCCTCTTCATTCGACGAAAAATGCTTTCCACGAAGGAATTGTTTGAGATTTCTGAAGAGATAGTAGTCACTGGGAGCCAAATCTGGTGAATACGGTGGATGTTCAAGCAATTCGTACTTTAATTCTGTGAATTTAGCCATAGTCAAAACACTTTTGTGAGCAGGTGCATTGTCTTGATGAAAAATGATTTTTTTCTTCTTTAAACCAGGTCTTTTCTCACGAATTTTTTCATCAAGCTGATCGAAAAAGCTGCAATAATATTCAGAGTTGATTGTTTTATTTTTCTGAAGATAATCAATCAACAAAATTCCTTTTGCATCCCAAAAAACTGATGCCATAACCTTCTTTGCTGATCGTTGTGACTTCACCTGCTTTGGAGCTGAACAACCAGCTTCAGTCCACTGTAAACGTTCTTGTTTCAATTTAGGATCATGGTGGTAGATCCAAGTCTCATCCATAGTTATAAAACGACGCAAGAAGTCGGTTTTATTCGGCTTAAAATGCTCCAAATTACGCTGAGAAATTTGTTTTCGATCCAGTTTTTGTTGAATTGTTAATGTGTGCGGCTAACTTTCCAAACAGTTTTTTCATAGGTAATTCTTCATGTAAAATATGGAGTACTCGTTCGTCTGAGATGCCTATGACATAAGCATTTTCACGCTTAGTCAAACTTGGATCTTCACTAACCATATTATGTACCTGCTCAATGATTTCTGCTTTGGTTTCAGTTTTTGGTCGTCCTTCACGTGGATCGTCTTTAAGGCTGGTACGACCACGTTTAAATTCACCAGCCCAAAATTCAACGGTGCGTTTTGAAGGTGAGGACTCCTTATACACTTCTAACAATTGTTCATAAATTTCCTTTGCTTTTAAACCCATCAAAACAAAGAATCTAATGACTGCACGATATTCAATTTTTTCCATATTAAAAAAATCAATGACACGTCAACTTCAAATGGCTTGTAAACAAAGAAAGAATTGACAGAATGACTTGCAACTTTGCATGTATTCTCAGGACAGTTATACCAACTTGAGAAAAAAAAGTTGGGAGCTAGCAGTGCCATCTCTTGGTGAGTGCTGGAACTTTTCAACCAACCTGTACATCAAATCATTTACGAATATTTGGGTATGAGAATGCTCTGTGCAAAGTGGGTGCCGCGCGAGCTCACTTTTGACAAATAACAAGTCAGTGAAAACGAAGGCGAAAATCCATGAATTGGGCTTCGAATTGCTTCCGCATCCACCGTATTCTCCAGATCTGGCCCCCAGTGACTATTTCCTGTTCTCAGATCTCAAAAGAATGCTCGCTGTGAAGAAAATTTCGTCGAATGAAGAGGTGATCGCCGAAACTGAGGCCTATTTTGAAGCAAAGAACAAATAGTACTACAAAAATGGTATCGAAAATTTGAAGGGTCGCTATCATCAGTGTATCACACTTGAAGGGAACTATATTGAATAAAAAAAGCGAATTTTGCCAAAAAAAATGTGTTTTAGTATGGTAGACCGGGGACTTTTCAATTGACCTGTTATATGTTATACTACCTGAATCGAAAAATCTTAATAAAAGTTATACCCGCCCCGGTAGGCTAGTTGGTGGCGTGCTAGCTTATCAGTTCGGTGGTCGTGGGTTCAATTCCCACCAGAGGCTCTGGTCTGTTTTACGCTACAACGAGCCGATAGCAATTGTTGCTATTGCTCAGTTAGCTTGTTAGAATATAATTTGTAATTAAATGATTAATATAAATAAAATAAATATAAATTTTAGCTAGCTTAACCCTTTAGTGCCCTAGACCGTTAAAAAGCGGTATCCAGATATAAAGTAGTTTTTGGTTTAATAGTGTCCTTTTTTATTAAACTAGTTATATTTATTCGATAGAAAATATAATTAACTACTTTTTCTGCCTTTAAACACTTTTTATACAATGAACAATTTTCAAGTGAGAAGGGTGTAAAGTTAAAATTTTGTAAATGTGAAAAAATTAACTTTTTAAAATAAAAAGAAATATTTAAAAAATCGTCAAAAATATATTTACGCTCGGACATACTCGTATATTACTGATTATAACAAATGTATTTTAAAGCCTTTTTCCGGTATCGAACCCGGGCATTAAGATTTATAGTTCACACCTTTGCTAACTGCACCACAATTTAATTTAATTTTCTTTAATATATTTGTTATTTAAACATTTGAATATTTTATTTGAATAAAAAAAAATATTTCTTTTTAAATGTTTGCCTTTTGCGGGATTTGAACTCGGAAATTAGGAGTAATAGGCTAGATCTCTACCCACTAGCCTACAATTACTTATAAATTTTAATGACTCATTTTGAATTTAAATAGATTTTTAAGAAAATAATTAAAGAAGAAAATTCGTTTACAAATACCAATCTTTAGTGGCTTCTATAATGAATAAAATGCACAATTCGGCTGGTTTAACTGAAATCCTAATTTAATGAAATATTTCATCAGGATAACCGTATTTGTAGTTACCACTTTCAAATATCGACAATTTATTAAAAAATTTACTAGATTGTACTAATTTTGCAGTACATTCACTAAATAAATGGTTGCTTCAATTTCTAAACGAATTTTATTCGTAAAGTTGATTGGAAGTACAAATAATTGGTTAATAGTATTGTTTTTTAGTTCTGTTTCCTTTTTTTAGTTCCCAATAAAATATTTTTGCTTCATTAATGGATTTTAGTTATTCCAAATAAAATAAAATTCTTACAAATAAATGTTATTGGTTTTGATCGAATTGCAACCAATCTTTTCTCTGGGTGTATAGACCATGTAGAGTAAAAGTGCGTACAAAGATTTTCTTCAACACCTTGGAGAATTCCTAAATTTTATATAAATAGCTTTTTTTTTGCAAACTGCAGTTTGATTCTAAATCGATTTAGAAAGTGATTCACAGTTGATTTATTTTACCCTCTAAACGTAGTGGTGAAGCATTCGAAATATTTTGAACAACCCAGCAAAACCACACATTACCAAATAATGGGTAAAGTAATGTATAGCCATAGGGACCGATGGATTACTTTACACCTTATATCTTTGATGAATTTTATAGGCGATGAGTCTCAAAGTAGTGTATATACCCATTACTTTAGAGAGAGGTGATAATGTAAGGGGTTACTTATATGGTTAAGAGAATGAAAAAAGTAATGTGTCTAAAAATAGATTTTTAAAAAAGAGCAATTTTTATTAAAAAAAAAATTATTACAAATATATTATATAAAATATTTGTAATTAAAAATAATGTGGTCAAGATGGGAATCGAACCAGGGAAATCTGGTTGCCAGCCAAGAACTCTATCCACTGAGATATCGACGCATACAGTATTTGATTTCTTTAAACATAAATGAATTGTTGCGCTTCGTTTTTTCGCTAGTGTTATCAAAACAAACATGCATTACCCTTTTGCTTACAAAAAAACACAAAGTAATGTATCTAAAAATAGATTTTCAAAATATTTCAATTATTACTTTGCATTTATAAATCATATATTACGTAATAACTAATGAGTAACTTATTACTTTATGCTTGCAAATAATGAAAAAGGTAACAAGCTATTAGTACAAGGTAACGCATGAGAATATCGCACCCATTACCAAAGTTTTGCTGGGAATAACTGACTGATTTAAAAAGTTATCCATTTATTTGGTTTTTAATGATTAAAAAGTTAAAATGCAAAGAAATATATATTTTTCAGCATTTTTTTTAATTTTTTTAAAGAATAAATCACATATAAATACGGATTTTTTGTTGCAGGTAATATTTTTATTTATAATGATTTTTGTAAAAAAAATAGTTAATATTTTTTTATAGTTAATTTCTGATAAAATAACTGAAAATTCGTTTATTTTTACAGATTTTGTAGATAAGTTTTATAACATTAAAAAAAAACTAAAGAAACGAAATATTAAATTTTACGGATTTTGTAGTTGATTTGTTGATTTGTAAAAAAAAAAAAATAAATAAAATCATTACTCTTTACGGATTCTGTAGTTAATTAGTTGTCAGTTAAAATAAATAAATAAAGGGAATATAATATGTTTTTAAGGTTCTGGTTAGTTTATTAACAGTTAAGATAAAAGACACATTATTGTATTTTTTATTTACGGTTATTGTAAGTTAATTTAATAACATTTAAAAATAAATGAAAAGTTTTTTGGATTTAAATGAAAAATTAGTAGTACGGTTTTTAAGTTATTTTTTCATTTATTTTAAATTACATTTTCAGTTAATTTAAACTACAAACTGTTTTGAGTGAGGGTATAACTATGTATTGTAAAAGGAGATAGTTTACTTTGTTTTATAGTGTAATTTAATAATATTTTACGCCTCCAGAATCTTATTTGTATAAGTAAAAATCCTTAAAATTTGAGTATTCTCTTAACAAATGAATTTTCATTTTCAATTTTTTTAACTAACCATTATTTTTCGAGTGCTTTTAAGCATTGCTTATGATTTGTTTATTTTTTTTTTTTATTAATTTTTGTTTTCTTTATTACACTTTTACTTCAATTTTATTTCAAACTTTTATATTTCATTTTTGTTGTAATAACAATTTAAAACAATTGTTTAAATAATTCATCCAAAACTACTTTTATTATTATGATATCATTACTATTTCCCGGTGACTTGGGGAAACATTTTAAAAAGTTTGTTTTTTTTTTCTTTTATTATTTTACTACAATTTAAATTGTTTTATTTCACCTACTGCCAAAGGAAATCCCAATGTGCTACATTATTCTTAAAGTTTGTCATTTTTTTTATGACATTGACTGTGCGTCTGCTTTGCAATATAGCGGAATATACTTTAACGAAATAATTGTTGGAGTAGAACAGGAATGGGATATTTTGATTGTTGTTAAGAAAAATTAAAAGTTTTTTTTTTCTAAATTTAATTTTGTATGCAAAAAATTTAAGTAGAAAAATCATTAAACAATCTTCCTTTAAAAAGTTTATTAAATAATGTTATTCTTTAAAATTTTCCAGAAATTTTTAAAGCTCAAAAGTTTTTATACTTGCAACTGGAATATACTGTGGTACGAGTACTTTTGAAAGTAATGAAAATATTGGGATAAGGACTTTTAATAAAAGTTTCCATCCCTGACAAAGATTGTACATTCTTAGGGTGCAGTTGTAACTGTTGTTACTGCTGTTGTTATTCAACTTCATTCTAGTCTATACTGAAACAACTTTTTCTTTTTTTTTTTTAAACAACATGACGACGCAAATATCAAGTTTAATATAATGTAAATTTTATGATTACTGCGTGTGGTGGCAGTAAGTAGTGGAAGTGTAATATTCCTTTGAAACAGCAGAAAAAAATTTATTCAACTTTCTTTTTACTCATGAAAAAATTTTCAAAATATTGTTTCAAACAATGATGACGATTTTGCTTATTTTTGCAATGAAAAATTTAGCGATTTTTGATAACAACAAAATAATAATAGAATTTTAAAGTTTGGAATCAATCAGTATGCCAAATTTTTCTATAACCTAAAGCACAGTAAGTTGTTCTGGGTTTAAGTGAAAACAAAAATAATTTTTCATGATAATGTTTTTCACGGGAAAATTTAGTATAATTTGTTTTCCCAAAATTTTAATATAAGGACAAGACTATTTTATTTCTAGTGAAAAAGTGACATTTTGAGTTTATTGCGATAGTGTCTTTTAAAAAAATAATTATTATTTTTACAATTTAAATTAAGATTTGAAGCCATTAAAGTTCGAGTGAAATTTTTTTACTTAAAAATTAATTTACTGTGCGATAAAAAAAACTTCACATTCCTAAAAGAGCCACAACAAAATTGATCTTGACAAAATTGATCACTAAAATTTGGAATCACTTATCGGATAGTGAAAAAAGTGTAATTAAAATATCGCAAGGAAAATTTTCACCGAACAAGGAATATCTTACATAACATTTAAACAATACAACTTTAATATATACTATGAAACCACACACATGGTACGGTGCGTGTTATTTTGCTCTAGTACGAACAAACAAAGTTGCCAACAAAAAATTGTAGGAGATTAAAATGAAAATAAATGACATTTCTACTTGCATTTTCCAAAAGGGAACAATAAAATATAAAGAAGATTAAATTCAGTCATGCCGACTATATGATACCTTACACTCTCCAAAAAAAAAGTCTGTAATGACAACTAAAAATTTTGCTGTTATTACGGGAAATTTTGGTAATTTGAGCCCAGCGGTATTTTTTTCTTATCTAAGCAACACGTGTCTGTTGACGTGCAGTACAATGAAATTTGTAGAAAAAATTAGCTGCCGCTAACAAAATTTAATAAACTTTTTGTAAAGTGGAATTTAAAATCTTTTTGCCAAAATCAGCAAAAAAAAAAAATTTCTCAAAATATTAGTAAGAAAAGGTCTGTAGAACCCAAGATTTTTTTGTACGAAAAGGTTTCTTATATAGATATTTATAAATTTATCTGATAAAAACCTTTTGAGATTCTATGGAGTTTTCCTTAAACTAAAACTTTCAGATTCTCCAAACAGTTTCCAAATATTCAAAAAAATAAAAACTTAGTTTCTAAGGCTTTTCTTTGAAAGAAAAATTCATATATTCTGATGACTTTTTATCATGAAAAATACTTAGATTCTAAGGATTTTTTCTAGTAGAAATATTCTTAGATTCTAAAGACTTTTTCTTAAAGAAAAATTTCTAAAAAAAATTTTAAAAATGTCGTTAGAATCTAAGATTTTTTTTTATTAAAAAAATTCATTTAAAATTAAAAAATATTTTTTAAGTATTTTTCTTACAGAATCAAAGATTTCTTGAAAGAAAAGTTCTCAGAATCTTTGAATTTTTCCTTAACAATTTTTCTTCAAAAATATCAAATTTTTTAGGAAAACATTTCTAAAGGAAATATTCTTAAATTTAAAGTGCTTTTTCATAGTTTCTAACAACTTTTCCCTCAAGAAATTTTCTTAGATTAGGGATCATATAATGATAATCCAGGAATAGTTATGAGGGACCATAATATGATAAGATTTTGAATAAACTATGATTACATGCGATCATATTATGATAAATTCAATATCATAACATGTTTATTTAGCACCATAATAAATTAATTTTTGAATCATAATATAACTGTAGGGACCATATTATGGTAAAAATATGATTATTTTATAATCATTATATGATAACCACATTATTGTACGACTATGTTTGGCACAACCATTAATCCAAAAATATATGATGCCCTTCGAATATGATTGCCTCAACCAAGTTTTTTCTTTGCGTGTAATATTAGTACAAAATTTAAAATTTATTTTTTTTTTCGAGCATCATCATTTTTTTATTTTATTTATTTTTTTCAAAAAATATTTTAGACAAAATTAAAAAAAAAATCAAAGGCTTAAAAACAAACGATTTTATCATTTTGTTTTAATTTGGTAATTTCTGTTTTGAAAAATTTTTTAGTATTTTTTTTTAATTTAAAGGTCAATTTTAAATTGTTTTTAGGGCTGGTTTTTAGAACTAAAAAAGTTTTTAGTGCTATTTTAAGTGGATGTCCTATTTTTAGACATGAGTCGGTATTTTCACTTCCGTTCTTTTTTTTTAATTTATGTAACATTTTAAGGCAATTTAAGTTTGTAGATGTAAGTTTTAATTAGAAATAACATTTCCTTCAATATCCACTTTTTTAAAATTAGTAAATTTTTTTTTGATAATTTTAGCAAATCGGTTTTTAAAAATTTGTTAAATGATTTCTGAAATTAGCAGCAAAAATTTTTAAATATTCTGTAAAAAATCTGTAATTTGTAAAATGTAAATAGTAAAAAGATTTAATAATAATTTTGTTACTAAAAATCAGTACAAAAAAATAGTAAAGTGGGATTGAAAACCGTTTACAAATTTTTCTACTAACTTTTTTTTCTGACTTTATATTTATCGAACTATTTTTTTTACTTAATAATTAAAAAAGTTAAAATTTGTTTATGTCATTTAAAGTTTAAGCCAAAAATGGCATAAAATAAAATTATGACATTTTTCCATTTTCCAATAATAACAGGAAATGCAACTGTGATATTTTGTATTTTTTGCCAGAATTTTCTTAAATTAGTTAATTTAAGAAGACAAAGAACCCCCAGTTTTCCTAAGCCATAAATGCCGTGTGTCACTTACCCTTTTTGTAGTTCTCTCAAACAGAACGGTTAATTAACTACGAAAATTATCTGACTTTGTCACAATTTATCCTGGATATCCCGCAGTACATTTTTTTAATTTGTTTACATTTTTGTAAATTAAATTTAATTTATATTTTAAATACATGAGTTTAATATAATTCAATTTAATTTAATTTAAAGACAAAAATGTATAGCAAAAAGCTTGTTAAGAGCAGTGTCATCACAAAGCTACTTAACTTGTTGTAAGAAAATATTTTCTTTACTCAGAATATTATGTAGTTAACTGTTTGTAGTTTAATAAAAAAGTTTTCCGTTCCATTTAAAAAAAAGGAACATATATTTATTTTTCAAAGAAATATCTATATTGTAAATCGTTTAAAAGCAGAAAAAAAGTAATTTATGCTTTCCATCGATATAAAGTAATTGCCTTAATAAAAAATTACAATTTAGCCAAAAACTAAAGGGTGGTTAAATTTTAAGGGCCGATGTTGATTTTGAATAAAACACAAATTATTTAGGAAATTATTGTCATTTCTTTTTATTATGATAATATGGTATGGTTCAATTATGTATGGAACAAAATATCGGCGAAATGGCCACCGCGACCTCGTCGGCACACCTCCATCCGATGGTCCAAATTTTCGATGACGCTGAAGCATAATTGAGGTTCTATTCCATAAATGTGCCGAATAATCTCATCCTTTAGCTTCGAATTATTGCTGGCTTATCGACGTACACCTTTTCTTTCAAATAACCCCAAAGAAAGAAGTCCAACGGTGTCAAATCACATGATCTTGGCGGCTAATTGACATCGCCACCACGTGAGATAACACGGCCATTGAATTTGTGGCGCAAAAGAGTCATTGTTTCGTTAGCTGTGTGGCAAGTGGCACCGTCCTGTTGAAACCACATATCGACTAGGGTCATATCCTCAATTCCTGGCCACAATAAGTTCGTTATCATCTCACGATAGCGAACACCATTCACGGTAAATGCTTGGCCGACCTCATGACACACTATCGCGAACCACAGCAAAGTTTTCCGCAGAACGAACTGGGCGAGCATGCACAGGTGTTTTTACAGACCCGGTTTGCTAAAATGTGCCCACGATTCTCCCGATTGTGGACACATTTGGTCGATTATGCTGACAAAAAAAAAAATCACGAAGTGCACGAAATGCATTTTGATTTGAGCGCCCATTTTGGTAATAAGCCTGAATAACTTTAACGCGTTGCTCGATTGTGTATCTTTCCATGGTTTAAATTGAATTAGTCTAAAATTGAGAAATGTCAAATGAAATGCAGAAAAAAACTTGACGTTTAGGTGTGGTTCACATTCAACATAGGCCCTTAAAATTTAACCACTCTTTACTATTTGGCGGTTTTTGGGCATAAGAGGGTTAAATATGGTCTATGTCCAAATATTGGGCGATTTTCTTTAAAATAATTTTTTCGATAAAAAACCGGTCTTTTTTAAAAAATTGATTATCAGTTTCTTTGACACTCAAAAAAACCGGTTTTTACAAAAAAACATGTTAACCGGTTTCTTCGGATTTTTTATTTTACATTAAAATGGCATTAAAAAAAAGAATCAAATAACGATATTAAAACAAAAATATTGAAAAATTTTTAATATTTTTAAGACCAGTTAGTTGGGCGGATTCATGTAAATTGTATGCACTGAAATGTCGAATTTTTATCACATTTTTGTCGCAAATGTTTTAGGAACTCTGAATTCCGTCTCTGTGTTTCTTGTCAGATCTAGCGGTATTAATTTGCCTCCAGCAGTGAACACTGTGGGTCAGCTATTAGCCGAAAATCTGGGAATTTTTTTTAAATCAAATTTAATATTAAAAGCCAGCTGTATTTTCAAAAATGTTATCAATATAATTTATAAAAATATTTTTTTTTTACAAAAACCTTTTAGGTAAATCCATATTTTGATAAGAAATGTGTTACTTTTTGACAGTAAATCCTAAAAATTTGACAACAAAATTATGCCTTTTGCGAGAACCGCAAAGTTGAAGTCTTAAGTAATTTTTTAAAGAATTTTATTTTTTTTTCAAATTCAAATTTTCAAAAGTTTATCAAGAAAATAATTTCGCTTGAAAGTTGCAAAAAAAACCGGTTATCGATTTATTTAAATTAAGGAAAAAACTCAAAACAGTCGTTTTTTTTTTTAATTTTAAAACCGGTGAATCGGTTTCCGGTTTAAAATGCTGTAGTCTCATATAATATTTGCAAGCCAAAATTTCAAACTTATATACACAAAGGAAACAGATCCATTGTGGCAACCAAATTTCTTGCCAACTGAATGATTTGGTTGCAGCAACTAAATTTTTTGTCTGTGGTAATCAAATGTATTATTGACATAATTGAAATATTTTGCTTAAACCGAAATTCTGTTGTATTAAAAGAATTTCTGTTGTGTTAACCGAATTTCTGTTATCACAAACAAATATATTGGTGGTTTTAACCGAACCATTCGAATGGCAAACAATTTGGTTGTCACAATGAATCTGTTTTCTCTGTGTGTCTCACCCAAAATACTGTTTCAACCTAATTTTTATGGAAGTTAGCTGTGCATTTAAATCGATTCTAACCAAACAGAGTCTGTCCTTGAGTCAATGAATAAATTCCCTGTCAACGAAAAAATTTCTCATACATTTTTATTGTGGATTTTAAGGACAGAATTTAGCGCAGAAAAATTTTTTCAGTTATGACAAAATAAGTGAAAACCTTAAAAGGCCCACAGAAAACTGACTTTACCCACACAGTGCCAAACTCTTTGAAGCCTTTAACAGCTAAAGCTAAACTTATACCTTTTCCCAGTGTTACAATCTCTCATGAGCAAGACCATAAATTCCAGAATTTATAAATTTGATTTAATTTCAGCGTTTTCTTTACTAGCAAATTGTTGCACTACTAGTTTTTCCTAAACCAAGTATCGTATACTTTGTGTTATCGCTTTAAACTACCTTAATAACTTATCATGTGCTGGATTGTTTGAAGTAAAGTGAAGTGAAGTAAAGTGAAGTATATGGATTTTCAACTAAAACAAAAAGACAATGTAATATATAATCTCAGTTTTATCTTGTAAGTATAATACATTCTTTTTTCCATTTCGCTACGCACATAGTTAATACCGGTAGGTATAACTTTCAAAATTTAGTTTGCAAAGTGGCCAAAAACTGCTGCTGTATGTTAATAATTGCCTTAGTTGTGTTTTGTAAAGTATTTACAAAGTTAAATCGCATTACACAGACAATATATTTAAATTGCATATGCCGCAATATACTCTCTATGTGTGTGTGTGTGTTTTTTTGAGAACACATTAAGTTGGTTGAACAAAAATTTAAATTTCTCTGTATAGAAACCAGAGATTATTTATAATAATTTAATAAACTATAAAAGTTTTAAAATAGCGCATACAATATTAAAATTATAGTAAAAAAAGAAATAGTTTAAAATAACTCGTAATTGTGCCTTAAACTATTTGCAGTAACTTTCATGCAACTGCATGTTTGTAGTAAATAGCCCAAAAAAGAAATTTAAGCAATTGCAACAAAAGCAACAAAATGGTATCGATTTGTTGTTGGGTATTTTTGCATATTTTGTTTCATTCTGTGGTGAAATGATGGTCTGGAGAAGCTTAAAAGGGAAGCCCAAAAAAGGCGAAGGAAACAGGTGATTAGACTGCCTATAAGGTGGCACATACATAATATAACAAGGAACTAAAAAGATTTAAAATATCCACGTGGCGCAGCTATTGCGAGAAGATCTCCGATAGCCCAAAAGCTGTGAGTCTTCAAAAGTTCCTCTCACAGGACTCCTAATGAAAACGGCGAACTTTTGAATGGTCTTTATAACAAAGGCCAAAATCGTACAGACCAATTAGCCTTAGTTTTCTTTCTTTTTTTTTTTGGAAGAGAAGACACACTCAGAAAATTCTTCCTACTAATTAATGTGTTGCTTTCATTAAAAAGGGGATAGAGAAAAGATGAAAGGTGGTGAAAGATGAAAGGCTTCAAATATGGCAACATCGTAATTGCTCGAGATGATAATTCTTAAAACAGTTGTTGTCCGCCATCTGATGAAGAGTTGGCGGAATTGATAAAGCATTTTTAGTTCATAGCCCTGTTAGGTTTTTTTACTTCGGTGGGGTTAAGTGCTATGGGACCACCGAAGTAGGACGTTGCAATATGTATGAGAGTTAAAAACTCATACATATTGTTTTTTTTTAATTGATGTTGCCGTCGTTGGGGATCGAACCCGCAACGTTACCTCAGACTTAAACCAATACATGAGGTTCAGTTCGAGTATAAATAGGGTAGGCTTAGCATCATATTGTCACAATGATAGATGGGGTAAAGAACATTGTCTTTGGTACTTTTATTGATTAAACAGGGCGCCTTTGATAATACGTCCTACGGTGCGATAAAAGGGCATCTCTCCAATTATTATCAATTGGACTTTGCTGGGATCTAGGGTGATCACATTCAGCACAGGGAATACTTCTAGGATCATGAACGTAACCAGAAAGTATTCTCAGGATGAACGATCTTATCTTTAGGACCTACGGCTACACTGATGATCTTGTCATCTTTGTGGTCTGCTGGTATGACAGGACTTTATCTGAGCATTGCATAGGCTCCGAATTTACTACAAAATTGGTATCGGAAAAAGGGGTGTTCAGTCAACCCTTCTAAAATGATTCTAATACAATTCACTAGGAGAATCTAGATTAATCTGTCTATGCCTGTTTTTCGAGGTCAAACAATAGGCTTTCCTAGTGGTAACTCTTGACAAATCCCTTACGTAGAATGAACAAATATTTTGCTTGTCCTAAAAAGCCACCGTGGCATATTATGCTTTTTAGAGGATTATTGGAAGGATGTGGGGTCTACGTTCAATAGCAAAGGATTCTCTGAAGAGAATTTATCGTCTTGCTGGTATTAATATTACGAAAGCCAGCAGAAGGTGTCTGACAGATGTAATTGGAGTCATGCTGGACATTGCATTATTGTACATAGTCTAAGGGAATTCGGTAGTATGAAGAGTGGTGATTTTAGATGTCATGAAAATCACTGAGATTTTTATGGTCGATCCAGGCTCTAAGAACTTTGAAATTATGTTATTTGATAAGAGCATATAGACCAACCAGTCCTGGGAGCCTGATCAGGGAGGTACCTAGGATCCAGCGTGCTCTGGTTATGAGCAAATAACTCTCCACATTTCAGACGGCGATTTTAACATTTAAATTCTTTCCGGCACTTAAGCTGCACTTTGGGCTCTAAAAGCCATGGAAATGTCACCTAGACTGGTCATGGAGTACATTCGGGCTCTTAATGGACTTGGTAAGAGTAACTCCCTTACACTTGGGTAATTCCTGACCACGAGGAGCACATGGGTAACGAAAGGGCTGACTGTTAAGCTAATTGCAGGGCCCGTTAATTCTTTTTAGGCCCTCCGGGTATGTTAGGAAAAAAGCTCACGTACTGGGAAACTTCTATTGGCCAACACCAAGCAAGAGACTTATTTATATTCCCAATGGTGGGCCGAGGAGACTCTAGTACCTTGAGAGGTAGATTTGGAAATCTTAACGGGATACCTTACTGGATTCAATTACCATCGGCACAAGCACGGTCTAATGGTATTTGTAGATTTTGTAAGTTGGAATCTAAGGCATCGCAGCATCTTCTTTGCGATTGTCCTAAGTTTTGTGATGGGAGTTTTGAGTTTCTGGTTGACCGCTTCATATCACCTTTAGACATTTAGTGTACTTCGCCTAATTAAACTATCAGCTTAATTGACAGCTTAAATTTATAGAGAATACCAGGCAGCGCAAAAGACCTATGCTGGTCACAGTACGAGGTGCCACTTGATCTTATCTAATCAAAGAATCGGGATAGAGAAATTAAACACTGTTTGCTGCTTGTGCTGGTTGCAGTTTTTTTTTTTTTGCTTATAAAGGGTGGTTAAATTTTTGAATGTGAACCACACCTAAACGTCAAGTTTTTTTCTGCATTTCATTTGACATTTCCCAATTTCAGACTAACTCAATTTGAACCATGGAAAGATGTGTATCGAGCAACGCGTTAAAGTTATCCAGGCTTATTATGAAAATGGGCGTTCAAATCAAAATGCATTTCGTGCACTTCGTGATATTTTTTGGTCAGAATAATCGACCAAATGTGTCCACAATCGGGAGAATTGTGGGCAAATTTCAGCAGATCGGGTCTGTGAAAACACTTGTGCATGCTGTTCGCGATAGTTTTTCATGAGGTCGGTCAAGCATTAACCGTGAATGGTGTTCGCTATCGCGAGATGATAACGAACTTGTTGTGGCTAGAAATTGAGGATATGAACCTGGACGTTATGTGGTTTCAACAGGACGGTGCCACTTGCCACACAGCTAACGTGGTGGCGATGTCAATTGGCCGCTAAGATCATGTGATTTGACACCGTTGGACTTCTTTCTTTGGGGTTATTTGAAATAAAAGGTGTACGTCGATAAGCCAGCAACAATTCAAAGCTAAAGGATGAGATTATTCGGCACATTTGAGGAATAGTACCTCAATTATGCCTTAGCGTCATCGAAAATTTGGACCATCGGATAGAGGTGTGCCGCCGAGGTCGCGGCGGCCATTTGGCCGATATTTTGTTCCATACATAATTGAACCATACCATATTATCATAATAAAAAGAAATGAAAATAATTTCTTAAATAATTTGTATTTTATTCAAAATCAACATCGGCCCTTAAAATTTAACCACCCTTTATATCATATAAATATGAGATTGTGCCTTTAAAACAATATTCAAACATTGTTAAAAACGTTAGAATACTGTCCTTGCAAGAGTGATTTCTATGATTTCTGTAACCCCCGACTTTTTTTTTTGCACCATTCGAGTCTTTAGGGCAAATACTGTAGTTTGCCTTTATTAGTATTTTTGACTATGTGACAATTTTATAGTCAGCACAAAGAGGGGGTTTTTTTTAAATTTTACTTAACTGAGAAATTTTCTAAGAAAATTTTCTACTTAGCCCTAAGGATCAGAATTGCAGTCAACACTTCCCATGTAAAAATCGAAATATATATGAGCATACATGATCATACATGGGCCTGTATATGATCATACATGGGCATACATGGTCATATATGTCCATACATTGTTCAATATATGACCATACATGATCTCATATATGATCATATATCTTAGGATCCGAAATTTGAAGGTACATGGACGTAAATGATCATATACGAGCATACATGAATAATATATGAGCATGTATGATAATATATGCACATATATCACCATATACCCTCAAATTTCGGATCCGAAGATATATGGTCATATATGAGATCATGTATGGACGTAAATGACCATGTATGCCCATGTATGATCATATACAAGCCCATGTATGATCATGTATGTTCATATATATTTTGATTTTTACATGGGTTAGTAGAAATTTGTACCAAAATTTCACTAAAGTAGGACATTTTTTTAAAAACATTTTATACAAAATTTCCTAATCAAGAAAAATTTATATGGAAATTGTGTTGACTATAAATACTGGCCCTTAGTGTTCTTTCATGGGTAATACTTAATATATATACGAGTACTTGACATATGTGGCGTATGAGTTATATTTATTAAAAAAAATTATAACCTGCGAGATTTCTGTATTGAAAAGTGTAAAACAAACAATTTAACTGTTTCGCGATTTGTGAATATTTTATTTTTAATAAAGTTGTAATATAGAATTCTTTATTTAAATTTCCAAATAAAATTCGGTTACTACGACTTAAATTGATTGATACAATGGAAAATTTTTTTCATATCAAAATTCGGTAAACACAACTCAATTTTGTTTGCAACAACCAAAATATTCAGCAATAACAATTTAATATGGTTGTTTGTGCTAACTAAATACCCTTTTCAGTTCGGTTAGCACATTATTTTTCTGTGTGTAGACTCACCACAAAAAAGTTTGTAATGGCAAATGAAAATTTTGCTGTTATTACGGGAAATTTTGCTAATATGAGCCCAGCGATATTTTTTGCCAATCTTAGCAACACATGTCTGCTGACGTGTAGTACAATAATGTTTGTAGAAAAAATTAGCTGCCACTATTAAACTTTAGTAAAGTTCTTGTAAAGTTGGATTAAAAAATTTGCTTGCTAAAATCAGCAAAAAAAATTTACTTAATATTATTAATTGTAGTACAAAATTTCAAATTTATTTTTTTTTATCGGACATCAAAATTTTTTTTATTTTATTTTATACTTTGGATAAAATTTATAAAATAGAAAAATTTATCAAAGACTTAAAAATTGTAAAAACATAAACGAATTTATCATTTTGTTTTAATTTGGTAACTTCTGTTTTAAAAATATTTTAGAAAATTTTTTTTTTTACTTTTAAGGTGAAATTTAAATAGTTTTTAGGGCTGATTTTTAGAACTTAAAATCTTTTTAGTGCTATTTTAAGTGCATGTCCTATTTTTAGACATGGGTCGATATATTCACTTCCAATCCCCAGCAAAAAAAAGTGGTAGTCATTCTGTGACTATAACTTCTTTCATTGCTTCCTAAACTTCAGTTGACATTCTTTTATGATTTTTTGGTGTTATTCTAAGGCACTTCCAAAAGAATTCATGTGTTCATATTTCAAATGCAGTGATCTGGATATAAACCCGCAGCATATCTCAAAAAATCACTCTTCATTACTTCTAAAGCATATGTTATGGTATATCGTATATTTTTTTTGGAATTTAAAGCATTTATTCAAATTGAAAAAATAGTTCTGATGAACTTTTTTAATTTTATTTATTAAATCATTTTTTATATATTAGTTTAAAATTTCATGAGGATTACAATTAATGCAGTTTTGCAATTTTTATAAAAGTTTTAAAAAATCAAGAAACCCAGATTTTTTTTGACCTTTAATTGAAACTAGCTGGCCTGTCATTTACATTTTTTCAGCTTTAAATATTTATGACGACACAATCTGTGCATTTTTGCATTATTATTATTTAACACTACACCATTTCCAGTTTTAATTCAGAATTTATCAAAATAATTTTAAAATTGTGTAAAAATTATTTCAAATTGCCCAAAAATGTCTTTAAATTGTACAAAAATTATTTAAAATTGTTCAAAAATATTTCAAAATTGTCTAAAGATGTTTCCAAATTGTACAACCAGTTTCTAAATTATCCAAAAATATTTTAGAATTTGTCCAAAAAATTCATTAAAATATTTGAAAAATGTTTCAAAAATGCTTTTTCACTAATGCAGAATTATTTATTTGTTTTAATAAAGAGAATTTGTATATCAATGCATAAATTTCATCAAAGCTTAAATACTACAAAGTATAGGAACATTTTTCACTCATGCATCAGAATACCAAATCATTGTATTATCCTGGCTTCCTAAGAGTAAAGTATGAGTAATGCTAGTAGCTACATTTGAATACTTCCATCCTATGACACACTAATGTTAAATTCATCGATGAAACCATTAGAAAAGAAGTGATGCCTTTACCATAGTAGTGATGCTTTTATTGCTTCTTTGGCAGCTTCATTTTTGCTGGGTCCTTTTTTGTAATCTATGTAACATTTTAAGGCAATTTAAGTTTGAAGGTGTAAATTTTAATAAGAAATAACATTTCCTTCAATTTACACTTTTTTTTTAAATTAATATTTTTTTTTTACTAATTTTAGCAAATCGGTTTTCAAAAATTGGTAAAATGACTTCTGAAATTAGCAACAAAACTGTGAAAATATTCTGTAAAAATTCTGTAGCTTGTAAAATGTAAATAGCAAAAAGATTTGCTAAATAATAATTTTTTTTTACTAAAAATCAGTACAAAAATCGTAAAGTGGTATTGAAAGCCGTTTATAAATTTTTCTACTTACTTTTTTTTTCAGAGTGTAGTTTTTATGTCACCAAAATGAACGTTAAATGCCAACTCCACTAAAATACACAAATCTCACACCGTTTGAAATTGTGAGTAATTTTGACACTTGAAATGAAAAACTTTTCACATAAAATGCTTACAGAAACACTTTTTCTCACATTTTTTCTAATAATGATGGTAAAAAACCTTATGTGACAGAAAGTTTACACAAAAAAAGTTGTAAAAACTGTCGTGTGAGAAAAATGACATTTTGTATCAATTCATATCGTTTTTGTTTCATTCAATTCGCACGTTTCCTGCGAAAACTTTCTTGATGGAAATTGCCTACTGGTAATAAAGCAATTAATATAGAATGAATCATAAGTTTTGTGATTTAATATTTAATTATTTAGAATATCAAAAAAAAATTTTTTTTAATATAAACATTTATTATAAATTTGCCTATATTATATTACAAAAAAAAAAAAAAAAAACAGGGTAACATATTGTTTTAACTTTTAAATACAATCTCTCTTTTTTTCCCATAGCCACATCATAAAAAAATATCGATGTCATTGGAAAATGTAATAAATATTTTTCTGCTACATATTTTTATTGCTTTTTTAGTGATTGATTGCCGAAAACAAAAGTTTTATATTCTTCAAATATTTTTAATATCCATGTAATCGAAATTATAACATAAATGTTGCCAAAAATAATGCTTGAAAAAAAAACGAAACGAACAAGTTAAACTTTTGCCAAAATACAAATATTTAAAAACGAAAAGAAAGAAAGAAAAAAAAAACTTGTTGGTAACAATAAAAATTTGGTTACCGTCACAGTTTTGGTATTGTAAAGTAAAAGGAAAAAAAAAATATAAAATTTTCCAAAAAGTTTACTTAATATTTTCTAAGTCACTTACCGTTAATTCACTAACACTATAAGCCCTATTAAGGAAGACAGAGAAAAAGAGAATGAGTACAGAGTTGGTAACATACAGTAAAATATTCTATACAACATTCTGTCAGCAGTCATACAAACATACGTAAAACATTAGTTTACACAATGGATTAAAACGAAATATAGAAGATTTTTTCGTTTCGCTTTTGGCTTAAAGCCAGACAATATGTATCTGAAATATTTTTTTTTTTTGGCTTTAAATGAGAAACTATTAAAACGGAACAAAGTGCAAACAAAAATTTTGTAATACACTGCAAATAAAATATAGAAAATTTTGAACAAATACAGCTTACTTTAAATGATATTATTTCTTGTCAAACAACTTAAGATTTGGTTCTGTTAAGAAATAAACAAATTTCGAAAATTTTTTCTCAACAAAAATTTTTTTAAAGTTTTTTTAGTTGCAATTTTTTTTTTGCCACATTTTTATTCCCTTTACCATATATGGTGAGTATATATATCAGTTTGTTATTCCATTTGTAACATATCGAAACATAGGTTCAAGACCCCCTAAAGTATATAAAGGGTGGTTAAATTTTAAGTGCCGATGTTGAATGTGAACCACACCTAAGCGTCAAGTTTATTCTGCATTTTATTTGACATTTCTCAATTTCAGACTTACTCAATTTGAACCATGGAAAGATACACAATCGAGCAACGGGTTAAAGTTATTCAGGCTTATTATGAAAATGGGCGTTCAAATCAAAATGCATTTCTTGCACTTCGTGATTTTTTCGGTCAATTTGAACGTCCAAATGTGCGTACAATCGGAAAAAATCGTGCAAAAATTTTAGCAAACCGGGTCTGTAGTAGATGTGAAAACACCAGTGCATGCTCGTACAGCTCGTACTGCAGAAAATATTGCTGCTGTTCGCGATAGTGTGGCTGAAGAGCCGTCCACCTCAACTCGTCGTCGTGCCCAACAATTGCACCTCCCACGCTCGTCGTGCATTTACACGCTTAAAAGGTGCAATTGACTCAAGAACTTAAGCCTCTTGACCATTGCAAACGTCGTCAATGGTCATAATGGTGGCAAGAAATGGCAACAGTGCATGATCAATTTTCGAAAAAAATCATCTTCAGTGATGAGGCACATTTTTACCTCAGTGGATTCTTCAATAAGCAGAATTGCCGCATTTAGGCGGATAATCCAAGAGTGATTGTCGATAAACCAATGCACCCACAAAGAGTGACTGTTTGGTGCGGTTTATGGGCTGGCGGCATCATCGGGCCGTATTTTTTTCCAAAATGAGGCCGGTCAGGCAGTTACTGTGAATGCTGTTTGCTATCGTGAGAAGATAACGAACTTTTTATGGCCCGAATTGGAAAATATAGATATGATATGTGGTTTCAACAGGATGGTGCCACTTGCCACACGAAACAATGGCTCTTTTGCGTGGTAAATTCAATGGCCGTGTTATCTCACGTGGTGGCGATGTCAATTGGCCGCCAAGATCATGTGATTTGACACCGTTCTATTTCTTTCTATGGGGTTATTTTAAAGAAAAGGTGTACGTCGATAAGCCAGCAACAATTCAAGAGATAAAGGGTGAGATAATTCCACACATTAACGGCATAGAACCTTAATTATGCCTCAGCGTCATCGAAGATTTGGACCATCGTATGAAGTTGTGCCGCCGAGGTCGCGGCGGCCATTTGGCCGATATTTTGTTACATACATAATTGAACCATACCATATTATCATAATAAAAAGAAATGACAATAATTTCCTAATTAATTTGTGTTTTATTCAAAATAAACATCGGCTCTTAAAACTTAACCAACCTTTATATTCGTGATCCTTCTGCAATTTTAAGTTGATTTAGCGATGACCGTCTGAAATGGCGATCACGGCGCGAAGACGTAAGAGCGAGTAGTTTGCTATTAAAAATGAGTAAAATCAGTCCAGTGTTTAAAAAGTTATGAGTGAAAATGTGAAGGTGCCTCTAAATTTTGGTGTATTTTAGTATAATTTCTTAGTAGCGACAGGTAAAAAATATATTTTTCATATATTTTCACCAGTCGCTTAGAACTGAATAAAATTTTGTACTCACCTCAAATATTTTTCACCACGAAAATTTTTTTCACCTAAAATTTTTTTTCACCACAAAAAATTTTTTTCACCACAAAAAATTTTTTTCAACTCAAAATTTTTTTTCACCACAAAATTTGTTTTCGCATCTAAAAAAGTTTATCACCTCAAACAATTTTTTTCACCAAAAATTTTTTTCACTTCAAAAAATTTTTTTTACCTCAAATTTTTTTTAACTCAAAATTTTTTACACCACAAAATTTGTTTTCGCATCTAAAAAAGTTTATCATCTCAAAAAATTTTTTTCATTTCAAAAAATTTTTTTCACCTCAAATTTTTTTCACCTGAAAATTTTTCTTACACCACAAAGTTTGTGGTTTATCACCTAAAAAATTTTTTTTCACCACTATAATTTTACTTCAAAAGTTTTTTTTACATTATTTGTATCAAAAACAGTAGTGAACATTCCAGGTAATAAGTATTCAAGCTTATAGACCTTAAGCTTGAATACTTATTACCTGGAATTTGTATTAAAAAGGTCGAAGAAATTGAACTGAATAATTTAGTAGAGAACATTTTTAAGATATTGGTGGAGGGTATACAAAGATTCGGCACAGTCGAATTTAAGCCATTTTTACTTGTTTTCTAGTAAAGATTTTGTATAACAAATAATTTTGTGAAACAAGTAGAGGGAACATTAAATAGCAAACGGTTTGAAATCCAACTCAGTTTGTCATATGGTGAGGATAAATATCAGTTTGTCATTCCTTTTGTAACATGTCGAAATATAGTTCTAAGAGACCCATAAAGTATTTATATTCGTCAACCTTATGCGATTTTAAGTCGATTAAGCGATATCTGACTGTCTGTTTACGGCTTGAACACGAAAGCGGGGTCGCCCATTTTTACTTAGATAAATAGATATCCCCTGAAAAAGTTTGATATTAAAAATGAGCAAAATCGGAAAAATAGTTAAAAAATCAGTAATAATTTGAAGGTCCCACTAAATTTTACATACAATAATATTTCAAATATTTCTCAAAAATTTTTCACCTTAAAAACTCTATTTTACCATTAAAATTTTTTCACTACTAACATTTTTATAACACAAAAATTTTTTTTTCAACTCAAAATTTTTTTTACCATATTTTTTTTTTATTTTTGCTACAAAAATTTCTTTTTTTACCTCCAAATTTCACTTCGAAAGTTTTTGTAACAAAAATTCTGTGGAGAACAGGGATGAAAAAGTTTGTACTTAAGTACTTTTTATTAGAATCTTAAAAGTACTATTAATTTTATTAAATAAAAAGTTCAAAACAATAAATAAAATACAATATAAAATTTATCGAAAATGTCGAATAAATTTAAAAATATTTTTTTGACATGTGTAATGCATATCTGTAATTTGGTAAATCATTGCTTGCTTTTACTTTTTTTACTTGTTCTATTTTCAATTTAAATAAATTATTTTAAAATTGCCAAAACAAAATCATAAATATTGAAATATTAAATTAAAAATGAAAAAATTTTATCTTAACTAGAATCGTGTTTGCTTTAATAATGCTCATACTTAATTTAAAAATGTTGTTAATAAAAAGATTTATTGTGTTTTTATTTTTAAATTTTACGATTTTCTATGGCGTTTTTCATACATTTACTATTGTTTTCAAATTGATTTCATAAAATTTAATTCAATTAAACTAACTTTAATTAAGTAACTTTTTTCTAAGTGTATTTTTGGTACTAGTTACCAACTGTCTACTAAAAATTCATATGCATGTTTATGAAATCTATTTACAATATTCGTTCGTTTTTTTTTTCCACATGTTGTTTTAAAGGGCACACGCAATGTGACAAAAGTCAGGAATTTAATTAAGCGTATAACATTGTATGAAACTTCTAAACTTTCACAACATGTCACATAAGCTAAAAACAAAAAAGCAGCTTTCGATTATGGTTTACAATTTTGGTGTAATAAAAATATAATAACAATATTTCGTGGTCTATCATACTTTTGACAATAACAATCGCTTAATTATTGTAGAAATTTTATGACTTTATTTTATGATATTTAGGAAAAGTATGCGTAGTTGGCCGTATATTTCGTTCTACAGTTTTTTTTTTTTTTTAATAATAAAAACTTTTTTTTTTTAAAGGAATTGAAATTAGCAGTAAATCTTTGAATCTCTTTAACTCGTAAGTATTGAAAACTTTAGATATTATTAAAAGTTATGAAATTTTGTAGTAAATAAATTTACACAAGCAAATATTTTATCGCTTTTTTACCCTCCACTGCACTGTGAAGAAGGGTATGTATCAGTTTATATTACATTATTGCTCTACGATCTTATTTATAATGTATAAATGGTCTTGATACATAAAACAAGCAAAGTCAATATAGTGATGCCCATCTGTCTGTTGTAATCTCTATTACATTTTGAAAGAAAATGTGATAGGTTTTACTTAAACTTTTTTCAAATGTCCGTAAAAGTTTGAAAAGTTAAGTTAAAAGTTATTAAAATCCTTAAAAAAATTTAATTTTTTACTTTATAATATTTTTTGTTGCATTTTGTTTCTACTTACAAACGTTTTTTCACCTCAAACATTTATTTCAGCAGCACATTTTTGTAATTTTAATTTTTTTTTGAATATTTTTATATATTTATGAGTGATTGAAAATTTTGAATATTTTTTCTTTAAAGCCTTAAGTTTCTGAGATAATTGCAATTTTAATTTTATTATAATTTTTGTATAAAAATTAATATATGAGCGTTAGAAGTCAGAAGAATTAAGAACTTCATTCAAAGAATTAAGAACTTAGTTCAAAAGTAGTTTAGGCTAATATTTTTAAACTAACAAGGAAGGTCTTCTTGGGCGTTACCCATCAAAATTTGTATAAGTTTAAAAGGACATAAAAGTAACGCACATATTTTAATTTTAAGTGACCTTGAATCAAATCTAGGTTTAGATTTAAGCTCAAAAAATAAATTAGTTAACAATAAAATAGAAAGGTTGAATAAAAGATAAAAACCTAGGTTTAACCTTATTTTCTTATGAAAGCTTTCTAAGGATATGTTATAGATTTTTAGAATAAAAAATCTAAAGTTTTTTTAAACAACTAATAAAAGCATTAAGTTTGGTTTTACTGAATTTTTTTTATTAGGGATGATGAGTGAGAATTTTAATTTAGTATCAAACATAATTAAGAATTGTTGTTTTTCGACCTCTTCTATAATTCCCAGCCAAACCACACATTACCATATAATGGGTAAAGTAATGTAAAGCCATAGGGGCCGATGGATTATTTTATACCTTACTTCATTGATGAATTTCACAGGCGATGAGCCTCAAAGTAATGTATATACCCATTACTTTAGAGGTGATAATGAAAAGGGTTACTTATATGGTTACGAGAATGGAAAGGTAATGTCTCTAAAAATAGATTTTTAAAAAAGAGTAATTTTTATTAAAAAAATTATTACAAATTTTTTATTTAAAATATTTGTCATTAAAAATAATGTGGTCAAGATTGGAATCGAATCAGGGAAATCTGGTTGCCAGCCAAGAACTCTACCCACTGAGCTATCGACGCATACAGTATTTGATTGCTTTAAACTTAAATGAATTGTTGCGCTTCGTTTTTTTCGCTAGTGTTATCAAAACAAACATACATTACCCTTTTGCTTACAAAAAAACACAAAGCAATGTATCTAAAAATGGATTTTAAAAAATATTTCTAATATTACTTTACATTTTAAAATTATATATTACGTAATCAATAATGAGTAACTTATTACTTTATGCTTGCAAATAATGAAAAAGGTAACGAGCTATCAATACAAGGTAACGCATGAGAATATCGCACCCATTACAAAAGTTTTGCTGGGAATACACCTTTATATTTTTTGTAGGCACCAACATACGCTTGAGGTTCTAATTGTAGCATAAAAGGTACCAAAGTACCAACTTTATCATCTCCAATAAAACATAAGTTTTATTAAAGCAGCATTTACAAGAAATTATGTCACAAAAAAGGTGTCATAAATAAAAAAAATCATAAAAAAACAGTTGTAAATAGTACCGTAAGAGTCAAAGGAGTAGCAAACGCTATAGTACCAACTTTCTCATCTCCAATAATTACAATTTTAATAAAAAAGGGAACATTTTCAAATAGTACCAAATAAGTTAATGAGTACCACAGTACTTTTAAGGCTGTAATGGTAATAGAAATGGTACTATAATACCAACTTTATCATCCCTGCATCCCTCTAAAGCATTTTTGTTTAAAATAGTATAAGAAATTTTGATGTAAAAATACTTTGAAGGTGAAAAAATTATTTTGAAGACAAAAACTTTTATTTTAATGTGAAAAAAAAAATTTTTGAGGTGAAAAACAATTTTTGCGATAAAAAACAAATTTGACAAAAAATTTAGGTGAATATAAAATATTATTCACCTCTAAGAGTGTGGTGAAAATATATGAAAATATATTTTATTCACATGAAATTGTACTAAAATAAACCAAAAGGAAAACTTAAATGTACCTTTACTAACAATTTTTTTAAGCACTCTACCGATTTTACTCATGTTCAACATCGAGCTGATCACCAAAATTGCAATTAACCCTTTCGACCCGGCATAAGAGACGTTTAAACTATAAGTGGTATACATATGTACCCTCCGGGTCGAAAGAGTTAATCTAGATTTAATTTTCTGATTTTCGCGCTGTGATCGCTTAACGAACAAAGCTCGATCGTCTTAAAATTACATAAGCAGCAAGAATATATCCATGGATTAATGAAGAAAGCTCCTAACTACATTTTTTATTTCTTTAGAGCAGAAGGTATAAATTAAAAAAAAAAATCTAAAATATTTGGATGTGAAATTTTTATAAATTCAAATTTTTATTTTATAATTGCCAGCATTGATAAGTTTTTCACATTTAATCAAGTTTATTCCTTTTTCTGTAAAAAAATAAAAAAATGTAGTTAGGGCCTTTTTGCATTAAGTCATCAAATAAACTTAATAGGGTCTTGGACCTATATTTCGACATGTTACAAACTGCAGGACAAACTTTAATTCATATGATAGAGAGTATAAAAGCATTGAAAATTGAATCGATTTTTTTTCAGGCTAATGCAAATCCTTTAATACTTGTTTACATAAAAATCAGGCACATAACTGTTAAAACCGATATTTGAAAAAATCCTGAAATAATCATTTATCACGAATTTTTAAAACCTGCTCTCTGAATAATATTAACAAATAACCAATATTTTTTTGGTCTTTGATAACCATAATAGTTTTTTTTTGTTTTTTTTTTTTGGGTTTCCATAACAATTTACAAATGATTTTAATTTTTTTTGGTCATCCGTAACCATTTCAAAAGACATTTATAATCATTATAAAATATTTTAATTTTTTGTGGTCTTTTGTAACCATTATGAAAGATTTTTTTCGGTCTTCCTGTATTCAAAGACATTTTTATTATAAGTAACCAGAAGTTTTTTTGGGCGCATGGACCTGTTTTTTTTTTGCATTTTTTAAATGTTGTTCTTGCTCAAATGCGTGTAAGTTTCTTTTCAAAAATTTCCCTTTTTTTCGTTTCTGTTATTAGGGAATTATCTTCATTTATTTTTTTTTACAGATTTTATGAACATATTCGTTGGACACTCCAATGATACTCCTTGTAAAATCTATGAAACATATTTCGTTACAGTCAATGTTTATGTAAAGCTTCCCAGAATTAATGAAACTATTTATAGAAGCAAAAAATCGTCAGGTATTAAAGAATTTTATAGAATCTATGAAACAGTTTTATAAAATTCATTCAAAATAGTCTAACGAGCCTACTAAATGGTATTTTCGGTTAGGTAGAGGTGTCAGCCGACTTTATTCGCCAGCTCACATAGACACACGCAGAGAAAAAATATGGTTGCAACATGATCACTGCTACTATATTGTGCTTGCTGCAATCGGGTATGGTTGTCACAACCATATTATTGGTTGTCTAACCATCAACATGGTTGCTACCATCATTATTATAGTAAAAATTTCTCTATTTTATGATTACCACCTTCTACTTTATAACATGATTGGCTGTAACCATACTGTGATAACAAAAATTCTGGCTATGAAAAAAATATGATAATTATGCAACCATAAAATGCTGGCAACAATCAATGAATAATTATACATCAAATAAAACATGACTGACATTTACAGTCCGTATATCGTCTTGTTTTCATAAAAACAAAAATGTTTTAAAAAAACAATCATATATTGTTTACTAAAACTGGACAAATACCTTTCATGTGGCATTAAAACATTTTATCAATTCACATATTAAGATCCATTTTATTTTTTTTTTAACTTAAGAAGATTTTTTTTGAGCATTTTTTTCGAAAATTCCTTATACATGTAATATTATTTACAATAATCAATTCATTATCAAAAAGATTCTATATAAAGTTTATATATGGATCATATTATGATAATCCAGAAATCATAATATAGTTATGGGGACAATAATGTAATAACATTTTGAGCATACTACCATTTCTAATAGAATACAACATCATAATATATTTATTTAGAATCATAATATGGTAATTTTTGGATCATAATATAACTGTAGGGTTAATATTATGGTAAAATTATGGATATTTTATTATCATAATATGATAACTATAATATAGTACGACTATGGTTGGCACAACCATTAACCCAAAAATATATGATGCTCTTCGAATATGATTCTCCCAACCATGTTTTTTCTTTGCGTGCACTGAGTATCTGTTGCGATACCACTGCGCTTTCACTCATGCGTAATTAGGTGTGTTGCATATTCTTAGAATACATGACGAGAACTATAGTTCAATGAAAAGAACTACAGTTAAATGCGCTTTAGAACAGAAATTACTTTCAGTGGTTCGCTCAGGCCAACCGAAAGTTGGGGATGTTAAGAAATAATTATTTATTTTTGAAAAATGTTTTTTTTTGTGGTCGCTCGAGCCAGAAATCGAATCTGGGTGCTACTGGTTTCAGAGTCTACATATTAGCTACTACACCAACAGCACTCACTACTCAATGGAAAATATGCCCAAAACTGGAGCGATTTTATTCAAACTTAGCACCATGATTGTGTGGCATAATTTGTTTCTATTTACCAAATATGAAAAAGATATCAAAAAATTTGCAGATCTTAACCAAAATCAATAAAAAAGTTCGACCTTGTGCAAATAGAAGACAGAAAAAATAAAAATCTTTTATAATGGTTGTAAAAGACCAATAAGAATAAAAATCTTTCATAATGGTTACCAAAGACCAAAAAAAAAAAAAAAATAATAATCTATCATAATGTTTATGGCAGGACTAAAATTTTCTGAGTAATTTATAATTATTATTACAGGACCAATTTTTTCATTTATTTTTTCCACAATCTATTGCATATTTAAAAAATAATTACAGTTTTTTCAGGTCCCTGATAAAAATTGCTTAAAAGAATTAATTTATATTAAAGAAGTTTTTTTTTATTATTGTCAAATTAAGTAAAAATTCTATAACTCACTGACAACAAAACTGTTAAAGACATTTTGTACTTTACACTTATTTAAACTGACTTTGACATTTTTGAAATTTCTAACTCCCAGTCATACAAGAAACATTTTAAGTCATTTTTATATGCTTCCCAAAAAAGAAATCGAAAAAAAAAATGTTGCTGTTACCATTTTGTACATCTTTATCATACGAGTATTCGTACTTTACTTCAACTATTTGTACGTAGTACATGGTATATTATTAGGGTGGATTGCGACTGGGATTTTAAAGGAATTTCGCTTGAGGCAGGGGATAGATATAAAAATTATTTTTATTTAAAATTTTCTGGCGTCAAGATCATAATTAAGAGAAAATTGAAAAAAAAAATTGTAAGGATAAGCGCTAAAGAGGGAGTATCACACATTCAAGCTGAGTGACCAAATTCAGAACCACCTACCACAACAAGTCATGATTTTGAACAGGCTAAGGTATATATTAACCACTTAGTGGAAAAGCGATATGCGAAATTTCTTTATCCACAGTCTTGAGCTTTTTCCATCTATTTCTAATATTTTTTGACTAAAATACGCAATTTTATATTTTGGAATTTGTTAAGATTTCTCAGCTGTATGCAAAAATTGTTCGAAAATAAGATTTTGTGCGTTAAAATTGCTGTGTAGTCTGCAGTTATTGTCTGATCAAAATAAAAATAAATTTTTTGTTAACAAGAAAAATTAAAGAAATATTTTTTTTTTCATAAAAAAATAAATGTCCTGATTTTTGTGAAAATTTAGAATAAAATGCATGAAATTTATTAAAATATTTTTTTAAATAACACAATGCCCCAAGCAAAGTTATTCCAAAGTTTTCAATCTATCCACCCTATTGCCCAAACATGAAACATCATGTCATCAAGCACTTGATTTCGAGGATGATGTTGTTCTGCTGCTGCTGTTGTTGTTACTTGTGTTGCTGACACAATTGTGTCATTTTGCAAATCATCAAATATCACATGTCCTACTACTCCATTGTCGATTATAGAATGGTATTTTATTGTTAAAACGTGCTTGTTGCTTGTCTTTTTTGCCATAAGAACATAAATACTATTACAAGAATTTTTGTTACAAAATATTTTAGTGTATTGATATTTAGTTGTTTAAGAACACTTAATAGAAATTGTGCAGAAAATTTGCTAGGTTAAGCAAAAAAAAATGTTGTCAAATAACTATAGCAAATAAATTCAATGTACCTTAGAGGAATAGCTGTAGTAATTGTGTAAATTGAATGTGAATCTTGAGGCTAAAATAAAAGCTAAAATGCCTAGAGTGTGAAAATGTTAAGTAAAGTATTTTGAAATACTGAAAAATAATTTTATCCTCTGAAGCTACAACGACCCCTCAATGGCCACCACAAAATGCCTTGGCTAGAAACTTAAATTCTGGCTAAGATCGTGATAAAAATGAGGGTTAAAAAGGGAAAAGGTATCTCCCCTTAAAGTCCTGCCCAAACCTCAATTTTAAAAGGTGTTGCATGAAGTATGGCGTAATTAAATGATAAAGTACTTCTTGGATTTTTTGCCAGGACCGTTGCTAAAATGTTGTTGAGAAGAGGAAAACTCGCCCCCCTTGACGTCCTTTCCAAATCGCTTTGGCTAGAAAACCTGAAATATAAAATATATGTTCCCTGTAGTATGGGCTTATAGCCTGTTCCTCTATTTCGAAAAACACGTTCGTTCGCTTTCTAGTCGAAAGAAAACTGTTTTGGGTTCCACTAACTCTATTTCTATGCGAACGATGACTCGAACGACAAGTCGAACGAAAACGTAACTGTTTTCATACAAAATTTGGTTTCTCTATTTCGAACAGCTCGAACGCAAATGTCAAAATCAGTCACTTGCTGTTTTTTTTGTCGAGTAAATATGTGTTTGATATTTTTAAAAGCAAAATGAAGTAAAAAAAGCAATGGATAACAAAAAGTAAGTACAAAATAATACAAATATTAATAGATTATTGAGAATTTTAAATTTTAGTTAAAAAAAATCAACAATGGATCATCCGAAGACGCTTGTATTTTATATGGAAGAAAGACCTGATTTTGCCAGAAGGTCTCTAGTGTTCGGAGCAAACAAATTTTCCGCAGAGAAGGAAAATTTGACCAGAAAACTAAACTCCGTTTCACCCCCTATTACGCTGTTGCTGAGTGGTAAAAGGTATGTGTGTGTTTTTTGCGGCTTACGTTTGCCCAAGAAGCTCATATTTACATTTTTTATTTTACAAGGACTTTAGCAGTGACCGCATCGAACAGACAACATGCAACAGAAAAGCACTCCAAACAACAATTTCACCCACAGCCAATCGATAACAAAAATTTTCACAAATAAACACATTTTCCAAATAAAAATTGATTTGTTTATTGTTATTTTTTTAATTTCATTTGTCATATACAGCTGATCACTGTTTAACAGGGTTGTTTTTGTCTGTAAGCAGTTTAGTAGTATTTTTGCTACTTTTAAAGAAAATTGTAACAAATGCTCAAATTATAATATCTGGCATCTCTGTGGTTTGTAAATGCGTAAGAAACAAAAATTGACACACGTCAAGTCAAGTCGATCGAAGGCTTTCGAAATAGAGAAACCCAAATTGATTCGAATTCGAGTGGCTTGCTTTCGTTCGACTAGTTTTTCGTTCAAGATCGAGGAACAGGCTATTAATCACTGATAAAGATTTTGTAAAGCTTTCATCGGGATCATAGTTAAAATGGGGCTTCAAAAGGTGAAAAGTCTGTTCCCTAACAGCATGCATTAGCTAGAAATCTGAAATTTAACTATGTTTTCCTTGGGAAAATTTCAAATATGTCTTCCAGGAACACTGAAAAAGTGGGATTTAAGGAGGAAAAACAGCCACTTTTAACGTCCTGCCCAAACCGCTTTGGCTAGAAATCAGAAATTTAAGGTACGAGTGGAATTGAAACACTAAAATTGGTAAACGCAATAGAATGGAACACTAGACAAGGAAACTGAAATGCCATGGAACGGGGAACGAATGGAATTAAAACACTAATTAAGGGGATTAAAGGGAAATGGAACGGTAAACGAGTGAGCTTGAAGCATAAAAAGGGGAACGAAATGGAATGAAATGGAGAACGAGTGGAATTGAAACATTACGTAATAGAATGAAACACTGGACAAGGAAATCGAAATGCCATGGAACGGGGAACGAATGGAATTGAAACACTAATTAAGGGGAATAAAATGGAATGGAACGGTAAAAGAGTGGACTTGAAACATTAGGCAAGGAAACCGAAATGCCATGGAAAGAGGAACGAATGGAGTTGAAACACTAATTAAGGGGATTAAAATGGAATGGAACGGTAAAAGAGTGGACTTGAAACATTAGGCAAGGGAAAAAAATGGAATGAAATGGAGAACGAGTGGAATTAAAACATTAGGCAAGGGTACCGAAATGGAATTAAAACAACGGACAAGCGGACGAAATGAAATAAAACGGAGTTATTTATTCCCCGCAAACACTCGACAAAGGGAGCGTAATGGAATGAAACGCGGAAAGGAAGTGTGAAAACTCTTATGAAAACATATTTTGATTTGGACTTGGCAAATTTTCATATCACTGCATAGCAACCAGTACACTCAAAAAAAAAAATGTTAGCAGAAAATTTTGTAAATGGTTTTCAATATCAATTTACTATTTTTGTACTGATTTTTAGTAAAACTATTATTCTTTAGTTAATTTTTTTGCAATTGACAATTTGCAGAATTTTTACAGAATATTTACAAATTTTTGTTGTTAAATTCAGAAATCATTTTACAATTTTTTTTTTTATATTCGTGATCCTTATGAAATTTTAAGCCGATCTAGCGATGTCTGACTGCCTGTTTGATGAAATGGCAATCACGGTGCGCGGAGGATTTGAACCTAGATTAATGTACATCCTCCCGAGCAGTTTGGTATTGAAAATGAGCAAATCAGTCCAGCAGTTAAAAAGTTATGAGTGAAAATCTAAAGGTACCTCTAAATTTTGTATTTTAGTACAATTTCACAGTAGCGACTGGCAAGTAAAAGATTTTCTATTATTTTTTAGCCAGTCCCTTAGAACTGAATAAAATTTTATATTCACCGCAATTATATTCAATTAAAAAAAATTATTCACCACTAAAATTTTTTTCACCACAAAAAAATTTTTCACCTCAAAATTTTTTTCCAACCAAAAAATTTGTTTTCATATCTAAACAAGTTTTTCACCTCAAAAAATTTTTTTTTTAAATCCATAATTTCACTGCAATTATTTTCAATTAAAAAAAATTTTTCGACACAAAAAATTTTTTCACTTCAAAATATTTTTTTCACCTCAAAATTTTTTTCCAACCGCAAAATTTGTTTTCACATCCAAAAATTTTTTTCACCTTCATAATTTCACCACAGTATTTTTCAATAAAAAAAAATTTATCACCACCAAAAATTTTTTCATCTCAAAATATTTTTTCACCTCAAAATTTTTTTCCAACCGCAAAATTTGTTTTCACATTCAAAAAAGTTTTCACCTCAAAAAATCAAAAAATTTTTTTCACATTCATAATTTCATTTCTAAAGTTTTTTATATTATTTGTATCAGAAACAGTGAGAACTTTTTTTTTAGGACATAAGTGGAGGGTATTTAAAGAATTTAATCCTTTTTTTTACTTGTATTTCTTTATAATTTTATCTTTTTGCCTGAGGACTTTCGCTTATATTTAAATTAATGAATTCCATATAACTCATACGCTGCATATATAAAATGTAATCAAGTCCATATAACTCATACGCCACATATGTAAATATTAATCAATTCAATATTATTCATACGCCTCCTATTTATTACAATGATCATGAATTTCACAATTCATTGTATGCAAATTGCAACCATAAATAAAACCCTTTAAAATAAATTTAAATTTAAATAAACATTTCATTGAATTTAAATGGTTGATTGTTATTGTATGTAAATATTGTATTTTGTTAAATTGTTGTTTAAGTTTTGTAACAGTTTTCATGTAAGAGTTTTGAAATAGAAAAATAAAATAAAAATAAAAACAAATCAACAAAATAAAAAAAAAAAAAAAATAGGAAACAACTACAATCAAACTTTAACTTGAGCACGTACAAGTGCGTTTCGTTACAGTTTTATTGCGTAAAACGCCTTTTGCACTATAAATGTGTGTGAGTAGCTGAGCGCCAACAAATAGCAAATAGCAAATGTGATTTTAGTTCGAAACAAACAATTGAATTAGTTTCAGATTAGAAACAACTATGAATTTTGTTTGGATTTTGTTATATTTTTTTTTTGTTTTTTTTTTTTTAACTCGACAGCAAAAAATACAAACGACTATAATAAAATTCAAACATTGGTAATAGAAAATAGCTGTAACAACAAATACATACATGTGTACATACATAAACAATCATATACCGACCTACACCTACAAACATACATAGTATGTTTAATACTGTACATTTCAGTTTATACACATGTAACAAATATCAAATACGTGTTTTTTTATACTTTCGAATTGTTTTTGTTGTTCTGACATCTACCACATCTGTAGCTTTAACTTATACCCAACATACCAAATTACTTGAGAAAAATATTATTATAAGCTTACAAGCACAAGCCTTAAGCTTGAAAAAGACTTGAGAATATATGGAAAAAGGCTATCGTAACAATTGTAGAAAAATCAAAACGGAACCCTCGTGAAAATATTATGTGTGTATGATTACTATAAGCTTATTCTTGCAATTATAGAATAAGCTTACAAAAATAATATATTATTAATAGTTGAAAAAGAGAAATCATAATTATTTTCTTTAATTTAATTTATTTTTTATATTAATTTTAAAAATAATAATAAATCATTTTAAATATAAAAAATAATAATTCATTTTAAATACAAATAATAATAATTAATTTTAACCATAAATAAAAATAATTAAATTTAATATGCAATTGCACGTTCACTATATAAAATTTACAACTAAATGTACACGCAAAACACGTTTGACAAATTTAAAGAAAAAGTAATGGCACTTGTTGTATGCATTATAAGCGTAGAACAAAGACAACAAGACTAGAATGTATTGAAAAATATTTCTATTTCAATCGTCATATTGCGTTGTTCAATATATGCATACTTTAGAAAAAGTTATGTATAATAATCTTTTCTCAAGCATTGTTAAATACTGCTTGTGAATTCACATTTTATAAACATTATAATAAGCGAAATTAAGAAAAGCTTAAATATAATATAAGCTTATTCTCAAGTTGTATTGAAGTTTGATTGCTATATGGTATATTGGGTATACAAATACACTACAACACACTTGCAAACACAATACAAAAAGTTTCAATTTAACAAATCCTTTAATGTCAACTGTTTAATAATACAAGCATCAGTTGTTAGAGTATGAGTGAAAGAGACATAGTAAGTATGTTCTTTAACTGTTTTTTTTTTTTTTGGAATCTTGTATTCCCTAAAGAGTCTCTTATAGCTTTAGTTTTTTTTTTATCTAATGTTTGCATTTATATAATTTTACACCCACAAAAAAAAATTCAATTTTATTTGAATTATATTGTGTTTATAATAATTTGTAAATTAACGCTTTACAAACATTTCTTTTTAAATTTATTGATATAAATTATTTTTTTTTCCTTTTTATATCACACATTTATTGTAAAACTACAATAAATTGTTTTTAAAACAAAAAATAAAAACTTATAAATCACTTTTAAAACACACACTTACACACAGATTATAGTCTATATAAAATGATAAAAAATCAATTCACATAAATATAAATTTTCCAATATTATTGAATACGCCAATGTTTGCGTTTGGCGAGTGTAGGTTTTTTTATTTTTAATGGAAGAATATACTATAAATATTTTTAATAGGTAGGTTTGGTATTCCATTTGCAAATACATATAATTAAAAAGTTTTCTAAAAATATTAGGAATTTGAAGAAAAAGACTTAAAATTTATTTAAATCCTTAAGGAGTTCTATTTACTGCATGAAATTTCAGATTTTAATAAAACTTTTATATTTCTTTATACATTAAAATTTTTCGTTACTTTTATGTGATGGCCAGAGAAGACAAATTTGTTTTTTTTTCTTTTATTTTGCTGTTTTTGTCTTTTTAATCATATTTTTCTGTTTTTTTTTTGTTTTTTTTAGAAAAAAGCTTTTTCTTAAATTTTTTAAGCTTTAAATTGCTTATTTCACATTTTTTTTTGATAACATTTATTAAAAGATTTTTAAACATTTCTGAAAATTATTTAAAATTTTTGATTTTTTTTTAATACATCATAATAAGTATGACGAAAACTACCAGTGAAAATACTTAAATGTAAAAATTTGTGAATTATAAGTCGAGAAATAAATTTCAATGTTCTATTTGCAGCCGCAATTTGAATATATTTTTTTTTTTTAATAACTAAAAGAGAATAGCATTCTCTTTCATTTCCAAACTTTTTAGTGTTGGTGTTTTAATTCCACTTGTTCCTTGTTTCATTTCATTTGGGTCTCCTTGACCAGCGTTTCAATTCCACTTGTTCCCCATTTCATTCAGATACGTTCCCATGTCTAATGTTTCAATTCTTCACGTTTCCCGATTCAGTTTTTTCGTTTAATATTTTAATTCCACTTTTTCCCGTTCTATTCTATTTCATTCCCTTTGTATTGAGTGTCGATTCCAATCGTTTTCCATTTCATTATATTTATGTTCCCGTATCTAGTGTTTAAGCTCCCCATTCTATTTCAATTCTTTCTCCAATTTAAGTATTTCAGTTTCTCTAATTCTCTCAATTTCAGGTTTTTTAGCCAAAGCGGTGTGAGAAGGCCCTTAAGTACAGCACTTTTCCCCATTTGAAGCCCTATTTTATACTGCTTCTGAAAAGTTCTTTATCATTGATTTAGCCAATACTCCAGGAAACAAATAATTCAAATATCCGGGTTTTAGCCAAAGCGATATAGACAGGTCGATACACTCACCAAAAAAGTCTGTAATGGTAACTGAAAATTTTGATGTTATTACGGGAAATTTTGCTAATTTGAGCCCAGTGGTATTTTTTGATAATCTTAGCAACACATGTCTGCTGACGTGTAGTACAATGAAATCTGTAGAATAAATTAGCTGTTGCTACTAAATTTTAGTAAACTTTTTGTAAAGTGGAATTTAAAATCAGCAAAAAAATTTATAAAATATTATTAATATAGGGTGATCCAAGTAGAGATACTTTTTTCAATAGCCTTTTTTTTGACAGATCACGTGTGTGTCATGCTGTCATGTTATTTTTGTTTAGTATTATTTGGCATTTCATAATGGAAAGACTTACGCCTGAACAACGTTTACAAATCGTTCAACTTTATTACGAAAATTCACGTTCTGTGAGGAATGTGTTTCGTACACTTCGCTCAACTTATGGTCAACATAATCGGCCAACTGATCGCAGCACCATCACTCATTTTGGGACCCAGCATTCATTATTGGATAATATTCGACCAAATAGAAAATGTCCAGCACGCTGTGAAGAAAATATAGCGGCCGTAGCTGAGAGTGTACACGAAGACCGGTGCGAACGTAACCGTCAATGGCAATGCCATGATAATCGACTGTTTGATACCTGAAATTGAAGCTTGTGATCTCGGCGATATTTGGTTTCAACAAGACGGCGCCACTTCCCACACATCGCATCAATCAATGAATTTATTGAGAGAACACTTCGGTAAGCACATAATTTCAGATTTTGGGCCGGTGGATTGGCCACCAAGATCGTGTGATATCACACCGTTAGACTTTTTCCTGTGGGGATATGTAAAGTCTAAAGTTTATGCGGACAAACCCGCGTCGATTCAGACCTTGGAGGAAAGCATCAGTTACCAGTTGAAATGCTCGAACGAGTCATCGAAAATTGGACTCAACGGATGGACCATCTGCGACGTAGCAACATTTGATAGACATAATCTTCAAAAAATATATGCCAAAGAATTTTCATTCAAATGATAATAAACATTCCCCATTAAATTGGAATTTTCTGTGTTTTTTTTTTCTTTAAAAAAGTAGGGAACCTTGAGATGAATCACGCTATATTGGTACAAAATTTCAAATTTATTTTTTTTATCGAGCATAAAAAATTTTTTATTTCATTTATTTTTTCAAAAAATATTTTAGACAAATTGAAAAAATCAAAGGCTTAAAAATTGTAATAACATAAACGAATTTATCATTTTGTTTTAATTTGGTAATTTCTGTTTTGAAAAATATATTTTTTTTTGTTTTTACTTTTAAGGTAAAATTTTAATCGTTTTTAGGGCTGATTTTTAGAACTAAAAAAAAACTTTTTAGTGCTATTTGAAGTGGATGTCCTATTTATAGACATGAGTCGGTGTCTTCACTTCCGATCCCTTTTTTTTAACCTATGTTACATTTTAAGTCAATTTAAGTTTATAAGTATAAGTTTTAATTATTAGAAATAAAATTTCATTCAATTTTCACTTTTTTAAAATTAGTAAATTTTTTTTTGCTAACTTTAGCAAATTGGTTTTCAAAAATTTGTAAAATGATTTCTGAAATAAGCTACAAAAATTTGTAAATATACTGAAAAAATTCGGTAATTTGTAAAATGTAAATAGCAACAAGATTAGCTAAATAATAATTTTTATTACTAAAAATCAGTACAAAAATAGTAAAACGGGATTGAAAATCGTTTACAAATTTTTCTACTAACTTTTTTATCTGAGTGTACAGGGAGACTTTATCATATTTGAATATCCTGTTTACCACGTTCCTGGCGAAATTCAAAAAGTGCCTCATGGAACACATGTTTTAAATTTCGCCATAAAGGGGGAGTCTTTTCTCCTTTTAAATCCCCATTTTTACCATATTCCTGGACGAGATTACAAAAAGTATTTTATCATTGAATTACTCTATAGCCAATGGAATACAGATTTTATATTTTTAGTTTCTGGCCAAAGCGGTTTGGTTAACGGCCTTACAGGGAAATTTTTCCCCTTTTGAACTCTCATTTTAACCACGATCCTGCCGAAATTCCCAAAAAGTATCTTATCAGTGAATTAGCACAACTCCAAGGAACACGTATTTTAAAGATCAATATTCTAAAGCGGTTTGGCCAGTAGGAGACTTTTATCTTTTTTAGCCCCCATTTCTACCACGTGCCTGATGAAAATTCCAAAAGGTACTCTACAAATATTTTTAATTTTGCCCTCCCCGTAGGAATTTTCCAGACTTCCGTCTTGGCGGATATTTGCATCAAAATGGGACCCACATTTAAATTTCAAGTTCCTAGCTCCAGCTGGGCTATGATGAGTCAGTTAGTCAGCTGGTCATCTGTAAATTTGTGCTGCCACAAAAACTCTTTTGAAATAGGGGATATAAATTATTTTCGGTAGGAATTATTATCTTTAAATTATAATTCCATTTTGACCCATTTTCTGTAAATATTTTTACAAATATTGAGTACTCCACTCCCTTTTGGATCCCCTTCTCTTTTCGGATTACCTTAAAATTGTGAATGAACCTTAAAATATTAATTTCAGAATAACGGATTTGTTAAGGGTGATAGACGAAATGATACTGTTATCGGTAACGGTATTTCGGTAATGACATTTTAAGAATAATCGCAATTTATTTATTTCGTTAAAAATAATTTTAAGAATAACGGTATTTTAAGTAATTTGAGTATTCATTTTGTTTAAATGCAACGGATCAGTTCAAAGAATTTTGAATCGGTAACGGTATTTAAGCAATTTTATCTGACAACACTGCGTAGTATATTTTTTCTATGTATTCGTTGTTGTCTATTTCCAACTATCTTTTATTGTGTTCCCCTCAAACTTTTTCTGGTCTTTTGTTTTTCTTAAATTGTTAAAAATGTTTAGCGATTTTTATAGCTACTATTTGATTTTTTTTCTCTCTTTAAATAAAACATTTTGCAAAGAAATGATATCATCATCCATTGTTATAGTCAGTAATGGTCCAACCAAGCAACCAAAAAGGGGGTAAAGTTTTTTGTTTTTATTATTGGCAAAAAGAATTGGTAATATCGTTAATATTGTGTTTACAAAAAAAAAAAAAGAAACAAAGAAACAAAAACATTTTTTTTTGTGCAAAAACTAAGTTATAAAAAAAAAAGTTTTACAATTTCACTTATCATTTCACACGATTATCACATACACCTCATTAACAAAAATGCTCATTTATTATAATTTTATAAAATTTTTCCACAACTTTTAAGGGGGAGTTTTTGTTGTTGTTGCTGCTTGTAATAGACTGCAGTTGTTGGTGCTAGCTTGCTTTAATGATAAACTAAAAGTTTTAAAAACTATTTAAATAAATTGATTTAGCGAATTTGTTTTTTATGTTGTGGGGAAAAATGTAATTAAAATTTTATATGATAACTTTTTTTTATGGATCAGTTTTGGTTAATATGCTACTTCCTTTAATAGATTAAATAAATGTCAAATATTTAGTGAAGCAAAAATATTAAATGACAATAAATTGTTAGAGTGTTACGCTTAGACGAATATTTTAATACCCTACAAATTAAAAAAGGTGTTAAAATAATTTGAGTAAAATATATTTTAAGATTTCTTGACATTTTAATTTAGAACCCTTAAAAGCGTCGACTGATTTTGCTCATTTCTAATAACAATACCACTCATGGCAATAAAAAAATAATATTTATAAAAATAGAGAAGCTAGTTACTTTATACGAGACATGATCGTATTTGCAGGGCAAACGAAAGTAGTAAAACTGGTAAGAGACGAATTCTCGGTTAATACGAACTAATTTGATAGTAATTACGTACTCGCTTAAGACGAATCCTCGGCTTAAATGAACTTCGTTTATAATGACCCTGTGGGAAATGGTCCTGTTACAGGACACATCACGTGACTGGTCCCTTGGAACAGGAACCGGTTTTTGAACCGGTTAGTTATAGAAGGAGGTGAATTGCGTGTTGCAACATATCACAGGACAGATGCAATATAACCTATCACAAAACTAGCAAAAAAGAATGTATCAGAAAACTGACGCAAAAAACCAGTCACGGAACTGACACAAAAAGCACACCTATTGATATCATGCGGGAAAAAAGGGGTCAGTTGGGAATTGGGACCCGTTCCGTGATAAGTGAAAACTGGACCGGTTCCGAAAATATATATCACGAGATAGGTGAAAAGGGGACCGGTTCTTAACGTCTTTCCACGTGACCGATTCAAAAGTAATGACATGCGTTGGTTCTATGATATGTTCTTTGGGGCTAGTTGTTTGACATGTTATTTTAGACCAGTCTTGTGACATGCCACAGACGGTAATTGACCACCTCCTAGGACAAGCCCATGTTAAAGTGACCGGTCCTTTTCAAATAAAAAATCGGTCGCGTTACCGGTCCCTATTAGAATGAACCGGTCACATGACGTTTCCTGGGATAGGTCCTTTTCCAGCAGGGTATACACATAGAAAACAGATTCATTGTGACAACCGAATTTCTTGCCAACGTATTATTCGGTTGACGCATCCAAATATACTCCTGATCCTATTAAAATATATGGTTTCAACCGAAATCCTTTTGTATTAACCAAATTTCAAACCGAATGGCACAAACAAATATGTCGGTGGTTCCAATCAAACCATTCGGTTGGCAAAAAATTCTTTCTTCACAAACATTTTTTTTTCTGTGTATACAAAAATATATTTTAACTAATTTAAAAAATTTTAATTAAATGAAATGTAATTAAATTAAATAAATAAATCCGGCTTAAGATAAACCACAAAAAAAGTGCAAAAATTCAAAAAGCTCTAAAAAAAATTAAAATTGAAATAAAATGATGGGCAAATGTGGTCCTTAGGGCCCTTTGTTTTCACTAGTGAAATTTGAAATTCGTATCTTTTCAAAAAGTTTTTGCAAATTTCGCCTCCTAAAAATTCAACTGAAAGTTAGAATAGTGTTTTAAAATTCATCGAAGACATCCTCTTAATCATATTTCTACCATTTCACTGATGTGTGCTGGATTTGTATTGTTTTCATCAGTCAAGACCCTGCGGGAAAAGCATCTATCCCAGAACACATCACATGACCGGTTCATTGTGATAGGGACCGGTCACCGGCTTGTCATATAATGGGGTCTATTGCCCTCTGTGACATCCCTGCGGGAAAAGGACCTATCACAGGGCACGTCACGTGACCGGTTCATTGTGATAGCCACCGTTCAAGGGACCGATCATTTTAACATGGGCTTGTCCTAGGACTTTTAAACCGGTCACGGGATAGGTACTTTAGGAACCGGTCCTCTTTTCACCTAACTCGTTATATGTATTTTCGGAACCGGCCCAGTTTTCACCTATTACGGGACAGGTCCCAATTCTCAACTGACTCTATTTTTTCCGCAGGGGTGTTACAGGATTGGTCTAAAAGAACATGTCACGACATTTAAACAGGTCACGTGGTATCACGGGACAGGCTGCAATTTCCAACTGACCCTTTTTTTCCCGCAGTGGAGGTCGATTTTTTCAGAATGAACCTCTTTTCACCGATCACGAGACGTGTCGCGGGGTAGTCTTTTCCAGATAGGTCCAAATTCACCAGGTCCCTAAAGACCGGTACCGATCACGGAACAAGCGCTCGAACTTAAACTGACCACTTTTTTTCTCACAGGGTAACTTCTTTTCTATGTCCCCTGCAGTGCATATTAACCGGGTTTTACTGTAATTACAATTTTTATAAACTCTAGCAAACTGCCCATCATAATCTACAATCTTTCATAGCACTACATTATTCATTCAAATCATCCACCCCTTCTTACATCTATTTCTAAAAATGCAAATAAAATTTGACGCCTTTGAATTTGCCCCTCATATATCATTTCCAATTGAAAACTTTTTAACCTTTGGTGCAACTTTAAACCCTTGAGATTAAAAGTCAATATAAACATTCGATTATTAATTGTAAAAAACGTTTTATACGTTAAAAAAAAAGAAAAACAAACTCCATTTGGCAAACACTGAAAAAAAGAGCAAACTACCAAACAACATAGGAACATAACACGTTTACATATGATTGCACTTTTATGCCATAAAAATTCAGCCATTGGCTATTTCCGTTACCTCTATTGTTCGTATAGTGTTCGATGATGGTGACAGTGGGTGGGTGTGAGAACTGCTTTAATAAAAATCATAAATGTACTCGCATCTCTGTACGTGCATGTAACGAGTTTATGACTATGAAAGAGTCGATGAGGTGTAAAGTTTTTATTGAATAACCGAAGACAATATAACAAATGATTTTATTTTTTTTTTTTGGAGACAAAACTTAAATTATGATGAAGGTTTCCTTATTGCAAAACAAACAGATTAATTAATAAACATTTTTATTAATATGCAGTTTAAACGTGTTTTTGTTATTACAAAAATCTTTTTAAATTTTAAAAATTTAATATCGAAAGATAATGTAAGATCTTGTGGAACAATATCGTAACATGTTGCGTTTTAAAAACTCTTTGGCAACATGTATTCTTTACAATAATTTTAATGTAAACAATCTAAAGAGTTATTATTTAAAAATAATAATAAATTTTTGGTATCGTCATTGTGCCTGTTAGAAAATCAACTTAATCACGTGTTTGATTTTTAATAGTACAAAAATAAAGCACAATATAATTTTTTTGTTGTTGTTTAAGTTCTGCCTTTTTCTGGAGGCTTTAGCTTGTCTAAAACTTTGAGTTTTAAAGGGATCTTTTGTGGGATCGAAATATATACATATATTAGCCTAGCTAAATATGGTTTCATGGCCAATATTTTTAAGAAATTTCAAAAAATGGCTGCATGTTAAGTTTAACTGGTTTCATTATAAATTTAAAAAAAAAATTATTATAAATTTGTTGCAATAAAGAAAAATGTCGGAATTAATACACACCAGAGAACTGCAAAATCAACTTTTTTCTTGATTTAATCATACACAAAAACTCTTGTTCACATTTAATAATTCAACAAAATTCACTGTAGAATAAAATCAGCATCATGTTACTGAACGCGTAATTCGGATCAGTTTGAATCATATGTCGATTATGTTTACTGCAAATTTAATCACTAAACAAAAAGTCAGCGTTGAATAAATCAGAAAAAACAACAAACAACGCGTATGAGTGTATTCATAATTAAAACAAAATAGAAACACATTTCATAAATGATATTGTTTACATTAGGATGGGACTTAAATCCGCTTTTTGAGAATTTTTATTAGTAATAAAAATATCCTTCTTTGTGAAATATAAATATTTTTTTGGAAAAAAAATTTAGATCGATATCTCAGGCTTGTCTAATCCGGAAAAATTTAAATATAGTCTAAATTTTTTATCATCTATTTTGATTGAAAAATTAGGCAATATTTAACTTTAACCGGATTGGGCGAGCCAGAGATGTCGACCTAAATTAAAAAAAAAAAAAAAATTCACAAAGAACAATATTTTTTTTTTGTATTCCTAATAAAAATTCTAAAAAAACGTATTTTAGACCCACCCTAATATACATATAACATTTATGAAATGTGTTTCTACAAAACCACCCCCTTTTTTTAGATAAGAAACTATTTTGTTTTAATTATGATTACACTCATACACGTTGTTTGTTGTTTTTTCTGATTTATTCTACATCAAAATAATTATTGTTGGCTCTAATGAACAGAATAAAATCAATGGTTTAACAACGACCGATGATTATAAATCAGTGACAAAACAATTTGCACGTCGTTTGATTGATTTAAAATCATCAACAAATATGTGTGTTGGAGTATATTCAGCGTTTGAACGCAAACACATATTTATTCTTGTGTTGATTGCGTATGAACGTTTTGCAATCAGCATTTGCAGTTCTCTGATACTCACTACAACACGAAAAAAATACACGGGGTTTTGATAATGGATTCGTATACTTGTGTCGGCGTTTTGCAAAACCACATCGGAATTTTTTTTATGGTGGGTTAAAGTTTCCCCCTGTTCGTGCAGCATATCGGTATAGTAAACTGTGTGTTCTTTACATCTGATGTTTAGGTATGTTCGGCAATTTTGTAGATAATATTTACGCAAATATATTTGTGGAACACCTCTGTGGGAAAATAAGGTCAGTTGGGAATTGGGATCTGTTCCGTGATGCGGAAAACAGGACCGGTTTCTAAAGTTCCTACCACGTAAACAGCTTAGAAGTCTATATCACGTGTTGGGTCTGAAAGTACTAGTCCTGTGGTATGTGAAAACAGGATCGGTTTCTAAAGTACCTATCACGCGATGGGTATAAAAACTCACTATCACGTATTGGCTCTAAAAGTAACAGGCCCGTGTTAGATAGAAACAGTACCGGTTCTCAAAAACTTACCACATGCTCGATTTAATGGCCTATATCACGTGATGAGTTCGAAAGTACCAGTCCTGTGATATCTTCTTTGGGCTAAGTTGAGTGCATGTTCTTTTTGACCAGTCCTGTGACATGTCACAGAGGGCAATTGACCCCCTCCTAGGACATGTTAAAGTGACCGGTCCTTTTCATATAAAAAAAACTGGACATGGGACCGGTCCCTATCACAATAAAACCTCTAACTCCCCCACGTAACGGTAATTTTTGACACTATTCTAACAAATTGTAAAAAATACCTAAATAGGAGGAGGGCTTAAATGAAATGTTTTACAAAATTTTTGGCCATACAATTTTATTACAGATGTCGAAACACACCAAAGCCCAAAATTTAACACAAACACTAAATATCAGTTAAATTCAAGATTGCTCATCAGTTTTCTATTCAGATTTTGGGATGACCTACACCCATGGCCCAGGGAAAAAAAATTTAAATGTCAGATTTCTAGTAATTTTTTTTTTGGAGATTTCCCCCTTTTTGCCTCTAGCGACAAAAATTTCAAAAATCCCATCTTAGTAGATGTCTATACTGGAGGAGGAACTTGCTTGCCAAATTTCAAGTACCCAGCTTCCGCCGTTGGGTGATTTAAGTAGTTCCTTTTCTCTAATTAACCTCATTTTTGCTTGACCCATTTAATTATGTTATATATATACTGTATATACTGTGTCATTGCATTCGTTCCCTGTTCATTTGCATTTCTTTTCCATAATCTAGTGTTTTAATTCTACTCGTTTCCCGTTCCAGTCCATTTTGTTCCCTATGTCTAGTGTTTTTTTTTTCTACTCGTTGCCCGTTCGATTCCATTACGGTCCTCTTGTGTAATGTTTCAGTTTCACTCGTTCCCCGTTTTACTTCATTTTGTTTTCCAAATTTAGTGTTTCATTTTCACTATTTTAAATTGCAGGTTTCCAGCTCAAGCAGTTTTCTCAGGCTGTTAAAGACAAGGCCTTTTCCCCTTTGTATCCATATTTCACCAAGTTTTTGGGAAAAATTCCCTAAAATATATGATCATTGAATAATTCCATATTTCAGGGAACACATATTTCAAATGACAGGTTTTTAGGCACGATCTGCCCAAACCACCTTCACACGAAGTATTTTCCCCTTTTGATTCCACAATAATTTACCAAAAGTTCCTTATTTACTGATACTGCAGGGATCACATATTTCGAAATTTCTGATTTCTATCTAAAGTGGTTTGGATAGACAGTTGAGGGTGAGATTTTTCCCCTTTTGAATCTTCACTTTTACCATATTCCAGGCGAACACTACTAAAAGTGCCTCAATACACTCAGAAAAAAAGTTAGCAAAACAATTTATAACGTTTTTCAATCCCACCACTATTTTTGTACTAACATTTAATCAAAAAATTTTATTTAGCAAATCTTTTTGCTATTTACATTTAACAAATAACAGAATATATACAAATTTTCGTTGCTAATTTCAGAAAACATTTTACGAATTTTTGAAAACCGATCTGCTAAAATTAGCAAAAAAAAATTTACTAATTTTAAAAAGTGAGTATTGAAGGAAATGTTATTTCTTATAATTAAAGCTTACACCTACAAACTTAAATTGCCTTGAAAGTTAAAAAAGGGATGGGAAGTGAAGATACCAACTCATGTCTAAAACTAGGACATCCACTTAAAATAGAACTAAAAATTGCTTTAGTTCTAAAAATCAGCTTTAAAAACAATTAAAATTTGACCTTAAAAGTAAAAAAAGGCTAAAAATATTTTTCAAAACAGAATTTAGCATAATAACACAAAACGGTAAGTTTGTTTATGTTTTTAAAATTTTTTAAGCTTTTGCTTTTTTTTATTTTGTCAAAAATATTTTTTTTAAAAAATAAATATAATAAAACAATTTTGATGCTCAATAAAAAAATAAATTTGAAATTTTGTACTAATATTAATAATATTTAGTAAATTTTTTTGCTGATTTTAGCAAAAAGATTTTAAAAAGTTTATTAAAATTTAGTAGCGGCTACTAACTTTTCTACTAATTTCATTGTACCACACATCAGCAGACATATGTTGCTTAGATTAGCCAAAAATACTGCTGGGCTCAAATTAGCAAAATTTCCCTTTATAACAGTAAAATTTTCAGTTGCCATTACAGACTTTTTGTTGGTGAGTGTAGTGAATAAGTCCATAGTATGTCTTGGAACACATATTTCCGATTTCAAAGCGGTTGGAAAAGGTCGTTAAGGGTTGTAATTATAATGAGAGCATCTGTGAAGAAATTTGTGCCTTCTGCTTCTACTATACAGTTAAATAAGTTAAAAAAAAATCTCCAAAAAAAATCATAAAAATTTGATTTTCGAGTTACCCAGCAAAACTTTGGTAATGGTTGCGATATTCTCATGCGTTACCTTGTAATGATAGCTCGTTACTTTTTTCATTATTTGCAAGCATAAATTAATAAGTTACTCATTATTGATTATGTAATATATGATTTATAAATGTAAAGTAATAATTGAAATATTTTTGAAAATCTATTTTTAGATACATTACTTTGTGTTTTTTTGTAAGCAAAGGGGTAATGTATGTTTGTTTTGACAACACTAGCGAAACACGAAGAGCAACAATTCATTTAAGTTTAAAGCAATTAAATACTATATGCGTTGATAGCTCAGTGGGTAGAGTTCTTGGCTGGCAACCAGAGTTCCCTGGTTCGATTCCCATCATGACCACATTATTTTTAGTTACAAATATTTTAAATAAAATATTTGTAATAATTTTTTTTAATAAAAATTCCTCTTTTTTAAAAATCTACTTTTTGACACATTACTTTTTCCTAAGAAACCCCTTACATTATCACCTCTAAAGTAAGGGGTAAATACATTACTTTGAGGCTCATCGCCTGTAAAATTCATCCATGAAGTACATAAGGTGTAAAGTAATCCATCGGCCCCTATTGCTATACATTACTTTACCCATTATTTGGTAATGTGTGGTTTTACTGGGTAAGCTAGTCAAAAATGTCACATTTAGTGATCAGAAAAATGTAATTATTTTGTTAACTAATGTAATCTATCACCTTGATAGCTTTAAATCTGATCTATATTATGGCACTGACATAGTGCTTCATCTTTCTATATTTATAAATACTATCGTGAGTGTAGGTAAAAGGATGTTATATCTATTTTTCTAACCACAAACTGCTAGTGTGGTAGTGATAACACCTGCCTTTCAGGCATGATTAACATAAAGTAATGAATAATGCAAGAAAAAAATGCATAGTTTTACCCTTTCGCTTAAAATTTGCAAAACAAAAAATCCAATTACAAACATTAACTGCTGTTGTTCAATGTATTTAAAGTTAATACTTTACTAAAAAAATAAAAATTTGTAGTTTAATTTTATGCTTCGTTAATATGGAAAGCATTTAAACTACGGGGGGAATTCATTAAAAAACCATATTCCGCTCCCCCCCCCCCCCCCTCTTTATGATGTGCCAACATTTATAAAATCTTGCACCTGGCATTAGTTTTATACACTTAATTTGTCAAAACTTTTATAAATCTGAAAATTTTAAAATAAATTCTCAAATCATATTTCAAGTACTTTAGAGAATGAATGTCTAACCGCTGTATAAACTAACAACTGGAAGGTTTAGTTACAACCGAAGAAGCTTGCAATGATATGCACTGATAGCTCGGTTTGACTCGCTGATAGGCTGACTGACATAATGTTTTTTTTTGTTTGTTTGTATGTATGTATGCTTGGCGGGATAATGTAAGTAAAAACAGTTTAAGTTGGTTTTTCATTTTTTGGTTAGTTACATTAACACAATTTACCCAAACATTGTTGGATACAAATTTTTTTTTGCAGACAAAGTTTTTGTCTTTTATTTGCACTGGTGCATTGCAAAATTTTCAAATATTAAACCAAACTACAAATGAGTAAAAACACGACAGCTACAAAAGTTTGTTTAATGAAAAAAAATAAAAACCTTTGCCGGATATTTGTTTTTTTTCTGTCGTTTCGTTTCGCTTTTGCTGCTGCTACTGGTGGTATTATTACATTGCATTAAAGTTACCAAATGTTTTATTTGTGTGTATATCCTGCACCCTACAGTGTGATTGGGTACATATCGACGGTTTATAAATTTCAGAGATAGAAATTAGGTTTAAGATCCAGTGATATACGTTAGCGAAAAATAGTTGAATGGGAAAGTTGTTTATGCCATAAATATTTATCACTGTACTGACCCTGCGGGAAAAGGACCTATCCCAGGACACGTCACATGACCGGTTCATTGTGATAGGGACCGGTCACGGGACCGATTACTTAACATGGGCTTGTCCTAGGAGGGGGTCAATTGCCCTTTTTGACATGTCACAGGACTGGTCTAAAAGGACATGACGTGACTTTCAAACCGGTCACGTGATAGGTACCTTAGGAACCGGTACTCTTTTCACCTATCTCGTGATATGTTTTTTCGGAACCAGTTCAGTTTTCACCTATCCCGGGACAGGTCCCAATTCCCAACTGACCCCTTTTTTCCCGCAGGGGAGCCACATGCGGCGATGAATTCAAAATTTATAAGTAACAAGAAAAATCATTAAATGCGGGTTTACCAATTTTTTTAATACCCTCAACATTGCTTTTGTTACAGATCAAATATAAAATTGAAGAAACATTGACGAGGTGAAAAAAAAAAAATAATTTTATGAAAGTTTTTTTGAGATGAAAAATTTTTTTGGGGACAAAAAAGTTGTGGTGAAAAAAATGTTTGTGAAAAAAATTTTTGTAGTAAAATTTTTTGTGTGTTATTTTTGAGTTCAAAAAAATTGTGTGGTGAAAAAAATTTTTGAGGTGAAAAAAATTTTTTTGTGGTGAATTATATTTTAAATTATCTTTATTTTTTCTAATTAAAAAAATAATATTTTTTCCTTCTAGAAACTTTGATTTCTTCAAATTATTGTTCGAATAAAAAAATCGCAAACAATTTTCCATTTCTCGTTCTGAGATTTTTATGGTCATATATAGGGTTTTCCAATAAGTACTTGACAACTTTTTTTTAAAATAAAACACAAACCATTTGAGATATTTCCAAAACTTTATGATCGACTTGAAATACAATCAAAATATTTATGAATAGAACTTGACTTTGTTCATATGGCCACCGCGGGTGCGTCAGCAGCGGTCGATTCGTTGGACCCAATTTTCGATGACTCGGTCACACATTTCGGCTGTTAGGCGTTCCAACGTCGTCGGCTTGTTGACATAGACCAATGATTTGACGTAGCCCAAAAGAAAAAAGTCTAGAGGCGTTAAATCGCACGAACGAGGCGGCCAATTGACTGGTCCATTTTTTGAGATAACACGTTCACCAAACTTACTCTTCAATAAATCGATTGTAACTTGTGCTGTATGGTTTGTGGTACAGTCCTGTTGAAACCACATGTCGTCCCAGTCCATGTTTTCCAATTTGGGGCAAAAATAATCGGTAATCATGGCGGGATAACGATTGTTATTGTCGACGAAAAAATATGGCCCAATGACGCTGCCAGCATGCAAACCGCACCAAACAGTTATTTTTTGTGGTTGAAGTGGTGACTCATGAAGCACATGTCGATTTTCACTAAAGCAATAACGCATATTTTGCTTATTGACGAACCCATTGAGCCAAAAATGAGCTTTGTCACTAAAGATGATTTTGCTCTTAAAGTTGTGATCACCGACTCCGAATTTCCGTAGTACATTTTTATAATTTGCATACGTTGTTCGTCCGTGTACTTTACCATGATGAAAATGTTGAGTTAACGGAAAAAAAGGAATGTTAGATAATCAGTGAAATATGTAGTGCGTTCACAAATTTGTCAAGTACCTATTGGAAACCCCTATAGAAGCAAAGTTTTCAGATAATTTTATTTTAAATAATCTTTATTTTTCTAATTGAAAAAAAAAACAATATTTTTTTTTGTTTAATTAAATGTTTTTATTTTAAATTATTCGTTCCTAATTCGTTTTCCAAACAAACTTGTTTGAATTAATTTAATTTTTATTTCAACAACATTTTGAAGGGTATAAAAGGTTTCCCTATAGCTGAATTTAATACTTTTATTTGAATTTTTTTATAATTTTGTTGTTGAAAAATACATATAAGAGGCTTTTCATAACAACTGTCCCGCTTCAGGAAAAAGTATATTTTATCAACAAATATACTTTTTTCTTTTTTTCCAAAAGAAAGCAAATTAGGCGTGGTTAAATATTAACCAATTAAGTATTTATTTTATATATATTATTTATTATAATTTATTGCAATTTGGCAATTATTACATATAATTCAATGGAATTTAGAGTTTCTCTGGGAACTAGTTCTAAATTTTAAGTGTAAAAGAAAATTTAATTACAGGTTGGTTGAAAAGTTTCTGCGCTCACCAAGAGATGGCACTGCTAGCTCCAAACTTTTTTTTTATCAAGTTGGTATAACTGTCCTGAGAACACATGCAAAGTTGCAAGTCATTCTGTCAATTCTTTCTTTGTTTACAAGCCATTTGAAGTTGACGTGTCATTGATTTTTTTTAATATGGAAAAAATTGAATATCGTGCAGTCATTAGATTCTTTGTTTTGAAGGGTTTAAAAGCAAAGGAAATTTATGAACAATTGTTAGAAGTGTATGAGGAGTCCTTACCTTTAAAACGCACCGTTGAATTTTAGGCTAGTGAATTTAAACGTGGTCGTACCAGCCTTGCAACCACTGCAACCACAGCAGAAATCATTGAGCAGGTACATAATATGGTTAGTGAAGATCCAAGTTTGACTAAGCGTGAAATTGCTAATGCCATAGGCATCTCAGACAAACGAGTACTCCATATTTTACATGAAGAATTACTTATGAAAAAAATGTTTGGAAAGTTAGTGCCGCACACATTAACAATTCAACAAAAACTGGATCGAAAACAAATTTCTCAGCGTAATTTGGATCGTTTTAATCCGAATAAAACCAACTTATTCCGTCGTTTTATAACTATGGATGAGACTTGGATCTACCACCATTATCCTAAATTGAAACAAGAACGTTTACAGTTGACTGAAGCTGGTTGTTCAGCTCCAAAGTAGGTGAAGTCACAACGATCAGCAAAGAAGGTTATGGCATCAGTTTTTTGGGATGCAAAAGGAATTTTGTTGATTTATTATCTTCAGAAAGGTAAAACAATCAACTCTGAATGTTATTGCAGCCTTTTGGATCAGCTGGATAAAAAATTCGTGAGAAAAGACCTTGTTTAAAAAAGAAAAAAATCATTTTTCATCAAGACAATGCACCTGCTCACAAAAGTGTTTTGATGATGGCTAAATTCAAAGATTTAAAGTACGAATTGCATGAACATCTACCGTATTCACCAGATTTGGCTCCCAGTGACTACTATCTCTTCAGAAATCTCAAACAATTCCTTCGTGGAAAGCATTTTTCGTCGAATGAAGAGGCCATAGCAGCCGTAGACGGTTATTTTGCAGAGCTTCCGGAAAACCATTATAAGGATGGGACAAAATTATTGGAAGATCATTTGAACAAGTGTATTGAGCTTCTAGGAGATTATATTGAATAAAAAAATATATTTCGTAACAAAAACAGTATTCTTTCATTTCGAGCGTTGGAACTTTTCAACCAACCTGTAATGTGAAAATCACAAAAAAATTATTTTATTATTTTTTTTTTCTTATACACTTATTAGCGTCGTTAATTGGGACCGAGAAAGTGCGACGCAAATCGAAACAACGCAAATCGAATCACATTTCCCCATATATATCTTAAGGCTTTTTTCATTGCTTCCAAAAATAATTATACATTTATTTGTTTTATAATATTTTATTTATTGCAACAAAATTAAAATTTAAGGTAAACCAAATTAATTAAAAAAACTTAACTATCGTAAAAACAATTCATACACATAAAAACTCAACGTACATAAGTACTAATTCACCAATCTTAGTTATAAGATTTTTGTTTTACTCCAAATCAATCATCACATCATGTGTCTGATTTGATGGCTGTCTATCTTTTTGAAAAAAATTGTCTATTTTTTGTTGAACTTGAAAAGATTTCTTTTGTAAATAAATTTCTTTATAGCAATTAATAGCAACTTCCATAGCATTTTTTGCATTGCTGCTACGATTTTCGTTTGGATCGTTATCCGCAAAAATATCCATGGCTTTTGAGATAAGTTGCATAGCTTCTGATATCTGAGCAGTCTTCAGATTTTTTTCTTTTGCTTCGTTATTTAGAGTGGGTATTTCGTCCATTAATGCACGTTCTACATCAATTGAAATTAGATCTTCGTTGTTAAGGTCTTCTTCGTTTGCCAACAATAGCTCATTTATGTCATCTTCTTCCATTCCATCAACTTCTGCTACTCTAGCACGTTCAGAAAGGTCTGCGCAAATGTTAGATACCTCATTTATTTCAGGCATGTTTATTTGGACGCACTCAGGCCATATTTGTCTCCAAGTTCCGTTCATACACGTTTTTTTTACCTCTTTCCAGGATTGATCTATATTTTCAATAGCCATCATTATGGTATAATTTCTTCAAAACTCCTTCATGGAAGGCTAATTGTGTCCATCGGTAGCATTAAGTAGTTGACTAAATGTTCATCGAAGATAGTAGCACTTAAAATTAGATATGACGCCCTGGTCCATTGGTTGCAAAATGGATGTGGTATTTGGAGGCATAAATACAACTTTAATATTCTCTGAAAAATCATCACAGAATATTGGATGCCCTGGAGCATTGTCAATCAATAAAAGCATTTTGAATTCGATATTTGCAGAAGAACTATAAGCTTTTAATTCTGGAACTGCGCAATTCTCTATCCAGTCTTTAAATAAAGTTGCTGTCATCCAGGCTTTTTTATTTGAACGCCAATGAACAGGAAGTTCGCATTTTTTAATATTTTTGAATGCTCTGGGGTTTTCGGAGTGATAAACAAGTAGAGGCTTAAACTTAAAGTCACCTTCAGCATTTCCACCCAAAAGAAGCGTAAGTCTATCTTTACTGACTTTAAATCCTGGGCAAGATTTTTCAGACTTCGATATGAATGTTCTTTTTGGAAGTCTCTTCCAAAACAGTCCCGTTTCATCAACATTTAAAACTTGCTTGGAGGAGTAGCCCCCTTCTTGAATAATGCATTTAAGATCTTCTTTAAACTTATTTGCTGATGGAATATCTGCACTAGCTGCTTCTCCTTTAAGTGCAATATTATGCAAATTTGCTCGCGCTTTGTAACGGCTGAACCAGCCTCTGCTTGCTTCAAATTCTTCTAATTGTTCACCACTTGTTGATGGAGAATTACTTTTTATTTCATTAAATATCGACAAAGCCTTATTTTGAATTAACATTTGGCTCAATGGCATCCTTCTCTGATTCTGATTTTCTATCCAAATGGATAGAAGGGACTCCATTTTTACTATTAATGGACTTCTATTTTTTGTGACTTGTTTGGCTTGCAAATGTGTGGCAGCTTTGCCATAGTCCTTTATCTTATCAGCATCACGACTACAAATGGTTCTTCCTGTAGTTGGAGCTAAACCCAGAATTCTTCCAATGTCAGCCGGTTTTTCTCCAAATTTAAAACGTTTTAAAATGTCTAGCTTTTGTTCCAAGGAGATTTGTTTTCGCTTTTGACTCATCTTTATTTTTTGTAGAGCACCAAATTATCTTTTCACTTCACCACACAAATCTAAACTGACACTTTTTAACTTAAAATTGAATGAACATACATACATATGTACATATTGTGAAATCCCCTTGAAAAAAATGTTACCTGCAGGAAATAAAATGGGAATCCCCTCATTAGACGACGCAAATCGAAACACCCACGACGCAAATCGAAGCCACAACTATTTTTTTTTTGGCGACGCTATTCGAATCAACGCAAATCGGGGCGACGCAAATCGGGGTATTAGTGTATTCCAAAAAAGTAAAAATGTTTTTCTATCGTCTCAGAAAGTTTCAGCATGTTACTCTGCCTTGTTTTGTAGAATCTATTCTTCAAATACTACATGGAGTTAAGAGTACGTGGCCTCACATAGAGATGTCGTGACAAGTGCCAATATTTTTTGTTTATTCAGTAGGGCCAACTGTTAGAAAAATTGTGTCAAAATTTCATGAAATTTCATTAATTCGAAAAAAAGTTACCGTTGCCGTAAAATTGATGCTACTTTTAAAGTTTGAGAAAAAATGGATTGTTTTTTTTGGTGGAAAAAAATACTTTCCAAGCCAAAGAATATATTGATAAACATTATGGTAAATCTTTGCCATCATATTCAATGGTTAAAAGTTGGTATCCCGAATTTAAACGTAGTCATAGGAGCACAAACGATGAAGATCGTCCTGGTTGTCCAAATGAGGCAGTTAACCAAGAAAACGTAAAAAAAGTGCATCATGTTGTATTGGCTGATCGAAAGATTAAAGTGCGTGAGATTGCAGGCATCATAAACATATCAACAGAGCGAGTTCGACATATATTGTATTATCTTTAATATAAAAAAGGTTGCCGCAATTTTAAACAGCTGAAAAAAAAACTGAAAGTATGTTTTGAAGATGTTTGAAGCAAATTCAACAGAATTTTTACATCGATTTATAACAATCGATGAGATGTGAATTTAAGGAGTAGATATAAGCGTGCGAAAGCCGACCAAAGCGGTTAAAAAGTCAACAATCGGCTGGAAAGGTTGTGGTGAGTGTTTTTTTGGGACGCACGTGGTATAATATTTATTGATTACTTGGAGAAAGGAATAACAAAAACTGCCAAGTACTACACTCTAAAAAATGCTTTTAAATAATACGATAATTCTGTAAATATAAACACCAAATGCGTAAAACTTTTTTTGCGCATACTTTCATATACAATAATACACACACGAAGTATTTTTAGACACTATGTGTTTTACAATTAAACCCATTATGCCTAAAGTTAGTATTAATTTGTTGAATAAAAATTTTACTAACTTTTAATGGTAAAACAAATTATGACATATTGAAATTTGAAAAAAAAATCTAAAACATCTTCAAAATTTAAAAAGAAAACTTTATTAGTTTTTTAAATTTATCAATTATTTGGAATTACTAATCAAAAAAATTATTGTTATTATTGTTAGTTTCTACACAATAAATTTATTTTTTTTATTTTTATTATGAATTACTAAACAATAAATTTATTGTTTTTATAACAAAACAAACATTTTCGGGCTGTTTAATTTTCAACATCGTAGTAGAAAACATGCCCATTTTTTTGAATTTTTACGAATTATATGTACACTGCGCGTCATCAGGTTAGCGCCCCCCCTTTCACTAATCAATAATGTCAAATATTATCTGAACCAATTTAGATATAACCTTACAGTTTTTATATCGTAGATCCCTATGAATTCTCTTTAAAATAAATCAACAATTACGACTTTAACGTTCAAGTCGATATTTTAATATATTTATTAGAAAATCTATGTATAAAAAACGTAGTAAAAATTGGTCAACAGGATAGCGCCATTTACAATAATTTCAATATAATTAGTATTTTGAGCAACTATATAGCATTTTAATACTTATAGACTATATTTTAAACAGTTTTAAGGATAATTAGTAATGCGTGGTGCCGCCTTTGTTTGAAATTACTTTGAAAATTCAATTGGGAATTGAAAGGTAAAGTTGTTCAATGTAGTTCAACGAATTGGTGGACCAAACGTGTTTGATGCTTTCGATTAATTCGGGTTTTGTGCTGTATTGTTTTCCAGACTCGTGCACTTTCCTAGTCAACCATCCCCAGACGTTCCCGATGATATCTTGGTCGGGCGAGTATGGGGCCCAATTAAGGACGTCAACTTTTTGGCTCTGAATCCACGATTTCACCGATCGGGCAGTGTGGATTGGAGCATTATCGTGCTGGAAATGCCACTTCAGATTTTCGAAAAAGTTTTGAAAGTGGGGAAAAGCCGTTTTCAAAACGCTGTTGTAGTTTTCCGCATTTATACGCGATGTTAAAAACTGCAACTCGAAGGTACCATAGTAGAATATTGCTCCCCACACCATCACACCCCCACCGGCTGTGGAGGCTGTCCAAATAATGCTCCTCCTTACGTCGGTCATGAAAATAATATTTATACCCATACGGCCCTTCTATATTAAACTTCTTTTCATCTGAAAAGAAAACGTAATGGCACAGAGTAGACCACGTCATGTGGTTCGAGGAAAATTTAAGCACATTTTCTTTCTAAGCATATAAAGTGGTGGCTTTTTTTAATTTTTGCCTATGTAGGTATGAAGCTTTCCTAATCACTCTTTGAACCGTTGACAAGCTCGCCTTAACACCAGTTTTTTCTTTGATTTTGGTAGACGAGTCGTGCGAATTCGATGCTTGCCTCAGTATGGCTTGCTTGTCTAAATGGGAAACCACTCGATTATTACCGCCCTTGAAGTTTTTTCATTAGTTTTCCTTATTTTGAATAAAACTGGCAATCGTTTTTCTATGCTTTCCAGTTTTTTTCTGCAACTTTATGGAAGGATAGTCCGGAATCATAGTAGGCTTCAATCTTTGCTCTTTCTTACAAAGATAAAACTGTTCCTCTTCCCATTTTATGCGTTTATTTAAAGACAAATACTAGTTTAGTCTGTACAAAAAGTTTGGTAACCGTGATTGCAAAAACAAGCGAGATAACTAAAAATGTATTTGGGGGCGCTAATCTGATGACGCAAAATAAGTACAAGCATTTTCGTCAAAAATAAAACAAAATAGCATATAATATATAACGGTTCTAGTATCGACCTTTAATTTTTGGAGAAAGAGATCACACATAATGATTGCAAAACCAAAACAAAAATAAAAAATTTACACGTAAATGTAAAATATAAAAAAGCAAAAACATATGATCGAAAGGGGGGCGCTAACCTGATGACGCCTGTACATTTCCAGGAAAATCGTGTTTCTTTACGCACAAATTTGGTAAATTTACTCTTCAATTTTAAAATTTGATTTAAATTTTAGGCACTTTTAATGTAATTTTACCTATTTTGTGTTTATCACTTTACGCATAATGTGTGTACTTTTTTCATTTACGCACACAGAGTAAATTTACCCAACTTATAGTAGAAGTACAGTTTCCTACTATAAGTTGGGTAAATTTCAACAGAAATTAATTAGAGTGTAGTTATGCTGAGTTATTGGACAGATTGGATGAAGAAATTTAAAAAAAAACGACGCACTTGAATAAGAAAAAAATCATTTATTATTATCACAATGCATGGGCCCATTATATTGCTTTGGCTTCACAAATATTTAAGTCTACATTACGAATTGCTTCCCCATCCCCCGTATTTACCAGATCTGTCCTCCCAGCGATTATTATTATTTACCAAAATTGAAAAGATGGCTCCAGGGAAAGTAAAGGATCGTAGGAAGAAGTTTATTTCACTTAACGGAAATTACGTTGAAGAATAAAATTTATTTTAAATCCAAAAAACTGGTTTTTCAATTAATTAATTCAAATATTTGTTGTATTATCAGTTAATACTTACCGCTGTACGTATACTTAATATTATAGTAATTATATCTTTAGGTACACTCACCAAAAAAAGTCTGTAATGGCAACTGAAAATTTTGCTGTTATTACGGGAAATTCTGCTAATTTGAGCCCAGCGGTATTTTTTGCTAATCTTAGCAACACATGTCTGCTGACGTGTAGTACAATGAAATTAGTAGAAAAATTAATAGCCGCTACTAAATTTTAGTATACTTTTTGTAAAGTGGAATTTAAAATCTGTTTGCTAAATCAGCAAAAAAAAGTACTAAATATTATTAATTTAGTACAAAATTTTAAATATACTTTTTTTTTTATCGAAAATCAATTTTTTTTATTTTATTTATTTTTTTCAAAAAATATTTTATACAAAATTAAAAACAAAATCAAAGGCTTAAAAATTTTAAAACTTGTTAAAACATAAACGAAATAATCATTTTGTTTTTATTTGGCAATTTCTGTTTTGAAAAATATTTTAGTCAATATTTTTTACTTTTTAAGGTCAAATTTTAATTATTTTTAGGGCTGATTTTTAGAACTAAAAAACTTTTTAGTGCTATTTTAAGTGGATGCCTTATTTTCAGACATGAGTCGGTATATTCACTTCCGATTACTTTTTTAATCCATGTAACAATTTAAGGCAATTTAAGTTTGTAGGTGTAAGTTTTAATTAGAAATAACATTTCCCTCAATGACCACTTTTTTAAAATTAGTATTTTTTTTTGCTAATTTTAGCAAATCGGTTTTCAAAAATTTGTAAAATGATTTCTGAAATTGGCAATAAAAATTTGTAAATATTCTGTAAGAACTCTGTAATTTGTAAAATGTAAATAGCAAAAAGATTTGCTAAATAATAATTTTTTCACTAAAAATCAGCACAAAAATTGTAAAGTGGGATTGAAAACTGTTTACAAATTTTTCTACTAACTTTTTTTTCTGAGTGTATCCCTAATATGCAGAACAATAATATTAATTTTAAAATGACACCAGCAAAATTTTGATAATGCAGTTTATAAAATACCCACTGCCTTATATTATCTATTACCAGTAATAGAATAGGCTCCCATTCGCTTGCATTACGTATTACTGGTAAATAAATACCGAAAATTTAACATTAATATAATATAATTTGTTTTTTTTTTCACTGGACAATTGATATGCAAAGCCTTATATGCAAAGTTTACTATCCACTATTTGTGTTTTACGTAAAAAAAAGGTTAATGAGGTAACATTATTGTCGATGTTTTAATGTATTCAGAGTTTTGAAATTACACCATTTTTAAATAGTTAAAAAAGTTTTTGTTACAGAAAATAATGAAAAATGCAATAGTACGTAGAATTTTATTTTGTAAAAAATGAAAAAAATATAAAAACTTATTATGTAATTTAAAAATAATTAAGTTAAATATAGGTGAGTTTTTAATTGGTAAATGTACGAGTATAATTTTAATTCGATTTAGGATCATCTTAGTAAATTTTCATATAAAGAAAAATAAATTTGGTTAGCAAAGCATGAAAAATAAAATTAAAAAAAATCGATAAAAGTTAATAGGGAAGATTATATTGTTACGATTGTACCCTTTATAAAATCGTTCATTTATTTACCTTTTAAATAAATCGAGTTCTTTCTATTTTGTAAATAATAAACACTGTTTGAAATTATTTATAACACTATTTATTTATAACAGGCTCTAAAATTATAGAAACACACTTTAATAGCACACTTTATTTACACGGAGTAAATAGACTAAACTTTAGCCACACTTTAGTTCTTAACACTTCAGCGTTTTATTTAAACTGCACTGCTACATCACCAAGTACCCGTATTTATATGAGTAGTCAGGTATTCTTGTTATTTTCAGTTTTTTCCAGCTGTCAAAATTCGCGTGATGAAATTTCTAGTTACAGAAATTTTTGTAAAAATATTGTTACCAAAATGCTATTCATCAATTTCCATTTACTCGCGAAAACAAGTGTAAATGATTTTAGTCTGGCAACTGGCAAAGACGAGTACTTTCCAGATTCATCTGGTGGCAACATCATGTTTTAAATATTTGTATCAGCGCCCTCTTGCCACGATCAGCAGAACTTTCCGCACAACTCTAGATAAGGTTGGATAAAAATATCTGGATATTTCCACTACTTTCCGCAAGAGGATGCTATCACATACATATATACAAATAAGCGCCAAGAGATATTCCTTCAGTTTGAAATAGATTATTATACGGCAAGAACTCAGTAAAATAAAATTGTACGATTAATTTAATTAATTGTCTAACTGTGTTAAAGTAGCTGTGTGTGTAAATAAATAATAGTGTATCAACCAATTTTCCGGTCTGTTTTCGCTACAACGAGCCGATGGCCTTTGCTGCTAGTGCTCGGTAAGGTATAATTTGTAATTATATGATTAATATAAATATAAATAAATAAAATAAATAAATGAAAAGTTAGTAAACTCGTGAAATGTGGATCCAAGCCCCAAGCACAAAAAGACATAGGTTTTGTCCGAACATCCTTCACAAATTCATGGCATCAACCTACACTTACCAAAAAAAGTCTGTAATGGCAACTGAAAATTTTGCTGTTATTACGGGAAATTCTGCTAATTTGAGCCCAGCGGTATTTTTTGCTTATCTTAGCAACACATGTCTGCTGACGTGTAGTACAATGAAATTAGTAGAGAAATTAGTAGCCGTTACTAAATTTTAGTAGACTTTTTGTAAAGTGGAATTTAAAATCTATTTGCTAAAATCAGCAAAAAAAAATACTAAATATTATTAATATTAGTAAGAAGCTTTAAATTTATTTTTCTTATCGAGCATCAAAAATTTCGATTATATTTTTTAAAAAACGAATTAATCATTTTGTTTTAATTTGGTAATTTCTGTTTTGAAAAATATTTTCGTCAATTTTTTTTTTACTTTTAAGGTTAAATTTTAATTGTTTTTAGGGCGGATTTTTAGAACTAAAAAACCTTTTTAGTGCTATTTTAGGTGGATGTCCTCTTTTTAGACATTAGTCGGTATCTTCACTTCCGATCCCTTTTTTAATATATGTAACATTTTAAGGAAATTTAAGTTTGTAGGTGTAAGTTTTAAATAGAAATAACATTTCCTTCAATATCCACTTTTTTAAAATTAGTAATATTTTTTGCTAATTTTAGCATATCGGTTTTCAAGAATTTGTAAAATGATTTTTGAAATTAGCAACAAAAATTTGTAAATATTCTGTAAAAATTCTGTAATTTGTAAAATGTAAATAGCAAAAAGATTTGCTAAATAATAATTTTTTACCAAAAATCAGTACAAAAATAGTAGACTGCGATTGAAAACCGTTTACAAATTTTTCTGCTAACATTTTTTTCTGAGTGTAATGCTCTGTATTTTTTGGGAACAGCGCAGTGTTATCTACTACGTAATGCTCAAAACGAATGAAACCATCACGAGGGAATACTATTGGACTCAACTCATGCCTTTGAGATGCACACTGAAACGAAAAAGGATGACATAAGAAGAAAGGCACGACAAAGTTATACTTGGAAACGCTAAAATGGAAAGTCCTACCTCACCCGCTGTATTCTCCCAAGATCGCTTCCACTTGTTCCGGTCAAATGACACATGACCTGTCCCAGCAGAAGTTCACTTCCTATGAACAATGAAAAAAATCGATCGATGATTGAATTGCCTAAAAAGATGAGTGGTTTTTCCGAGTTGGCCAGGAAAATCGTCCTAAGTGATAATAATATGATTAGTAGGAAACATATATATGATCACTAGGATCACACTATCATTAATTCGAATAAATAACTATCCTTGCTTACTCGTCCACTACGCAGAGAAAACAGATTTACTAGGACAACCGAATTTCTTGCCAACTGAATTATATAGTTGCAGCAACCAAATTATTCTATTGTCGCAACCAAATATATTCCTGATTCGAAACTGAAACTCTGTTATATTAACCGAATTTTGATCGCTACAAACAAATATATGGGTGGCTTCAACCAAACCATTCCGTTCACAAGAAATTCCGTTGTCACAATGAATCTCTTTTCTCTGTGTATGTTAAAGCATTAAGTATTCAAAATTTATTGCCTGAATGTATAGTCAACCATGATTTCTAATAAAAAAGTTGAACTTCATTAACCAAAAGTTGTACAAAAGGCAGCTTGGTTTATTTAAGTCTTAAGACTCTCAAATGGAAAAATTCAAAGATTTAAAAAACAATTTTATTTAGATTTTTTTCGATCCCTGCCACTTATTTGATCACGCAGAGAAAAAACACGGTTGGGACAATCATATTCGAAGAGCATCATATATTTTTGGGTTTATGATTGTGCCAACAATAGTTGTACTATAATATGGTTATCATATTATGATAATAAAATAACCATAATTTTATCATAATATTATCCCTTCAGTTATATAATGATTCAAAAATTATCATATTATGATCCTAAATAAACATATTATTATCTTGAATTTATCATAATATGATCGCATGTAATCATAGTATTCTCAAAATGTTATCATATTATTGTCCCCATAACTATATTATGGTACCTGGATTATCATTATATGATCCCTACAATAATATATCTATGATCATTTTTATTATATTATGATTATTAATATACATTATATGACTATGTAATATCATATTATGATTCTCATATATATGTAAATATAAAATCGCAGCATTAAACAATATGACATTGTAGTAAAATTTTTTTTTTTGTAGTAAAAATAAACTAACTAAACTGATATAATTTTGGTTTTTATGAAAACAAGAAAATATTATGATTGTAAATGTCAAAGTCATGTTTTATTTGAACTATAAATTTTTATTGGTTGTTGCCAGCATTCTATGGTTGCATAACTATCATAATTTTTTTCATAGTCAGAATTTTTGTTACCACAGTATGGTTATAGCCAATCATGTTATGAAATAGAAAATGTCAATCATAAATTAGTAAAACATTTACTATAATAATGATGGTATCGACTATGTTGATGGTTAGAAAAACAATAACATGATTGTGACAACCATACCTGATTGCAGCAAGCACAATATATTAGCAGTGATCATGTTGCAACCATGTTTTTTTTCTGCGTGATGATTTTAGTTTTTTAAATTTCAACTCATAATAAAGCAATTAACTATTTCATATGTGCTTTCAGCGTATGTTTGTGTGTTGTTCATATTTCAATTTTGTTGCTTTTTAGATTTGAGTTGTTTGGAATTTTTATTTTCAACTTTAAGTGCAACAGTACATTCGTGGTAGATTGTTTCCATTTAGATAAGATCTAAATAAATGGTTTTGTATTTCCACTTTAACATAAAAAGTTTTCAATTGAAACTCCCAATTTTTAGTAAACCGAGTTGACGTTGTTGTGCTTAACAATGTGTACTAGTTGAATAATGCATACACCACTGCAAAACTTATTTGTTGACGACGCGTATGTGAAAGCGTACGGTAGTACTCGTAATACTGTTGTTGATTTCTTATCAAAAACACGTACGTTCAGAATTTTTGTAAAAACAAAAAAGGGCTGCGAAAAAAATATAACGCACGAATTTTAAATTGAAATACATATTTTGTAAGTACTTGTAGTCATTTATATGTTTTTTTTTTGCATTGTACCGTTCGTTATTTTTGTGTTCTCTATATATTTTTTTTTTTTTTTGGAAAAAGATAATGTCAAATTTTTCAACATAAATCACAAGTGTGTTGAATTTCAAATCAGGTTTATGTTGGAAAAAAGTGTATGCTAGTGTTTTACCAATAACGCATGTACATCATTCATATAAGTTATTTGTAAGTTCAATACACAATCTTTGTAAAAGTTGTGCATTTTTTTATAAGTTGCAACATTTGATGGTATACATAACTTACATCTTAGAATTATCTGAAATACATATAGTGTTTAGATTACATAGCAATTTGTGTACGCCACTTTACGTAAGATACGCCACAGCGAGAAAAAAGAGCAACATAAATGCTTAGGGCGTATTCACTTATAAAGTAGTTTTTGGAATTTTTCCCAGGACCATGGTAAAAACGGTGGTTTAAAGGGAAAAGATCTTTTCCTTGGAAGCCGCATTTTGACCAAGGACCCTTTAAACCAGGATGAACAAACTACCAAATATTTAGCCACCCATGATGCCAAATGGTGCGACTACAAAAAAATCCTTACTCGAGACCACGAAATTCTTAGCCGATTTACAGAAAAACTTAGCCTCTAGCAAGGGTTGTAGCGCAAGTACAGTGATTGTGATGTGAATGTACACATGTTTGAACTGGTACAATCATTTGTTCATCCTGGTTTATAGGGTCCTTGTTTTTACCATGTTTCTTTGAAAAGAAATGTGCAATTTATATGAATGGGGGCTATTTGATTGATAAAGTACTTTTCGGAATTGTAATCAAAAATAGGGAATAAAAACATGAAAATTATCCACAATGGATGATCCAAACGGCTTTGGCTAGGAACCTGAAATTTTATATGTATGTTCCTTAGACTAGGGGCTAATTCACTTATAATGTACTATTTAGAATTTTCGAGAGAAAGTTGGTAAAAATGTTGGTTAATAGGGGGAAAGAAGTGCTCCCTTCAACATCCAGCCAAAACGGCTGAAGCTATTTACTTGAAATTTGGCATATAGGCTCCTTCTACATCGTCAATCTCCGATAAGGCGGGATTTTTAAACTTATTATGGGGAGGACGTCGTGACATTTGAGAAATGTTTTTAAAATCTGAAAATGTTTCCTTCTAGAAACTTTGATTTTTTGAAATTAACTTTCGAATAAAAAAATCAGTAAAAATTGTATATTTTTCGTTCTGAGGTGGTGAGATTTTTATGGCCGCTTTTGGATAGAACGCATGTGTTTTAACCGCGCACTTAACAAAAATGGCCGGAATAAGAAGAAAGGCACGACAAAGTAATTTTGCAGTAAGGCAAAGTTTTCAGATTATTTGCACAGGTATTCCAATTGTATACCAACATGAAAGAACGACTCATCTTTTGAGGCAATTCAATCATCGAACCATTTTTGGCATTTACGTGACATGAGGTGAACTTCTGCTGGGACAAGACACGTGTCATCGATCGGAACAAGTAGTAGTCGGAAGAAGCGATGTCTGGAAAATACGGCGGGTGGGGTAGGCCTTTCCAGTTAAGCGTTTCCAAGTAGGTCTGACCGACTTTGAAACATAGGGAGGAGCGTTGCCTTGCTGCAAAATCACTTTGTCGTGCCTTTCTTCTCATTCCGCCGCGGCTAAAACACTTGCGTTGTATCCAAAGCGTTCCTCTATGATTATTTCATTCGGTTTGAGCAGCTCGTACCACAAAATACAGAGCATAAGCTTCATGCCAAGAATATTAGGTTTTCCGAAGAATGTTGATGGCAGTCCGGGCAAAACCCATGACTTTTTGCGCTTGAGGTTATCGTAATGGATCCACTTTTCATTGCCAGTCAAAAATCTTTCCTTTTTTTTCTTGGCGTTCGAGGAGCTATTTACAAGGGAAAAATCATCTTTTATTGTCGCCCAGCTTCAACACGTATGGCACCCATTACGATACTTTTCTTTTGAATCAATCCCATGGCTTTTTGAGCTTTGCTAACTGTCCACTCCCAAATGATTCTGACAACTCCTGAAGTGTTTGGCATTCGCCCACATTGAGCAATGATTCCAATTCTTCGTTTGGAAACTTTTTGAGTTGGCCCGGACCGGCAAAACCACCTCCGACACGATTGTTCAAACAGAGCATGCTCGCCCTAAATTTCCATTAAGATTCAATAACTCTTGGCAGCACTTTTCTTTATATTAGAGTAATGAAGAGGACATTCACGCAAAAACACTTTATCTGCTACAAATCTGACACAAAGTGCCAGAGACGCTTATTCACAATAGGCTTTAGCGGCAAGACATTGGAAACTGGAATATTGGTTCATATATTAGCAGCGGCCTCTTGTGTGAAACTCTCATAACATAAACCTTATTAATTTTTTCAGCTACACCAGTTTCCCAATTTACCCCATATTACCATATATAATGTCTTTCGTAGTTATTGCTTTGCTTTAGTTTAAGAAAATAAGTAAAGTTTCTATTGTATTTTACGACAATCTAGACGCACTATTAAAAATATTGACAAATCTAATATGAAAATTCTAAGAATCTATAAGAATTTGTCTTCCGTTACTTCCATTTTTTATAATACAATTTTATGTTTTCATATCCTTTAAGGAATTAAGGATATATGCAATATGAATTGTCGTCGTATTTTGAACTTTATTACCAAATGCATGGTATCAGTTTACCAGGGATTTATTGAATTTTGTGATAAAGGTTGCATAGTGGGTATACAATACTTAGTAAAACCTAAGTAAGTACTGAGAAATGTAGCAAGGGAAAATAATAATATTAAATTTCTAATGTATTTCTTTTTTAATATATTTATTTATAGTTATCATCCAAGTGAACGTGGTTTATGGTCAATAATAATTGTTATTTCTACAATATGTAGCTTAAAGTTAACAAATTATTATCTTAAAAATTATTCAGAAAATGTATATCGCACTGTGGTAGAGTTACATAGCGTTGACAGGCCTTTTGATTATCCAACTCTGGGTATATGTGAAGTGGGTTATGAGGATTCTTTCCTAAAAGTGGAACAATTTTTGGAAAAGTATTTAAGAATATTTCTTTTATTTGGCTGCATACAATTTTCTGTTTTTTTTTTATTAATTTTAGCTCCATCTATCGTAAATACCCCTCATTGAGGGTAAACAACACACTGCAGAATTTTATCACCGAATTTACATATCAAAAACTTTATAAAAAGGGCGCCATACAAAAATTTATTAATTATACCAATACTTTAACACCAAATATCAAACAGTATTTGGAAAATTATAATTACATGGAATTGGCAAATAATGTAATGAGAGAAAAGTGTTGTAGAATATAAATATTTGAAATATCTTCAGTTTAATAACTCTATTTGTTTTAAAACTTTAGATAACTAGTACATGTGAAGAGTTTTTTGTGGAGTGCTTTTGGTTAGAGGTCCCAATAAATTGTTGTAAATATTTCCAAGAAATCCAAACTATGCTGGGAAAATGTTTTTTGTTTCATTCTGCACAAATTGAAAAGTAAGTAATTCACATAATTTCCAAAAAATGGAAGAATATATGAATTATAAAAGCTTTTATAAAAAGATACTTTTTATAAAAACCCTATGGGAAAAGGACCTATCCCTGGACACGCCACGTGACGTGTTCATTGTGATAGGGACCGGTCACGGCACCGGTCACTTTGACATGGGCTTGTGCTAGGAGCAAGGCGTCAATTGCCCTCTGCGACATGCCACAGGACTGGTCTAAAAGAACGTTATACAAATTAATCCGGTCACGTAATAGGTATTTTAGGAACCGGTCCTCTTTTCACCTATTTCGTGATATGTATTTTCGGAACTGGTCCAGTTTACCCCTATCCCAACTGACCCTTTTTTCTCGCAATTAAGTTTGTAAAAAAGTACCTTTTTTAAAAAAAGTACCTTTTATAAAAAGTACATTTTTTTAAAAAAAGTACCTTTTTTTAAAAAAGTACTTTTTTTTAAAAAAGTACCTTTTATAAAAAAGTGACTTTTATAAAAAATTGACTTTTATAAATAAGTAACTTTTATAAAAAAGAACCTTTCTTAAAAAAGTACATTTTATAAAAAAGTACCTTTTATAAAAAAGTACCTTTTATAATAAAGTACCTTTTAAAAAAAAGTACCTTTTATAAAAAAGTAGTTTTTATAAAAAAGTAACTTTTATAAAAAAGTACCTTTTATAAAAAGTACCTTTTATAAAAAAGTACCTTTTATAAAAAAGTAACTTTTATAAAAAGTACCTTTTATAAAAAAGTACCTTCTATATAAAAGTACCTTTTATAAAAAAGTACCTTTTATAAAAAAGTACTTTTTATAAAAGAGTACCTTTTATAAAAAAGTACCTTTTAATAAAAAGTACCTTTTATAATAAAATACCTTTTATAATAAAGTACCTTTTATAAAAAAGTACCTTTTATAAAAAAGTACCTTTTAATAAAAAGTACCTTTTAAAAAAAGTACCTTTTATAAAAAGTCCCTTTTTTAATAAAGTACCTTTAATAAAAGAGTACCTTTTGCAAACAAGTATTTTTGATAAAAAAGTACCTTTTTTTAATAAAAAACTTTTACAAAAAAGTACCTTTTGTATTACAATTTTCGTTTGACAAAAAGTTACCATTTTTCATATATATCAATTTTGGTTTGTTTCCTTTCAGTAACTCGACTTCAGTACTGATAAAAAATATTATCAAATATACTGAGCCATATCATTTTATGCTAACTTTTACCCAACCAGCAGTGGTATGTTTATATTAAATCATCTTACTACAAAATTTATTTATTAAAGTTTCATTTTAGATATTTTTAATAAATAACAAAGATATACCCGAAACTATTATGCCCATACCCAGATTTATGATTACGAAAAAGGGTACACGCTTAAATATTGAATTCAATATAAGACCCATGTTCAACGATGATGGCATACTCGATTTGGATAAAGAAATTATAAGATGTTATGCTAACGAAGCGAGAAAAAATAGTGTTAATTATGCACAACAAAGCTATTCAACGTGTATCACCGATTTTATCTTTAAAACACAAGAGGAAAAGTGCAATTGTACTAAATTTTATGATCCGAAATCAAATTGTGTGTAAGCAATTTTAACTTGCAACTCTTTTGATTTAAAATTTTCTTTTTATTTTAGCTAATTATTGTACTTTAAGCCAGTATGCTTGTTTGGAAAAACAGGGCTATATAAATCCAAGTTTTATGACACTCAATGTCAGCCATTGCCTGCCCAGTTGTTATGATTCACAATATATGATTGAAAAATTATATCACAGGTATAAATATTTAATTATTTTCACATGGTTGTAATACTGCAAGAAATATTACAAAATCTTAGATTCTTAAATAATTTGTTTTCGAAATTTGTTTTAATTTTTCTTTTAGGTCTATTAATAAATTAAAAGAATTACGGGCATTAGAAATTATACTCCTAAATTATCCCACAACAAATACACGTCGTCAGGCTATAAGACAAATCGAAGATAAAATTGTTTCCATTAGTGGCATACTTGGCCTATTTCTAGGTGCTAGTTTGATCACTGCTATGCAATTCATATATTTCGTATGTTGTGCATTTTGGAAACCAAAGAAAAATGTGCCTGCAAAAACTCGTGTTCGTGCAATAAAAGTTAGAGGTAATCATGTACCAGCTCAGCCTTGAATAGAAAAATTAAAAAAAAAAAATCACAAATTCGTATATAACTCAATGTATCCTGTCGTAAGTAAAAATGTCATTAGTATGTATATACTAGAGCAACAAAAATGCCTTTATTTCATCGTTCAATAAATCTTTTTACGCTTCAATAAAACTTGATAAAACTTTCATTCTTCATTTCTGTACTTAACTAGTAGTACGGGGCGAGTGAGTATCAGAAAGTATCAGGATGTGAATGGTTATTGTGGATAATAATAAACGGCATGTATGGAAAATGCATTAAAATTTCAAGTTTCCAATATGCATAGTTTGTAACAATTTGAAGCTTTAGATAGTGGGTGGTTATGTGTTTAGACTACCGCTCTTATGGGAATTTTCATGTTAAAGTGGTTTAAAATGGTTTCGATTTTAAAATTTAAACATTAAGTTCCCCCCACTGAGAGATTTGTACATAGGACAATTAATAACGGTACTTTTTTACCTTCTAGAACTGCACCATTATAAAGTATTAGGTGCTAAGACCGATCCTAAACCCTGGTGAAATTTTCTTGTAGTGTTCATTACAAATCAACTGTAATAAAAATTGAGAGCAATTTAAACGCACCATTAGTGTGTTAAAGTTAAATAAAAATTTGTTAAACACACACAGATCAAGTGAAAAAAGGGCCAACTAACTGTAAACTTGATTTATTGGTAAATAAAACGTATTTTCAAGAGGATGAATTACTCTGGTTAACATCAAAAACCCTTCTGCTGGGTGGAAACTGGAATGTGGCAACATCCGAAATTGTGGGCCACTCTCTAAGTGTAGTTTTTTTACAATTTAAATATTTTCTTGTCTAAAATAGGGCCATACTTGGAATTTATTAACTAAATTTAGCAATATCAACCTACCTTGATTTTTGGACAAGTAAGTTTAATATGAATAATTTCTATATTTTTAGACCAGGTTGCAAAGATAAAAAATAAATGACAAAAAAGAGATTCGGAAAAACGTAGAAAACCAGAGCTATCGCGAAAATGTGGGAAAAAGTTAGTTTTACCTAAAATTTACAAAGCAATTGTACAGATAAAAAAAATTATATAATACCAGTATCAAAATTACTGCACTAATTTTATATGACTTAAAAAACAACGTTTTTCAAAAATTAGGCGTGGTTAAATATTTATTATAATTTTTATAAGTTTGGGAAATGCTGGAATTTTGAGTTTATAGAGTTTTATAAGCTCGAGGACAAAACTAAGAATAGAAAAATTTCAATATCTTTGTAGTCCCAGTGAAATACTCTTGAACACTTGCCGACAAGATTACATTTCAATAATTAATAATTTGTCAAGAAACTGTATGATTGAAAACTTTTTAAAAACAAGTAAAAAAATTTGGGATATCAAAACAAAATTTTTAAATAGCGTTTTCTCGAAAACTGTCCATTGAAATCAACATGTCACAGTTTACCAGCAAAATGCATTGCAAGAGGAGGATTTTAAAACCCATTTAACTTTCCTAAAAATAGGATTGAGCATGATTGATATTTCTTACTGTAAGTTTGTGACTCCTATCGCCCGTATTGCATGTAAACAGTTCATTAAATTCTGAGGGGCTACCTCAGAAGACCTTCCTTGTGATTGAATACACAAATTGGTGTATTTTAGTATAATTTAATATTAGCATCTGTTGAATAAAACATTTTGTCAACATTTTTACCAAATGTCTAGAGGTGAATAAAATTTTAAATTCCCCCTTAATTTTTTTTCACCTCAAATAAATTAATTATATCATAGAAAATTTTGTCAGTTATAAAACTTGTTTTTTACTCAACACTATTTTTCATCAAAATTTTTTTATTCCTAAAAATTGTTGTTTTTTTTTTCATTTAAATCATTTTTTAATGTCTGTTAGCTATTGTTTATTACTTCACTAAGCTTGCTTAAGATCTAAGGATTGACCCTAGGAGATCTTCCTTGTGTTTAAAATACATGAAAGACCTGTAAAAATTTGCATTTAAAATTTGTTGAATTTTAGTAGAACTTAACATTAAAGTGTTGCAAAAAACGCATTTTGTCAAAATTTTCACCAAATATCTAGAGGCGAATAAATTTATTATTAACCACCAAATATTTTTCCACCAAACATATTTTTTGCCTTAAAAAATTTGTCTTCTTAATTTCTTTTTTTTACTTCAAAAGTATTTTTATACCCTCCACCATATATCGTTAGGGTATATATCAGTTTGTCATTCCGTTTGTAACATGTGGAATTATGGGTCTAACACTCTATATTCGTGACCCTAATGCAATTTTAAGTCGATTTAGCGATGTTCGTGTATCAGTCTGTCTGACGCACGCCAGGGTCCTCATTTTTAACTAGATTGTTCGACATCCTCCCGAGCAGTTTGTTATTGAAAATGTGCAAAATCGGTCTAGCGGTTTTCCATACAAATTATTGTATTTTGGTACAATTTCATAGTAGCGACCGGCAAGTAAAATATTTCGTCTTGTTTTTTCACCAGTCGTTTAGAATTGAATAATATTTTATATTCACCTTAAAAATTTTTTCACCACAAAAATTTTTTTTCACCGCAAAAAATTTTTTCACCTCAAAAAAATTTTTCAACTCAAATGTTTTTTCACTATAAAGTTTTTCACCTCAAAAAATTTTATTCACTAGTAGAAATTTTTTTTTTTGGATATCGGTGGAGGTTATCCAGATTCGGCTCAGCCGAATTTTTTCACCAGTAAAATTTTTTCCACCACAAAAAATTTTTTCACCTCAAAAAAATTTTTCAACTCAAATTTTACTTCTTAAGATTTTTACATTATTTGTATTAAAAACAGTAGATTTTTTTTTTTTTTTGATATTGCTAAAGGGTGTTCAAAGATTCGGTTCAGCCGAATTTAAGCCTTTTTTTAATTGTTTTAAATCAAATTGTTTTTACTGTAAAAATTTATTTATGGACCTTAAGTTTTCGTCTACTTAATCCCTTTTTAAAAGACTCTTACTCAAGTTTTATTAAGATCTAAAGGTCATCTCTGTGAAATTCCATGGTACATTTGATTACAATTTTATAGCAGCATCTGGCGAAGATATCATTTTGCAACACAGAGAAAATTTTGGTTACCACAACCGAACTACACTGCTTGGCTGTTATTTAAATCCGAAAAAAGTTTATTCAAAAATGCTAGTTTTTTTAACTTTAAACTTTTGTGTTCCTTAGGAATTCTAGTCAAAATCTTTTACTTTTAATTTTTCTTATAGATTTAACATTTTACAAAAATAGCACATTTTTAAGTGCCACCATTATTTTTTAAATACTTCTTTTTAAGTTAATTGCATTAATTTTAATTTTTTTAAATCTCTTGTGGTTTTACTCATTGTTTTTTTTTTTTTTTTTGTCTAAACCCAATTTAAATCTTGATATTTTTTAACCATACACTATTTACTTTTTTTGTATATAAATTTTATTTTTGCAGTGATTTGTATTTGTTACAAATTTCATTGAATGTGTATTTAATGACTAAACTTGCAGCTATCCAAACTTTTAATTTACCAAAAGTGTGTGTGTGTGTGTTTTCTTTAAAAAGTATTTTTTTTTTCTTCGTTGTAGTTTTTCTTACTTTAAGGAAATATTGTATGGTGCAACCAACAATTTTGCTATAAAAACCGCATTGAGCAAAGCAATTGAGGTCGAAGTTATAAGAAGAATGTTTTTAAAATGAACATAAGATTGTAATGGGTAAAATTGGTTAAAATAATAGTTCGTTTATTTTTCAGGTTCTAGAAAATGTAAGTATAAAACGAATTTTGAGAACAGTAAATGTGATGGAGTTTAAAGGTGTTTATATATGGATTCCAAGTTGGAACAAAGGTGTTTAGGTGAACTTAAAAGTCAGCCAATGGAGTTTTAGGTATTGAAAAGATAAATTATAAATTTGTTTATAAAAAACTGTAATTGATACAAGATGTAATCGATATATGGAATATATGCTAAAATATATTTGTGGAATTTATGAACCATGAAGTATGTAATGTATTTGATTCACAATAATAATGTGATATCATGGTAAATCTTCGTTAAAGTGGATATAAAATATATTATTAATAGCGACAATTTAATTTCTTTTTTAACAAAAAGATAGATGTAATCAGCATTTCTTAAACGTTATTTGCTATTAAGAAATTCGCTATGGAAAAAGGACCAGTCACAGAGTTAGTCACGTGACTGAAACTTTGTGGCAGAACAGGTTAGAATTATCTTACACATAACTAGTCTCATGTTAGACACTACGTGATGTGTATCAGAACTAGGGCAACATGAAACGTTACGTGACTGGCTCAAATGTACATACCACAGGACTGAGGACAAGTAATTAATAAATAACTGGTTACATATCAATTACAATGTGTTATGTTGTAAAACTTGTGGGGAATGAATAGTTTCGTGGCATATCACTTGACTGTTGCAAAATTTTCAAATTATGGGTGGGGCTAAAAGCAGGTAAGTGCAGGAAAGTCTGCCCCAGACAATCCTATTCGCGCTTATGCTCTAGAACAATGTTTAACTCTTTGGCTCTTTGCCAGTGTTGAAAAATACTATTTATGACAAAGCGCTTAGACCACTGAGCCATTGAAGCACATACGCAATCATCGTTAATAGAAGTAAAGAAACAGTTTTAGTTCAAAATTAATTTGTTTGGTTTTTACGTAAATCTTTGTATGTGTTTGTTGTTTGTGTATAAAAGGTGAAGAGGTGAAAGAAAAGAAGTTTAATAAAAAAAATATAAAAAAAGAACAACAACCACAAACATAAGTATTTTTTCAGAAATCGTTTTAGTTGTAAAAAAACTATTTTCGACCAAAACTATATTTTTTTACAAATCGTTAAAAGATATCACTAGAACTGCATGTGTTTTATTTCTACAAAAACGTTTGATTAAGCTGCCAAACTTGCATTTGGGACTTTATTTCGGTTTTTTATTAAAAAATATTTTTAGTTTCTTTAGCTTAATTTTAAAAATTTGAAGGAAAATAGTTTATAATTTTTTTTTTTTTTTTATAAATTATTATAAGTTATGACCTAAAATAGTTGCACTCAAAGGGGAATTATGTATACAATTTTCTTAATATATGAGATATGATATGGTTTAAAAATCTTTTTATGAATTCTTTTAAATCGGAGCAAAAAATAGAAATAAAACCGTTTTTATAAAAATTTTGATGTTTTTAGCCTATTTGTGAATTATTTAATTATTAATTTAAAATTTTATTTAAATTAATTATATAATGTTAAAAAAACAAAAAAAAAAAAGAAAGTCTAAAGTAAATATTAAAAAAATTTTACAAATAAAAGTTGAATTGACGGGGGTAGGTATCGAACCCGCGCCTAAGAGAAAAAAGTATTTGTGACATAGCGCTTAGACAACTGAACCATTAAAGCTCATATAAAATCACCGTTAATAGAGGTATATAAAAAGTTTTCGTTCATTAGAGATTTGATTGGTTTTTATTTAAATGAAACATATTTGTATTGGTTTGTTGTTTGTGTATAAAAGGTGATGAGGTGAAAGAAAAGAATTTCAACAAATGGATGTGTTTGTTATGCGTAATATTCAACAAAGGGATTTTACGGAAAAAATTAGAGCTAGTCCTGGTTTTTAGCTAATATCTCAGCCATTTATCAACCGATCTGGCTGATTTTCAATAGCAAACAGAAATGGATCACATGTAACAAAAATATATAACAATCAAGTCCTCATTATGTCTGGGTTCTTCGGAAAATCCATTTCAACACACAGACGGACATCGTTAAATATAACTTCGCTCTTCATAAGGACATATACTTTATAGGGCCTAAGATCAATATTGTAGAAATTACAAACGGAATGACAAACTTATGTATACCCTTCCGCCTGTCGTGAAGGGTATAAAACTTAACATATTGGTTAGAATAGTAATTAAACCGCGCTAACTACAGAGTGGGGCATATTGAAAATTATTCGGTGGTTCATACGCAACTATCGCATAGACAAGCTGAATTCCAATTTCTTTTAAAATGAGCTGAGCTAGGGTAGAGTGTTTGAGCGACTTTTAGTTTAAAATTTCGCAAATTTTTGACTGTTATGCAATTTTTTTGATCGTTTTAAATTAATATTAATCAATGAATCAACTTAAAAAAATCATTCAAACAAAAAATGGTGTATTTGATATATATTTAACGAATTAAATCATAGGACAAATTATTAAAATTAATTTAATATAGATTAAATTATATCCCACTTTATTGAATACCAATTTATCCCTAAAAATAATTATTAATTAATCACAGACTTGTGAAAAATATTTGTTCAAATTAATTGGGAAAATGGATTAATATAATTTAAACAAATAAAGTCTTAGGGCCAGTATTATAGTAATAACTTATTAGGATTTTTGACTTAAATTTTACTTGAGAAATTTTCAAACAGATGAACAACGCATTCTCATTGTGAAATTGTTTTACCAAAATGGTGAAAGTTTTGCGGCTACAGTTCGCGAATTGCGATCAATTTGGGGTCACAATAATGCTCCAAAAGAGTCAACTGTAAAGAGATTAATGGATAAATTTGCCGAAACTGGGTCTGTTAGTGATGTAAAGACAACAACGCGCCATCGACCAGGTCGATCGACGGAAAATGTCGCAGCTGTACGTGATGATGTCGCTCAAACTGTAAATTTTACTTGAGAAATTTTCAAACAGATGAACAACGCATTCTCATTGTGAAATTGTTTTACCAAAATGGTGAAAGTTTTGCGGCTACAGTTCGCAAATTGCGATCAATTTGGGGTCACAATAATGCTCCAAAAGAGTCAACTGTAAAGAGATTAATGGATAAATTTGCCGAAACTGGGTCTGTTAGTGATGTAAAGACAACAACGCGCCATCGACCAGGTCGATCGACGGAAAATGTCGCAGCTGTACGTGATGATGTCGCTCAAACTCCATCCACCTCAATTCGACACCGAGCTCAGCAAATTGGTGTCTCCAAATCCACTTTGCAGCGAATTTTGACGAAAGATTTGCATCTTCATGCATACAAAGTTCAATTGATTCAGGAACTGAAGCCAGCTGACCATGGACAGCGAAGGGAGTTCGTTAATTGGGTATTGGAGAGACAACATGAAAATGCTGATTTTGCCGATAAAATCATCTTCAGTGACGAGGCCCATTTTCATCTTGATGGCTTCGTCAATAGGCAGAATTGTCGCATTTGGGGTGAGGAAAATCCTCGAGTGATTCACGAGAAGCAAATGCATCCTCAACGTGTCACTGTGTGGTGTGTTTTTTGGGCTGGAGGAATCATTGGACCTTTTTTTTATGAAAATGAGGCAGGTCAAGCGCAAACAGTCAATGGTGTTCGGTATCGTGAAATGATAACCAGTTTTTTCTTGCCTAGAATTGAAGAAATGAATGTGGAGCGCATATGGTTCCAACAAGACGGCGCCACATGTCATACAGCCAGAGAAACAATTCAATTGCTGCATCAGTCATTTCCCGGTCGTGTTATTTCGCGTTTTGGAGATCATAATTGGCCGCCTAGATCGTGCGATTTAACACCATTAGATTTTTTTCTTTGGGGTTTTTTGAAGTCGATGGTTTACGCGAATAAGCCGACGACGACTCAAGCCTTAAAAGAGGAAATTGGACGCTGCATTAATGAAATACCGCAGCATTCATGCAAAACGGTCATTGAAAATTTCATTAAAAGATCGCGTGCATGCCAGCAAAGCCGCGGCGGCCACCTGCACGATATATTGTTCCATACATAACCTCATTCTGTCTACTTTACGATATAATAAAGTTTCACGATTTTTTTTAAATATCTGTGTTTTATTTAAAATTTAAAAATTGCGTTCTTCTTGGGACACCCTTTAGTAGTTTAAATGAAACAGTGTCCATAATGGAGTTAAGTGAAAAACCAGTTTTTATATATTTTAATTTGATGAATTTTGTAATAAAATTTTAACAATATTAAGAGAAAAGAGTTGTCGATAGAAATTTTCAATAACTAATTGTGTATTTTTTAGGGATAACATCCCCCCTAAGTGTTTCTTAATAAACTCTTAAGTGTTGTGATACCTATTAGTCAGGCGCGGGCAGCCTGATTTGCCTGTTATTGACACTTCATCATGCACATTGGATTTATTTTGAATTAATATAGTTATATCAAGTACTGGGTCCACATTGGTGTTATGTTCATTTCTCTTTGATTACATGATACAGTAAACAGTAAAACAGTAAAATGTTCTGCCACCATTTCAGTATTTGGGACACTGGTAATTTTACAGCAATTACCACTTTTTCAGACACTGAATTATATATTACACCAGTTTTGTGACATGTCCCTTATTTATCTATCACTGATTTATCACCTTGGATAAATCGACCCGTAGGGTTATCACTGCCATTGATAGTCAATATTCTTATTGCTTTAATCTTACCTCTTATAGGGTACCATATGATTTATGTACCAACAATCAACATAAAGTGTGAAAGATGTTATCAAACTACCTTTAATATCATGTGGAGCTTAAATAGCTTTTTTTTCTACCACATTTTTTAACATTAAACCCTAAACTTTATAAAGAAAAATATTTAAAAAATCTTTAAGTTTTGGCTTAAAATTAAAAAAAAAAAATGTTAGCAAAAATATCATCAGATTTATATAAAATTAATTAATTATTTGGCATATGTGGCGTATGAGTAATACTAACAATATATTAGAATTAATATAAATCATACGCCCCATTTGCTTAACATGGAATTGTATTTAGTGTATAAAAATTAACTTAAACAAGCTTCCTATTACACAGTGCAACAAGAAAAAATTGCCTCAATAGTTTGAACGCAGTATGAAAGTATACCATTAGAAGAACAAAATCCCCAAGGGGTTTGGTAAATTTGGTTCAAAAATCAAAGTTATGGCTACTTGAAGTTTATAATTTTTTACCATTTTTTCTGAGTTATTTAAAATGAGTATATTAAAAATTTAATTTTTTCTTTATTGATCTCTTTTTTAATTTGTTTTTTGTGTTTTCTTTTAAAAAAAGAGCACTGTTAATATATTTTTTTTATTATAAACTCAAAAAAATTTAGTAAAAAAAAATTAAAATTTTTACTTTCCTTGTTTTTATGTAATTTTTACCAACAATTTATTTTGAGTGTAAATTTGTTTTTACTTAAGAGATTATTTGTATGTAAGTATATTTTAGAGAAATTTTTAAAGTTCTTAAGCAAATTCTTATAAAGTAATCATTCATAGACCATCTGAATATTTTATTTTTTATAAAATTAAAGCCAACCTTTTGTTTCTTTTAAAAAAATAATGCATGATAATTAATTTTAGTAAAATTTCAGGGTTAATAGGCAAATTTTTTTACTTAATTCAGAGTACCGTTGCTGGTTTTTTAAATAAAATTTATTATCATTATTTTGTCACAAATACTCTTTGGTTTTAGTATAAAAAAGCAATAACATTATTTATGAAATTCACCACCTGCAATTGTGAAAGCATTGTTAGTTAAAGCACTAAAATGTTTGTATAAAACCAACCAATAAGTAAATTCCATAGTCGTTACTGTCTTTCAATTAGGCAATGTTAAAGCCTAACTTTTGTTTTTTCTTGCCTTTTAAAGGGGACACTGAATTGACTGCCTTAAAGTTACAATATTATTTTAATGTGTTTCCTTGTTTCGGTTTTATAGTAAACTAAGTTAAGTATATTTTATATGCATTTTTCAAAAATTCGTTGGAAAAAACTATATATTTTTGAACTTTAGAAAATTTTTTTATTGTATCTAAGTAATCGAGTGCTATTTTATTTGTCTCTTCGACTTTCAAAAAAGTCTATAAAAAATATGTATTTCAATTTTTATTTTTTTTATTTTAGTTTTTTTTTAACAATATGTCAACAACAAAAGTTCAGCTCAATTGAATCCAAATCTTAAAAACTTAAGAAGTGCTTAAACTTTATTACAAATTTAATCTAATTTAAAATCGTCTCTAAAACTTTAAGTATTTATTTTAATTTAACTTTAAACTTCAAACTTTTTTTCATAAGATTTCTTGTTTTTCATCGAAAACATGTTTTTGTATAAAAACGAAAAAAATAAAAATTTTATTTTTTTTACTAAAATATTTTTTGAGTGTATTATAAAAAAAAGTTTTCATTGTGTTATTTTGTAAATGAAAAAAACCCAAAAATATATTTGGAAGCAATGGAAGCAAAAAAAAATTATTTTTAATATTAACTAATGGTGAAAATTTGGTCAAAAAAGCCCAAATTCAAGAAGCCAAAACTTTTTTCGAACTAACTTTGACAATCCCCTTGGCGATTTTGTCTTTCTTATGGTCTACTTTCATCCTGTGTTCAAATCAAAGAGGCAATTTTCAATGACCCAGAATTTGTTGCATAGTGTTATAAATTAGTTTAAATCTTAACTTTTAGGCATTTAAGGGTTAAATATTATAGTTTTCTTCTTGTGCCACCTTAAACTACACATGTACATACATTGTAAATCAATTTCTGTAATAAAATATAAACTTAAATATTCAATAAAATTTTATATAATTTTGTTGTTCTTGTTCTTGTTATTGTTAATGTTCTTTTTTTGCTGCCGTATGTTATATAAATGTTTTTAATTTAAAACTTTTACACAACAGCAGCAGCAGTAACAACAACAACAACATATAATGACTGTACATGCATGTGACAAATGAGACCAAATTGTAGTTTGTATGTTGAAAGTGTTTGAATATCATGAATGAATTGTATAAAAAAGATGGTATTTGCAGAGTGAGTGAGTGTTGTTGTTGTTGTTTTTTTTTATATAATTAATTTTATAGCATGTTTGTAAATTAATTGCAACTAAAGGTATTTATAAAATTATACATGTTTTCATTTGGGTATATATCATGTTAGGTGTGGGATATGTGTCACTAATTTTGTATAAATTCCCTTGACAATATCACTACTCACTGACAGTTTTAAAACTATAAAATAGTGTAATAAAAATTGACAGTTAATTGACATTTATTTTTAAATACCAGCCGCTGTGTGAGTTGTGTAATAGATTGTACCCGAGGTAGGGTAAATTATCGAATGAGAAAAAAAATGATAAAATAAAAAAAAAAAAAAATGCTGCAAAATAGTCACCTGTTAAAAACGGTGGCTAGTCATAACACCCACGGTCACTTATCCGATTTCAAAATTGACATATTCCGCATGGGCATTAAGACCGTTTTTCAATATACAAGAATCCCCATTGTGGGAATAATTATATTCCCAGCAAAGTTTTTCTGCTTAGGGACTTACTACTCTATGGTATATCCGAAGTCAGCTTAGCTTAGGCAAGCTTTTTTTTGCCGTACCAGCCTTCGGCTGAAAACTGGGGATAATTATAAAATAGTTTTGTTCATAATCTCCAAAACCAATCGCCATAATCCCCAAAACTAATCATGAGCCCTAAAACCAATAGGCCTTCACCCTTAAATTTAGTGATTATGCCCAAAAAATTTCAGTCATAATCCTCAAAGCAATGATGGGGTAAAGTCCGTAGGAAATAATATATGGCACCATCAAAAACTCAGCGAGAGAGATAAAAAATAGGTAATGATGCAAAGGGGTGCCAAAGGTTGATTTTTTGTGTACACATTTTGAACTTAGCTAAATTTGTTAACTATATAATATTATAAAATTAAAATACTCTCACCTGTAGCCCCCTGAGTCGTAACAATGAAAAAGTGTGGATGCCAAAGGTTGGCGTTTTGTGGCATTATCTACATTAAAATATAATTTAATTAAAATTAAATAATTTTGTTAAAAATAATTTACAAAAATAAAGGTTGAATGTTGTAAACATTTTCAAATTTAATTAACAATTTTTACATCGATACCACACATTACCAAATAATGGGGAAAGTAATGCATAGCCTTTGGGGCCGATGGATTACTTTACACCTAACTTACTTACAGCCTCTAAGTAATGGGTTCATTCTTACAATTATGTTTATTTAAAAATTAAATGTAATGGCTTACCTTTTTGCTCATAGGAATCATAAAATATTTGGTTACCCAAATAATAACGAAAAGGTTAACAATAATTGGTTACTTTGACTTATCGTTGTTTAACTTTCTACTTAAAATCTTTAATTTTTCAAACCTATATAGGTTTTTCTACAGAAATACAAACTAATAACAACATGAATACTAGAGTTTCTGAAAATGAAAAAGCTTTTTATCAATAGATGGCAGTAGTTTTTAGATTTTACCATGGTGTGCAATATAAATAAATGCGCATCCCGTAGTCTTGATTGGAGACAAATATGTGGTTGACTAGATTTCGTAAATATTTATTGCCGGCAATTTGTGTTGCAATAATTCTTCGGCAATATTCGTTATCAATTATTGCTATTACGTTAAACTCAGCTGTCATTTTCATTTCACAATTATAAAAGTGAAGACACAAAAAAATATTAAACAAAACATGATGAAATTTAAAAGAATTACATAAATTTTAACAAATTATAAGAAAAGCAAACAAAAATTTAACATAAGCTCGGCAACGAGCAACTTTGTGCCGTTATTCTGCCGATGCTTTATACTTTGCTATTGCTAAGATTTATAGATGGTATGGGATACAAATTATTTATCAAATATTGATTTTTATTAAGAGTCATTATTTTATGTTAAATAGTAATGCATTACGTAACCATATGTCGGTAACTTATTACTTTGTGTTTCAAAATAATGCTGAGGGTAAGGAAGATTCATTACAAAGTAATGCACAATTTTACCAACAATTGATAACTCATTATCTTATATTTCATAACAATGCTGAAGGTAAGGAGTATACATTACAAAGTAATGCGTTATGTAACCAAATTACTTTTTGTTGAAATATAATGCTATAGGTAAGTATACATTACAAAGTAATGCATTATGTATCCAATTATTGGTAACTCATTACTTTATATTGAAAAATAATGATATAGGTAATGAGTACACATTACAACGTAATGCATGAGTTTATCGTACCCATTACCAAAGTTTTCCTGCGATTTCAAATATTTATAGATGTACTCACAATCCATGCAAGGCTGATGCAAACATTTATTCAACAACGACTCTAAATATGAACATCGTTTTAATATGTTAAAATTTTTTAGACGATATGAACTTTTTAAGGAAAAATTATAAAAAACTTAGATTTTGAAATCCTTCCGAGCTTCTTAAAATAACATTTTCCCGACTTGAAATGTAATTTTATCTAGAGCTTATATTCACAAAAAATAGATTTTAAATGACTTCTTCCCTATAATGAACCTTGAAGTAATTTGTTTTTCACCCTGGTTTGGGTTATTAAAAAGAAATTCCCGTATTTTGGAAACATAACCTCATATTCCTTTTAAGAAGACGAAAATTCTTTAAACAAGTTGCTTTAAATTTAGAAATTTAGAAGAAAAAATTGTTTTATTTTTATAAAAAATGATTTTATATCAGTTTAAGTCAGTTTCTTTCTTACTAAAGTGTCAAAAAATTGATTTTATTCTGATATTGAAAAAATATGATACGGCTAAATATAAATATTTATTAAAGTTCATGGCCAAAAAAAAGAAAAATATAGAAAAAACATGTTTGGGAAATTCAAAAATATCGTATAATGAATCTAGTGATCATACATATGATTCTTATTGATTATATTATAATCACTATGCCTGGTTATTTGAAAACTTAGGATCATACTATGATCACTAAATAAATATATAAATAAATAATAAATATTATGATCACTAGGATAATAATAAAATAATTACAGTCATAACATGATATTACATATTAATATTTCATATTATATTAAAAATAATGATTATTTTGTTATCATAATATGATAACTATATTATTTTTAATACTATAACTAGTTAACACAACCATTAACCCAAAAATATAAAATGCATTTTGAATATAATTGCCCTAACCATATATTTCCTTAGTATGCATTACACCGGGCATTGACTGTAAGTGCAATTTATTTTCATTAAATAATATTTTCAATTATTTTAATCTACATTATATTTTAAGTGTATGGCATATATTCCTTTGAGTATTTAACTGTATTGCAGGATTGAGGTTAAAAGTAAAATATGAAATTATTTATTTTACGTTTAATTAAATGACTTTAAATAAGTATATATGAATAAAATAAAAAACAGACAGCAAAGTATGTAAAATTGAATTAACAACAACAACAAAAAAAGTTAAAAAATGAGGTCTTCTCATTACTGATACTGGACTTAACACTTTGTTTTATATAAAAGTATTATTTTTTTTGTGGGTGTCGAAGACACCCACATCCCCACCTAAAGCTTCAAAGTTTGTTGTAGTGCTTTTATACTGTGTAAACAATGTTCCGGGCTTTTTTTTTGGTGTGACAACGGACAATTTACAGTTTTTATATATTTTTTTAAAAAAAAAAACCTTTTATTTAACTTGTGAGTGTTGAAAAATAATAATAAATTGTATGTTCGCTTAATTAACCAACCTCAAATCTGTCATGAATCCACATTGTGGGTTGTCCTTATTTTTTTTTAAATAGTAATTTATATTTTAACAAAGGAAAACTATACCATGTCACAAGGGGCCTGAACAGATTTTATTGACATGATAACAGAATTTTAGATTTAAAATATTATACAAAATACATAAAAATTAAGTTTAAATTTTATTAAAAATGTACTATACACTTAAATAAAATACATGGTAAGGACAATCATATTTGTAGAGTATCATATATAAATTTTTGGGTATATGATTGTGGCCAGCATAGTAGTGAAAATAATGTAGTTATTATATTATGAAAATAAAATTACTATTATTTCATTATAACATGATATGGAGTATCATAATATGATTGAAATTTGTAATGATAATATTATGATAATATTGATCATAATATGATCTTAAGTGATGACAAAATCATCCTAATTATAACAATGTTATCAATAAAAAACACTAAAATGGTAATTAGAATCATACTATGATAATAACGAATCTCCAATCATGTTAAGCTTAATTTTTTCGAGATAAATGTTGTCCATCGAATTATATTATAAACATTTTTATTGACCCGTCTGATATTTATCCAATTTAAGAATATTTTTTTTTTGACACTGCCGTGATTAGCAAATTGATTGAAAATTATATAAATCCGAGTAAAAAAAAAAGTTGATCTGGCGCAATATTTAATCATATTAAATTTTATATTTTTAGTATCTACTGTAATATCTGTAAAATGGCAAATCGAAAAAAATATTTTTTTTTATCTCTCTGGCTGGGATTCGATACCATTGACATGGAAAGATATATTATTATATCTAGTTATATCATATATCACATCAAAAAATACTCAATGTTGGTAAATATTGTACCATATATATTTATATCTTATATCATATAAATTTATGTTTGTAATATGAGGCAATATATTAAATCATATGTTTTATAATTATATCTTATACTATATTAAAAATATTTCTGATCTTATACTATATTAAAAATATTTCTGATCTGGCACCATATATTGCATCACATATAATTGTATTCATACTATTTAAAAAAAAATGTTTTTTTGATAAGCCAACATATGTTATTATCCCTCAAATATCCTGTAGGATCAATTTATAACTAGTTTTGGTTGTATATGGCACATTGTAAGCTATTTAAAAAAAAAATCATGTATGTTATTAATTAATTTTATGTGGTTATGCATACCGATATAAGTATTTATATAAAATAATATATTATTATATAACGCCACATACGAATTTACTCGGCAACCTATTGTTTGTTTCTATCAAAACGAGACAGTAGAATTACACTGTAAATGTCAAATTCATTTTTTTTTTATTTTAAATTACTCAGGAATACCTTTACTGACTGACTGACTCACTCACTAACTCACTCACTAACTCACTAACTCACTAACTCACTGACTCACTCACTCACTCACTCACTCACTCACTCACTCACTCACTCACTCACTCACTCACTCACTCACTCACTCACTCACTCACTCACTCACTCACTCACTCACTTACTCACTCACTTACTCACTCCATCACTCACTAACTCACTCACTCACTCACTCACTCACTCACTCACTCCATCACCCACTAACTCACTCACTCACACTCACTCACTCACACTCACTCACACTCACTCACACTCACTCACACTCACTCACACTCACTCAAACTCACTCACACTCACTCACTAACTCACTCACTCACTCACTCACTCACTCACTCACTCACTCACTCACACTCACTCACACTCACTCACACTCACTCACACTCACTCACTCACACTCACTCACACTCACTCACACTCACTCACTCACTCACTCACTCACTCACTCACTCACTCACTCACTCACTCACTCACTCACTCACTCACTCACTCACTCACTCACTCACTCACTCACTCACTCACTCACTCACTCACTCACTCACTCACTCACTCACTCACTTACTCACTCACTCACTCACTCACTCACTCACTCACTCACTCACTTACTCACTCACTCACTCACTCACACTCATTCCACATAGCCCAGCCAAAAACCGCTGTAGCTATATAGCTGAAATTTGGTATGTTATTCCCCCCCCCCCCCCCCCCCCGCTTAGACATCCACTAATACATGTTTTTTTGTAAATTTCCTCAGGGAGGAGGCTTTGACGGGTTGACCCAACCGCTTTAGCTAGAAACCTGCAATTTAAAATACGTGTTACCTGGAGTATGGCCTAACTCATTACCTAGGTATATTTTAGAATTTTAGCCAGGACGTGGTAAGAATGAGGGTTAAAAGGGCGGAAAGTCTCCCCCTTGGCGGCCTATCCAAACCGCTCGATCTAGGAAGTTGAAATTTGGCATTAAGGTACCTTCAACAACAGCTAAGACGAGGGGGACAAGAAAGGGTAATATTATACCCTTTGACGGCGCGTCAAAACCGCTGGAACTAGAAAGTTAAATTTCGATATGTAGATTCCTCCTACGACGTGGACATACGCCCAGGAATTTTTTTCTGAAATTCCTACAGGGAGGGGCAAAAAGGGGAAAAGTCTACCCCTTAACGGCCTGCCCTAAGCGCTGGACCTAGGAATTTTAAATATATAATGAAGGTTCCTCCTCAAGTGTAGACTGTAGCTAAGAGAAGAAAAAGAAAAATTTTTCCCCTTAACGGCCTGCTAAAACTGCACGAGCAAGGAAGATTAAATTTGATATAAAGTTGCCTCCTCTGGCGTAGATATCAAGGGGGAAGAATTCTCCCCTTGATGGCCCGCCAAAGCCGATGGTACTCGTAAGTTGAAATTTTGCATGTTAGTTCCTCTTGCTGCATAGACACCTGCTAGGTGGAGTGTCAAAAGGGGGTTGCCCCCTTTCTCTCCCTTGACGGCCTGCCCAAATCTATTTATCTAGAAGCCTGAAGTTTGAAATATGTGCACTCTGAAGTATCAAATATATGTTTCCTTATGTGTAATTCTGTAATAAGATACTTTTGGAACAATTTTCATATCTATATATTTGGTTTGGTGCACCGCGTTTTATGGTTTTAAAAAATATTTTAACTCTCTATAAAAATTACTCATTTTTAAACATTTAACCTTTTCTCAGTTTTACCAGCCTTAAGCTACCTCTAAATAATATATTTCTAAATTATTTATTATTAGCTTTGCTCGCTAGTTTATTATATTTTTAAAGTAGCCAGGACTCTTTGTTACTAGATTATGCTTCAAATCAATCATTTTATAGAAATTTATAGTGTCAATCATAAAATAATAAAATATTAACTTAAAAAATTATGGAAGCTACAATGATGTTGGTTGCAACCTATTTAGAAGTCAATAATAAAGCGAGCACTATTCGATACACTGATTCATGCATAAAAATAAGAAAAATATCAAAATAAACAAAATTAATTTATTTTACGAAAGTTTTTTCACATTAATTTCATATTTTTACACAGAAATTATAATGAGTGTTGCAGTGATTTTGCTGCAACTACATATGTTTTCTTTCTGCGTGTAATCTTTGAATTTAAAATTTTGTTGAAAGCATTTTTAGTGTATTAATCTTTAGCTAATAAGTATTTTTAGCTAATTATCTTTGATCCTTTACCCATAATGCAATAAATTGAATCGACTACGGATAGTAGGTAAGTGTAGTTAGTTGTAACAAGTAGAGCAGTAGTAGTTGTAGTGATAGCTGTAAAACCCGTAGATTATAGAGAAGCAACAGTATGACTTTCAACAACAGTCGAGTTAAAGAAAACCAAAACAAAACAAAAACTCAGCGAACCAACCGACAAACAAGGACAAATTGTATGCGACCATAGTCAGTCATAGTAAAGCGAAACAGTAATTACAGAATACAAATTAATGACATTGCCAAACATACACACATACACTCTTATACAGTTATACACACACACACATATATACAATTTTAAAATTTATAAGAATCTGCAGATAAATTTAATGGTTTAATGAATAAAAAACGTTAAAACATTAAAGACAGTCATAAAGGCAGCTACACTGGCAGACAGACAGACATACATACAGTCATATAGACGGTGAACAGAAGGATAAACCGAAATCAACAGCAATGAATAAATTTAATGTTTATACGAGTGTATAAAAGTGGCTACAAAAAAAAGAAAGAAAAAAAAAACAAGTAATATATAATAACGCAAATTGAAATGGCTTATAAAATTTTATGCAATGCGGTTGTGCTGGTGTATAATACAATTTTATATGAATGTGCAAATACATAAAGTAGGTTTGTATGTGAAAAATATGTCTGTGTGTAGTAGTATGGCTTGTGTAAAGTATTCTTCAATTAATATCGTTGACAATTTTCCAGTTTGTTTTTTTTTTTAAACATTTTTTAGATTCTTATACCGATTAATAAGCAACCACGCATACTTATCATTCCTTTTTCAAACTAAACATACTTACTGTTGATGTATGAATATTAATATAATAATATTTTAAAACACTCCCCCACCCTCCCCTCCAAACACTGATATTTGTTTAAATAACCATGATATACAAATCAGACTTAATCATACAATACACTCGTAAAAAATCTGTGTATGTAAGGTACAAATCACAAAAAAGAACATAAGAAACAGAAAATTTTCAAAAAAAAAATTACTTTTTATTTAATAAAAAAAATTTAAGAAGACTTTGAGCAGAAAGGAAGATAATTATTTTCTGTTAGAAGTAATATTAAGAAGGAATAGATGAGCCTCAATTTGTATCCCACCAAAAATTAGGATAATTAATTACACAATAATCAAATTTTTTTTGCACACATTTCCAATAAAACTGTTTTAAAGTATTTTTGAACGAATGTTGGTTTTTGTAATTGTCCTTTCAAAATACAGATTTGAAAAAAATACTACACATTAAAACAAAATGTATTTACCTTAAATTTGCCAATCTATTAAGTTCATAGATACATTTTAATAACACAGTGCTACAAGAAAATTTAGAATCATTATTCCAATACTTAAAATAGTATGTAATATAAATTAACTGAAAGTGTAAATAAATAAAATAAAGAAAAAAATTACTTAAAAACGGATCCAAATCGAAATTTTCATTTAAATCAAAAGATATTTTCATTTATTTTTAAATGTTAATAAATTAACTTGCACTCAAAAAAAAAGTTAGTAGAAAAATTTGTAAACGGTGGGATTGAACACTACTATTTTTGTACGAATTTTTAGTAAAAAAATTATTATTTTGCAAATCTTTTTGCTATTTACATTTTAGAAATTACATCATTTTTTAAAAATTTTTGTTAATAAATTCTGAAATTTTTTGTTAATAACTTCTGAAATAATTTTACAAATTTTTGAAAACCGATTTGCTAAAATTAGCAATAAAATTTTAAAAAATTGAAGGAAATGTTATTTCTAAGAATTAAAATAATTACATAGGTTGCAAAAAGCGATCAGAATGCGAAGATACTCTTCGCAGCCGACTCATGACCAAAAATATGACATTCACTTAAAATAGCACTAAAAACTTTTTTAGTTCTAAAAAAAAATCAGCAATTAAAAAAATTAAAATTTGACCTTAAAATCCAAAAAATGTAATAAAAATATTTTTCATAACAAAAATTTAGCAAATCGGTTTTAAATTTCACTCTACAAAAAGTTTACAAAAATTTAGTAGCGGCTACTAATTTTGTCTACTAATTTTATTGTACTATACGTCAGCAGACATGTACAACACATGTCTGCTTAGCAAAAAATACCGCTAAGCTCAAATTAGCAAAATTTACAGTTGCCATTACAGACTTTTTTTTGGTGAGTGTACAATATTTGTAAATAAAAAATGATTTTTATTTTATTTTAACTGTTAACAAACTAACCACAAAAACAAATGATATTTCATTTATTTATATCTTTTACCTGTCAACGAATTAACTACAAAATTCGTAGAAAGTAATGATTTTTTCCTTTACTTCGTTTTTTAAGTGTTATAAAAATTACCTAGAAAATCCGTAAAAATAATTGATATTTCATTTATTTCGTTTTTTCAAATGCAAAAAAAATTTCCATAGTCTGTAAAAATAAATGACTTTTAATTTTTTTTAACTATCAGACTATAAACTACAAAAAAAAATATTTTTTTAACAAATCATTTTAAATTAAAATATCAATTGTAACAGAAAATCTGTATTTATATGTAATTTATATTGTGAATAAATGTTCATATATTATTAATGTATGCTCATATATGATCATTCATGACCATATACGGCCATATACCCTTACATTTTCGATCCGAAGATAAAAAATCATATATGAGATCATGTGTGGTTATATTTTGAATTATGTATGGACGTTAATGACCATGTATGTCCATGTATGATCATGTATGTTCATATATATATCGATTTTTACATGAGTAGTTAGTTAAAACAAATTGTACTGTTGACTAAATAAGTTATTAAGTAGATTAAAATTGTCCACAAGCGCCAATCTTTGGCCCCTGACCTTATTTTGTTTAAAATTTAAAGAGACCAAAGTGGATTTTTTTGTGTAAAACCTGCATTTAGTGCAATACACAATAAAATGATAATCTATTAGAAAATATCAGAAAAGGCCGATATATGGCCCCCTTAATCTTAAACATAAAAGCTATGGGGCCAAACATTGGCTTTATCTGTTCATGTTTCATCATATTCATATTAGTATTTCATTAATCAATTGTATTTTTTTCAAGCTTTGTACAGAATATTTGTGTCATAATGGGTCCGGCGATTGAAAAATAATGAGTCAGTGTCAGAAAATTTTTAAACAAAGTAATCAAAATTTTTTAAAAAATTTATTTCTAACTAACAACAAGGAAAACGGAAATTTCGATCGGATAATAATTGCGGCCTGGACATGGAATATTTCGAAAAAAAAAAAAAAATTTTGCCACTTTGGGTAGATAATGAAATTTTGTACGATAAAAATTTTCATCTTTTTATTTTTCTATCGTATATGAGAATATCAAAAAATATTGTTGGTAAAAAGAATTCGATTTAGAATAACTTTTTTTTCACATGTTCGAAAAATTTAGATTTTCATATGATAAGCCAAAGCCTAGGAACAACTTCGATTGGGCGAAAACTTTTCAAAAATATTCTTTACATCTTGTCTATAGCTGCCTTAAGCGAAATTTCTTCAAAGGTCATATGCGATCCACCCTATTGCCTTCACATATTGGTAGCGAAAAATATTATAATTTCCAGCTGGTTAGATTTAATATTTTATTAAGATGAGATAAATTATTGATTTTTATCATCGTCAATTAAATATTTTCTATCACACATTAAAAACTTCAGCAAAATCATGAAAGTAATAAACTTTTAAAATAAAATAAACTGTCTTATAAAACTTTCAAATTTATAAAATCCTTAATAAATTTTCTAACCAATTATAATTTAAAATTCTTAAAATCAATTTTTCATATTTATATTTTACTTTGAGTGTTTTGGTTAAAATGAAAAGTCATAAATAAAGTTTACTACTATGTATTATACTCCATTTTATGATGTTGATACATGTACATATACACAATCGCAAAAAATTTATGACATGTGCTGCCACCCAGTCAGTCAGTTATTTATTTATTTGTACATACTCATGAATATGTATTTAATACAAACGACGACTAAATAAATATAATAAATATATTAAAACTGTAGAAAAACCCCCCCAAAAAAACCCAAATTCAGCCAAAAGTCATGATAACATGTTACTACCATGTGACATATCGTCATGTTCAGATGGAAAAAAAACCAAAAAAAAAAAAAAAAATCGAAAAGAAGAAACAAAAAATAATCTTCTGTTTGGTATTTTGAATTATTTGCTGGAAGTCAAGTTGCCTTTAACAATGTCATAAGCTTCAATTTACGAGCGGATTAACAAAATTTATGTCATCTTTTTTCGTTAACAAACATTTAATGTTCAAATATAAACACTGATTCTAATATTGTATAATATACTAAATACACACAAACGTAAAACAAATCGTTGTCTACTGTCTGTGTGTGTATTTGTGCATTAGGGATATAACTTTTTGTATTTCTATAGAAATCAAAAATTAAAAAATGAAATATATTAAATTTAAATAGATCCCGCTTTAAAATTTGGAAGAACGAATTTTCTTTCATTTTTTTTATATCGCCTCATAGAAAATATACACTCAGAATATTATGTAGTTAACTGTTTGTAGTTGAATAAAAAAATTTTCAGTACATACATTTATTTTTCAATGAAATGCTAATTTTAAATTTTTTATACATTTGTTCAAAATGATTTACTGTCATTCACAGATTTTTTCAGTTTATTTATTTTTTTTCATATGTTTAAAGTTTAATAAAATTTAATTGTGTCCGTTACAGTTATTAAAAAAAATATTGAAAAATCTCCAATTTGTTTTTTATTTAAATTGTTTGTTTATAGATTTTTTTTCAATTAAAAGAACTTCATAAGTACACACGCATACAAACATATGGGAAATCAATTTTTTAAAGTCAACAATTTTTATTTGGATTTAAAATCAAAATTTTTGGTGGAAAAATAATTTTGAGGTAAAAAAATTTTTTTAAGTGAAAAAAATTTAGTGTTAAGAAAAATTGTTTTAGGTGTAAAATATTTGAGGTGATCATAAAATTAAAAAATATTATTTTATTCTAAGCGACTGGTGAAAAAACAAGTGAAAATATTTTACTTGCCATTAAAAATTTTACTTGTAAATAAATAAATCATCAGTTATTTTTTAAGGCATTGCTAGGTAAAATTAATATTTAAATTAACTAATTAATCATTTGATTTTTACAAACATATGGCCAAAAAATTTTTTAAGGTCAAACAATTTTTTTTTGATGTAAAATCAAATTTGTTGGTAGAAAAAAAATTTTGTGGTAAAAAAAATTTTTTGAGGTGAAAAAAATTTTTGTTGGTCAAAAAAAATTTAGTGTTAAAAAAAAATTATTTGCGGTGAAAAATATTTGAGGTGACTAATAAATTAAAAAATATATTATTTTATTCTAAGCGACTGGTGAAAAAACAAGTGAAAATATTTTATTTGCCAATAAATATTTTACTTGCAAATAAATAAATAAATAATCAGTAATTTTTTACAGAACTGGTAGGTATAATTAATATTTAACTTAACTGATTAATCATTTGATTTTTACAAACATATGGCCAAACAATTTTTGAAGGTCAACAAATTTTTTTGAATTTAAATTCTAATTTTTTGGTGTAAAAAAAATTTTAAGGTAAAAAAATTTTTTGAGGTGAAAAATATTTGAGGTGACTACAAAATTAAAAAATATATTATTTTATTCCAAGCGATTGGTGAAAAAACAAGTAAAAATATCAGTTATTTTTTACGGAATTGCTACGTAAAAATAATATTTTAATTAACTAATAAATCATTTGATTTTTACTGATGTGCCAGTTAATTAAATAACGTTTAAGAATAAATAAGCAAAACCACTTTATTTAAATGAAACGTGGGTAGGCCGGGTTTTAAATGAATTATCATTTCTTTTAAATTATATTTTTGTTATTTTAACTATTTGTTGATCTCATTATAACTAATCTGAATTTAGAAAACAGTTTATGTAATCTGTGATACGTCTCCCACATTTTATTCATTTTAATTTAATAAATTTATTTAATTTTTTTTAATTTAAATTTAAGTTTTTATAAAATATATTTTTGTTTATTATAATTTTGATTTACAAATTAAACTGAAAATTTTTTGACATAAAAAACTATAAAAAAATATAATTAACAATACAAAAATATAACTTGTTACCAGAGATAATGGGGAAGTCTCCACAAGTTAATGGAAATTAAAATAAACAATTTTATTTTTTGTTGAATATTAAAATGTTTATGAATTTTACTCAATTTATGAAAATTAGACCTTTTAGTCTTATAATTTTTGGAAGACTTTGAAGTGTTATATTTAAATATAATCGTCTATAATTAGTTTAGGATATTTTGAGAATATTTCAAGAAATTACTAGAAATGTGATATTTTTGAAATTGGTCTTGGTGGGAAACATTTTCCACTAAAATTTCTTGAGAATAAGATTTTTGTTATTCTTAAATAATTGCCCATATTGTCGATACCATGTAATATTTTTTTTTCACTTAAAAAAAGTTATACCCCTAGTGTTCATGTTTTCATATCAAATGGCTCCTCTTATTATTGTATTAAAAACATAAACAAGTTGTAGTAAATATTGGTATTGGCATAAGTAGACAATCATATGAGTGTTACCACTTCCGGTTTATGGATTCTATTTTATACTTTTTGTTATCATTATTTTATTAAGGATACAAGACAATATTTTCTTGTTGATTGGTATTGATTAGCAAAGATAAGCCAGACAATTTTGTTTTTATTTTTGTTAAATAAAAAGGAAATATTATTATTTTTTAGCCCACAGTTGGAGTGCTTGAAGAATTGTAAGTAATCCTGCAATTCCTTGGGAATCATATTAAAATGAGTGTTCTTACTTGTCTTCAGTAAAAATAAAAGAATTTCAGATCTTTAGATAGATTATGATATAATTTTTAATATTCTACATTTTGCCGGATCATCACGAAATTTAAAAAAAATATTTATATTATTTTCTACTTTAATTCCAAGTTACATAGAAAAATATAAATCTAAAAAATATACATAGAAAATTCTGACTCGATAAGTTCCATTGCCCTGCTTGTTCCATGCGGTTTCGTTCCCCTTGTCTAGTGTTTCAATTCCTCTTGTTTGCCATTACATTCCATTTGCCTTGTCGAGTGTTTGAATTTCACTCATTCCATTCCAATCCATTTCATTTCTCAATTGTGCTTTAAATTTCAGGCCTCTGGCCAAATGTGCGATTAATAAAAATGTGTACTACTAAGTCGTATGAGTGATATTAATTAAATATTATAAAATATCACTCATACGACAAGGAGTACACAATTTAAATCAGTAAAGCATTCACACAATTAAAGACAATTGACAAATTAATCCAAATTTAATGGTAACCTAACAATAAAATCTCACAACAAAGTCTCTTTGTAAGTATACTTCCCTCCGTTAAGTAGGGTATCACTTTCCTTGGCTTATTAGAATTATTGTCATTTGTTGTTAATAGAATAAAAGTCATGTAACATTTTTATTTATCAAACCATCAAATGTCTTTATCTAAATGTATTTTTTTTTTGGGTGGAGGGAGGGGGTGTGAAATATAAAAACCATTGATTAAAACAACTGACTTCCGTTAAAATGATACATATGTACGTTTATAAATTATAGAAAGCAATGAATTGTATGACATAAAAATTATATGATGTGCGACAAAATTGACAACACGAGATTAGGGAATTAATTAATCAACACATATTTTACCAACAGTGATAAGTAACAACAATAACGTTAAGGTGATAAAAATAGTTAACGAAAAGTTAAGAAAGAAATATAAAACACACAAAAAAAAAACAAACAAAAAGAATATAATTTTTATAGAGAAACTACGCTTAACATCGGATTATAAAATTGAATTCTTCTTTTCTGAGAATTTTTTTTTTTCAATAAATTTACTTAGTCTTCTTGTAGAGTATGTTCCATTTTTAAGTTTCAGATTACTAGCTAAAATGGTTTCCTTCTCTAAATCATTGCATTTAAATCACATTAAAAAAAAATTCTTAAAAGTACAACTTCATTTTATAGGCTCAGGCAATACATATTTTAAATTTTAGATTTCTAGCAGAAGAGTTTTTGGGCAGGATGTTGAAGTAGATTTTTCCTTTCTTGTACCTCCCCACTAACATTTACCAATTCCACCATCTTAGTAGATGTCTACACCAGGTGAAAATTCCATGTTTTAGTCAGTTAATTAATCAGCCAGTCATATTATTTTTTTTATATACAAATTAAATCAAGAGAGAATAAATTAAAATGGCTCTAAAAACTTGCCAAATTTGAAAAAAGCTTTTTTTTAAACAACTTAAGACTTTAAGTAATCTTACCAACATTTTTAAGTGCAAAATCATTTGTTCCTTTCCCACATTTCAATTATTTCCTTTAGTAATCGCTCCATCTAAAATGTTAATGAAAATTAGAAATGCATTAGACCATATGGAAATTTGTTTGGGTTGAAAGGTTTTAAACATAATGTAATGTCTATACTATACATTAAATGTCAGTTAGGTACAGCATTGTGTAATCGCACATACTACTATACATAACATTATTGGCATACATACATACACGCAGAGAAGTAACATGGTTGGGGCAATCATATTGAAAGAGCATCATATAGTTTTGGGATAATGATTATGCCAATCATAGTCATACTTTAATCTAGTAATCCCACTATGATAATAAAATAACTATAATTTTACCATAATATTGTCCCTACAGTTATATTACAATTCGAGTCCATGAAAATGTTCTATAAATTTAAAAAAATGTTTTTCCTAAAGAAAAAATTTGATAGTAAGGTTTTTTCAAAAAAACTTTGTTGATTCTATGGACTTTTTTTTTAAGAAAAATACTTCAAAAAAATGTTAAATTTTGTAGAAATCCATTTGGATCCTACAAATTAAATTATAAAAAATATAATTTGTATATAAAAAGTGTTCTTTATTTTAAAAGAAAAAAAATTCGAATAATTATTAATTCAAAGACATTAATCAAAAAGGTAACTAATTTTAAATAAATAAATTTCAAAGTAGTAATACAAAAAATTATAGGGAAGGGATCCCAACAAATTCTAAGGGTTTTTTTTAGTAAAACACATATAATCTGTAGACTTTTTCTAATAGAAGTATTCTTAGATTCTAAGCACATTTTTATGATATTTTTAAGATAGTTCTCAGAGTGTCAGAATTTTTCTTTTAAAAAAAGTTTTAAGTTGACAAAAAAAAAAGTTTTTTACTTGACAATGTTCTTAGAATCAAAATATTTTTCATGATGAAATGTTTACAAATTTTTTAGAATCAATTTTTTTTAAGAATATACAATTTTTTATCAAGCATACAATTTGCGGGATCTGAGAATTTTATTTTAAGGAAAAGTCTTTAGATTTAAAAATATTTCTATGAGCAAAATTTTTAAAAATCTAGTATTTTGTATAAGAAACCTTTTCGTATTATTATTTCAAATGGCACTGCGCACCGCGAAAATACTAGGTCTTTTATGCTGCCCAGAACCATCCTTAAGGTTCAAGCTATAGATGAAGCAACGGTCACCCAAAAACATGATCCTTCTGACATAAAGACCGGGACAATCACAGAGGACAAGTCTCCGAATTCAACCCGCAAAACCTGCAAAAATCAGTGTACGATTGACCCTTCTTGTGCCTATGGTACTTAAGGTCGCAATGCCCAGTAAAGTATCCATTCAGGGTCCTTAGGTCCCCACGACCAAGGGCCAATAGTCGCCCAGACCCACCACTGGGTATAGATATAAATCTCTTAGCCTGTCGTTGGTCACGAGATGTTTGCCAATAATCATAAAATTTTTACTCTCTCTACATCTTGAGTCTCTCCATAATATAGCCCATGGGTACCCCGCAAAATGGTTCTGGGCCTATGAAGGGCCTACGGGCACCACGGTTGGTTCGAAAATCCGCCCTCTCGTTGCTTTCATGGCCCGGAATCCATCCCAGGGTAAGGAAGTTGCTCATACCGAGTCGGTTGAGAGCCGTAATACATTCTATGACAAGTTTAGATGACACCTCGTGGGACATAAGAGCCCTGAGTGCCGCCAGTCTGTCAGAGAGAATATATACACGGGATCTGACTACACGCCTGCGTATACATTCCTCCACACACACACACACATATGGCGTAAATTTCCGCCTGAAAAATGGAGGGATATTTGCCCATGGGAAGGGCGCGCTGAAACCCGGGCCCTAAAACCCCCGCGCCCGTATCCTTATTCAACTGTTTCGAGCCATCTCTGAACCATAACTGGGCCCCAACTTCGGGTTCCCAAGTCCTGTTGGTGCACATGGTCCTATAAACCTTTTCGTACAAAACAACACTAGGGTTTTACAGATTTTGTTTTTATAAAAAATATTTTATTAATATTCGGAGTACTTTTGCAACAAGAAAGTCGTTATTTATTTATTTATTTATTTATTTATTTATTTATTTATTTATTTATTTATTAATTAATTAATTAATTTATTTATTTTTTTTATTTATTTATTTATTTATTTATTTAAAAAAAACATATTCTTTTAGAATTAAAAAATATATAATCTTTATTACAATAAATTTTTTCGACAATGAATTGGTTACTGTAAATTTTATATGTATAATGAATTTTCGAAAATAAAATCCCAAGTGAAAATGATTATATCATTTTATATGTGGGTGACTGAACTGATAAAGTATCTTATAAAAAAATGAAAAAAAAAGGTTGCAATATGATCACTGTTACTATATATGTTTGTCACAATCAAGTTATTGTTTTATAAATAGGTGCTACTCATCAATATGATCGCCAACTCCATTTTTAAGGTAAATATTTTATTATTTCATGATTGCCACTTTGTATTTTATAACATGATTGGCTGTAACAATACTGTGGTAACAAAAATTCTTACTATGAAAAAATATGATAATTATGGAACTATAAAATGCTGACAGGAATCAGCAAACAAAACATGACTGACATTTCAGTGATTCCTGCCAGCATTTTATAGTTTTATAATTATTATATTTTTTTTATTGTTAGAATTTGCGTTATGGTTACAGTCAACCATGTTATAAATTAAAAAGTCAAAATCATGAAATAATAAAATATTTATTATTCTTATGATGGAAGCGATCATATTGATATTTATAACCTATTTATAAGGCAATAACTTAATTGTAACAACCATATCCGAATGCAGCAAGCATAATATAGTAGCGGTGAACATACCATGTTTTTTCCCTGCGTGTATATAAAAGGTAAATGTAATACATTTCGTATGTATACATGATGTTGATGATAGTCACCACAGAATATTTAAAAATATATTATAAAAGATATACATATTTTTTTAAAGTTTAATGTCTTTTATTGATGGTCATACGTTGATAATTCCTAACTGGCATTTTTTGTAATTTGAGATGATATATTTATTATATAGGTCTTATTTTAAATTGAAAAAAAAAATATTCAAGTTAAGAGTGCCCAAATTATGATTATCGATATGCTACTTATTTCTTATATAACCTTAAATCATGTTTGCTGTATTTTTAGATGGTGAATGTACTTATCTACTATTATATATATCAGTATATACTTAGGTAGAATGCGTAAATCATGCTAAAAAGAAGAGCTAAAAAAAGTATAAAACTTTCTATTTTATTAGAAAAAATCATGAAAAGAATTTTTTATTTAAGAACCATTTCACTTGCAATATTAACTATTGTTAACCCTTTGACCGAAAAGATCGTCTGTAGGCGGGTTTCAGGGAATTGTCCAGAATAAATATTTTAAAATTTACAAAATTCTTGTGCAGTACACATTTTAGAAGCCAGAAAATGTGTAACAAAAAATTTTTGTAATATTTTAAGATAATTAATAATTCGTTCCTAGAAATGGCAACATTAACAATTGGAATGGCAACCCTGTCAATTTGTGCTTCGAAAATCGAAGATGGTTGCCAAGGGGTATTTCTATAAATAGATGAAAAAAGCTCATTTGAACAGGTAATCATTCACTAATGAAAAATGTTATTTCACATAGTCATTTTCCTTACAGTGTGTGATATAAATGCCTGTTCAAAACCATGAGTTATTTGTGTTGGGTGGTTCAGAAGGAGGCTGAAGATGACCTGGTCGTTCGAGTCGAAAGTGTGCACTCCCTCTAGCGCTGATCCTTACAATTTTTTCTATTTAATAAAAAAAATTAGTGTTTACTATTCGTTAGTAACATTATGATCTTGAGCCTGATAAAATTAGATATATATAGATAATTAATAAGTTTTAATAATAAAGATTAATTTGAAGTTTCATATTTAAAAAAAAGTACTTACTTTTGCTTTGAAAGTTTTTAATGAAAGTTGTTTAACCTTAAAGCAAATGAATGAATTTTTTTATCACATTTTTTACAATTTTTTTTCAGTGGCATCAGCCTTAAGTTCTGTTTTAATTTTAATGATTTATTTGCATACATACCGTGCGTATTAGTTAACAAAAATGTTTGTCTTGCAAACACCGTTTGCGTTAAAAAAATGTTGGGTCATTTTCACTTCAAATACTTGAAGGAGTAAATCAGTAAGTTTTTCTATTTAAAATTAAAAATTTTTAGTTTTATTATGCAGATAGTTTTATAAAACTGCGTTTTTTTTAGTCTTAAAGCATGGGGTAATTTTTGCCCCCAAAGGGCATACAAGGGTTAATTTTTCTTTTTTCATTTAAATATTAATTAACAGATACTACTTTCTGTATCAACTTTTTTCTATTTAAAATTACAAATTTTTAGTTTTATTATGCAGATAGTTTTATAAAACTGCGTTTTTTTAGTCTTAAAGCATGGGGTCATTTTTGCCCCCAAAGGGCATACAAGGGTTAATTTTTCTTTTTTTCATTTAAATATTAATTAACAGATACAGAAAGTAGTTTAGTCAACTTTGTTAAAAATATGAAGATACCCCACGATATTTTATTGTAAATTTCTTGAAATATTCAAAATTTCAAAAAAATTTACCTTTGATCTTGTCATTTGACTTTTGGTTTTCAGAATATAGTTCTTGTAGTTGATGTCATAAAACTATGAATAACATTAATTGGAATTTAATAAAAGTGCATGAATTTTACCCTGTTGATCAATTTTGTGCCAAAGAAAAGCATTTTTTTCATTGAAATCCGCCTTAATGTCTTTTAATTTTTTTTGTTCTTAACAATATGAAACTAATTTTTATACCCTTCACCATAGGTGGAAGGGTATATATAAGTTTGTCATTCCGTTTGTAATTTCTACAATATTGATCTTAGACCCTATAAAGTATATATATTCTGGGTCCTTATGAAGAGCGAAGTTGATTTAACGATGTCCGTCAGGCCGTCTGTCCGTCTGTCCGTCTGTGTGTTGAAATGGGTTTTCCGAAGAACCCAGACATGATGAGGACTTGATTCTTTTTTATTTCTGTTACATGTGATCCATTTCTGTTTGCTATTAAAAATCAGACAGATCGGTTAATAAATGGCTGAGATATTAGCAAAAAACCAGGACTACCTCTAATTTTTCCAGTAAAATCCCTTTGTTTAATATGTATGTAGAATTTTGAGCATAACAACACATCCATGTGTTAAAATTCTTTTCTTTCATCTCCACCTTTTATACACAAACAACACACATACAAAGATTTGTCATTTAAATAAAAACCAAACAAATCTCTAATTAACGAAGACTTTTATATATGTACCTCTATTGACGATGATTTTGTGTGAGCTTCAATAGCTCAGTTGTCTAGACGCTGTGTCACAAATACTTTTTTTTTTCTCTAAGGCCGTGGGGTTCGAGGTTCAAATCTCGGTGAGGTCAATTCACTTTTTTTTGTACATTTTTTTTTATTATTTTCTTAAGACTTTTTTTTTGCTTATTTTTGTTTTTTTTTTTTTAACATTTAATAATTAATTTATATAAAATTTTATATTAATAATTAAAATTCTTTTCTTTCATCTCCACCTTTTATACACAAACAACACACATATAAATTTTGTCATTTAAATAAAAACTAAACAAATCTCTAATTAACGAAGACTTTTATATATGTACCTCTATTGACGATGATTTTGTGTGAGCTTCAATAGCTCAGTTGTCTAGACGCTGTGTCACAAATACTTTTTTTTTTCTCTAAGGCCGTGGGGTTCGAGGTTCAAATCTCGGTGAGGTCAATTCACTTTTTTTTGTACATTTTTTTTTATTATTTTCTTAAGACTTTTTTTTGCTTATTTTTGGTTTTTTTTAACATTTAATAATTAATTTATATAAAATTTTATATTAATAATTAAATAATCCATAAATAGGCTAAAAACATCAACATTTTTATAAAAACCCTCTGATACAAACAAAATACAAACGGTTTTATTTCTATTTTTTGCTCCGATTTAAAAGAATTTATAAAAAGATTTTTAAACCATTTTATTTCTCACATATTAAGAAAATTTTATACATAATTTACCTTTGAGTGCAACTATTTTAGGTCATAACTTATAATAACTTATAAAAAAAATTATAAACTATTTTCCTTCAAATTTTTAAAATTAAGCTAAAGAAATTACAAATATTTCTAATAAAAAAGCGAAATAAAATCCTAAATGCAAATTTGCCAGCTAAATCAAACTATTTTGTAGAAATAAAACACATGCAGTTCTAGTGATTTCTTTTAACGATTTGTTGAAATTCTTTTCTTTCACCTCTTAACCTTTTATACACAAACAACAAACACTATTCTAGAGCTGTATTATGACCTATGGATACGTCTTATATAGCAAAAGATCGAAAATCTTTAGTATAACATATTTGCTGAAAAACTCGGAAATATCGGTTCAGATACAAAAAAGTTATGCCCAAAACATACATTTTTTTAAAATACATATTTTCTGGAACCATAAATCTTCCCGAGTCCAAGTTTTATCTCCAAACTAAATGGTTAATTTCCTCTTAAAGGCGTCCGTATATAAATCTGTCCATTTCATATATGTCCATATATAAACTTCAGTTTTTTCCCAACCATGGTGAAGGGTATATAAGATTCGGCATAGCCGAATTTAGCCGCTCTTACTTGTTTTGTTTAAGTTTTTTTTTTTTGAAAGTAATATATATTTATTTATTTATTTTATTTATTAATCATATAATTACAAATTATATGTTAATACCCTAACCGAGCACTAGCAACAAAGGCCATCGGCTCGTTGTAGCGAAAACAGACCAGAGCCTCTGCACTATAGATAATTTGATACATTTTTTTGGCCAAAATTCAAATTTCGCACATTTGAAAATCAAGCTTTTGTTGTCGCAGTTTAATTAAGAATACTTCAAAGCATTTAGAAGTAAATTTTGTTTTTGTAAAAAACCAAAAACTGCTAATCAGCTGACTCTCAAAGTCATTGTTTAAAAACAACAATTTAAGTGAAACGTGCTTCATGGGATTTTTTGATGACTTTACAAGGCAATATTTCCTAATAAAAAAACGTTTGAAAAATAAAGTTAGATATGCAAAACAATAGTAATGGTAAGTGGTAAATAAATAAATAAATAATCATTTTAGAAATAAAATAATTTATTGCTAAAAAAAATTCATTCTTTCGGCCTAACCTCAATTTTCAAAAAAATAAAAATTCTTATCCAACTTTGGATAAGCTTTTTAAAAAAGCTAAATATTTTTTAATGCTGGAATTAATAAAGTTTTGTTAAGTATTTAATTTTGAGTTTATTGCATTAATTTCATGCTGCGATTTTTTGCGTTTTTTTATATATGCCATTTTTTGTAGGCAACCCCTACTTGGCTCATAGCGAACTTGCTGAGGTTTGGTTCTAAGAAAGAAAAAAAGGAGAGAAATAAACTGCTCTTTTGAAGTATATACTTAGGAAAATAGGTGATGGCGAAACGGTGAGTGAAGAAGTGATTGTTATTAAACGAAAGATCACAAATTTTTGTCGTTATTTGTCTCAGAAATGGCAAAATTCACAAAGAAAACGTGTTGTGTTTGAGACGAAAAATTCAAAATGGTTAAATGCCAAAAAAAAAAAAAAATTGGAAAGAAAAGCGAACGTTCGAAAAGAAGGGATGCTGATGAACTCTGAAAATCAGTACAACATGAAAGGGAGCTGTGTGTTCGCGCAGCAACAAAATCTGCTCGAAAGCAAAAGCAGCTAGACTTAGCATTGGTTCTCAAAAAACTCTAGCTAGCCCAACAAGGCCCTCTAAATTGAGGAAAATATCAGAGTGCGACGAAGAATCCAGTCAGATTTACGACAGAAAAGGCACTATCCTTTATATTGGAAAACCAACACTAAATCAAGTCAAACTATATGTGGAGCAAATCCAAAGGACTTTATGAAAATCACAAACTTTGAGAGTGAAACATTTTATGCGAAAGAAGGTAACCTAAAATACGGATTTAGTCCTTTGCATTGTTGGATTCGTGTTTTTGAGTTCATATTGCACGCAGGCTACAAGTGCGAAATAAAGAAGTTGCAAGTTAGAAAAGAAGAGAAAGGTCGTATTGGAAAAAAAAGAGAATTCAGAATTTGTTTTGGGAAAAATGTCTCTTCACGTAAACAAGCCAAAAACGGAAGGATTTGGCAGAAAGAATGATGGAAACACTGCAGTTAGTTAACTATCTTTTTTACTAGGGCTGATATTTTTTTAGATCTTCCCAAATCATTAAATAAGGGCCCTCTTAGTTCAACACGTCTTTTTTTTGCAGTTCGAAAAACTTTAAAGACTGTCAGTTATTAGTTTTGGCCAAAAAATTGTCATATATTATCCATAATGCTCTGGTGGGAATTGAACCCACGACCCCCTGATAAGCTAGCACGCTACCAACTAGCCTACCGGGGCGCTCTGAAAGGAATATATATTAAGGAAATTATACATAAAAAATATTGTTTCATTTTTCTCAATTAAATTTTTGAAAAATAAAAGTAATATTTCCTTTATTTTTTTAATGTCACAAAAGTCTACAAACGGTTGTTATTAGTGCTGTTTCCTAAATAAGTTAATATGTAGCTGGTTGGCCCTCCTTTTAACTTAATCACCTCTTGCAGTATCTTTGGCATGGAGTAACACAGTTTTTTTTTTGAACTCTGGTGATATCTTTCCCCATTCATCCTTAAGAATACTTTTTAGTTAAGAGAGAGATAATGGATTTGCTTTTTGTACCATTTATGGCTCAATTACGTTAAGGTCAGGAGACTGAGGTGGATGACCTAACTTCGAATTAACGTTATATAACAACCATTTTTTTTACTAACAATGCAGAGTGTTTGGGATCATTGTCATGCATAAAGGTGTAGCCTCTTTCTAGGTGTAGTATTTCGATGCTTGGAACAAAATTTTCTTTAATAATGGCAATAAACTTCAATTTACCTACACCATTTGCGGACATACAGCCCAAAACCATGAATGATCCTCCTCCATGTTTGATTGTAGCTCGTAAGTTCTTTGGTGCTACAGCAGAACCGGGTTTTCTCCAAGCTTTACGTATACCATCACTTCCAAAAACATTAAATTTACATTCATTTTCATATTTACATATAACGCGTTCCCAGAAAGTTGGGTCAGTAACATGTATATTTTCATATTATTTTGCATACTCTAGCCTTTTTGTCATATTAACTTGGCTAATGAATGGCTTTTTTCTGGCAACGCTTGAGCTTAAGTTGTTATTTTTTAAACAGCGACGAATAGTTACGGGATGAACGTTAATTCCTTTTTATATTATCCCACTTCATTAGCCAGTTTTACAGCACTCAATCTGGGATTTGTGGTAACATTTCGCATAATCATCCTTTCAGTTCTCTCATCTAGCTTTTTTGGGAGACCCGTTCAGAGAGCACTGGCGTATGTACCACTGGCATTATAATTTTTTATTATAGTGTGCACTGTGTATTTTGATAAATTTAACACTTTTATATTGTTACGGCTGTAATTTTTACTTTGTAAATATCTACTTTGTATAGTTTTAAAATATTTTATTTTTCTAATCAATATTTCATTGAAGAAAATTTGTTTAGCTTGTCAAAAAAAGAAAAATAAAAAATTATAGAAAAAATCAATTCATTAGAAATTTAGAAGTCTGAGTGTGTGCAATTTAAAACTTAAGAAGATTGAGAAAAAAAAACACTAATAGAAAAGAAAAGAGAAAACTGTTATATAAAATTTAAAAAATTGTGCCCGAAAAGAAAAATTTAATTATACATAAATTTTTTTCAATAATTTTTGTCTTTATGAAATTAAACTTTAACTCCTGTATTTTTTCACAAATTGCCGACAAATCAAACTTATAATATTTTGGAATAATGCAACAATTAACATACGATATTACATCCTAAAGCTGCAGTAGAACCGGAAAAGTATAAATCTATGTGTGTCGTGGAATTTCGCTGGATACGGATTTAGTGTTATCAAAATAGTTCATTTTAAGCATTAACAATTATTTAATTTTTTTTTTAGTTTATATAATCCAAGTTAATTCGATATTTAAAATATAATTTTCCCCTAATACTAACATACTATTTTGAGTATAATCAATTTGCAAAAAGGTGCAAGCTAAATGTTCCCGATTTTATGGCCATAACATCGTTGGAGATTTCTTTTGGTAAGATATAAATGAAATATAATATTTGTATGTTATGGAAAATTACCTACAATATTCATGTAAATTTTTATTTTAAATCAAATTAAATTTGTTTTTTTATTTTCTAAATGATCATAAACAATTTTTCTAATTTTAATTAAAATCAGAAAAAAAAAATCGAGATTATTTTGACATTTATAAAATCAATACATATTCTATTTTATTTTAACTTTTGTATTTTGAATTCAAATTTTCATGGTTTCCTCTTGTAAAAATTTTTTTCTTCTAATTTTCAAAAATTGTGTTTATGTTCTGTTATTGTTAGAATTTCATAATGTCCAATAAATGAAGTTTTAATCTATTTTGAAAATATGATGATGGCCTAAATTTATATTTTTTGAGTTGTGATGGTACGAAGGGGATAAATGGGTAACTTTTAAGAGCAACAAAGTAAATATTTGTTAGGGGTTATATTTTGATTATTTGGCTAAAATATAACCATGGTGGTACTATTGGAATCAATGGGGTGGCTCATGGCCAGTGGTTCCCAAACATGTGGTGCCCATAACAGACATTTGGACTAGTGGTAATTGTAAAAAAGTACTTCACTGGTAAAACCCGAACAGGGCTATGCCGAGCGACCAGTGCTGTTACAATAATTTCTGATAAAGTTTTTTTTTCATTTCTTAGCTTAATAACAAATTTTCGAATATCTTCACTATTTTCGCACATTTTTTTTTATTTTTACAAAAAAAAATTAATAGAGTTCTTTTTAGTTGCTTTTAAAATTCACTATTTAATAGAAAACCATAAAAGTATTTCCATTTTTTTTTATCCCGTTTATAACTGTAAACTCCAAAAACAAAGTAGTTTTTAGAATTTTGTGGAATTTCAATATCAACAAATTTGTGTCCTCCTAAACAACTACAACAACATTATATTTTTTTTTGTTGCTTTTAAGCATTTTTCTTATTATTATAACTTACTGATCTTACATTCAAAATTTCATCAGAATCAAACAACAATTATTTAAATTAATAAAAAATTTGTGATCGTGTCTAAACTTTTGTGAGATAGTGTAGCTACCCTGACTAAATTTAACAAGGGATATATGTAGTTTTTGGTAATTTTATTTTCTATGATGTACTTAATGAATCTCCAGTGTAAGAAATAGAAATTTTTTAATTTTGTGGAACTAAATTTTTAAAAACTTAAAATTAGAGTTTTGAAAATTCTCATACTCAAAAATTTGTTAAAGCTGTCATAGAGCAACAACAAATTATATTTGAGTATTTATAGATCTTAAAAATTCGAGGGCGGATAAATAAGTCCGTGACTTTTCAAACATCCCTCGTAGCTATATGAAATACAACACTGCTCTTAAAAAGTACCACCTGTCAATAGACAGACTACTGTAAAACTTTGAACAAGTTATGTCGTTTACTTTAAGTTTAACAGTTGTTCGAAACATACAACCTCGTGGATTTTTTTGAAAATGGAAAAAAGTGAATTTCGAATGCTCATTAAACATTATTTTTGGCGAAATGAAACCGTCAATTAAACCAAGAAAAAGCTTGATAAATACTATGGGGACTCTTTACCATCGATTTCAATGGTAAAAAAGTGGTTTACTGACTTTCGTTGTGGCCTTACAATACGGAAGGTGCCGAACGTTCTGGATGCCCAGTTGAGGTCTCTACACCCAAAACAATTGAAACAATTCACTATATGGTGTTGGCCGATCGGAGATTGAATGTGCGATAGATTGTGGAAGACATAGGCATTTCACAGGGCTCAGTGGTTTCAATTTTGAACGATCACTTGGGTATGAGAAAGCTTTCCGCAAGATGGCTGCCGCGTTTGCTCACAACCGACCACCAACGGAATTGTTTGACAGCTTAGCTTTCATGGCAAAAATCCATGAAGTAGACTACTAATTGGCCCCTCATTCGCCTTATTTTCCGGATTTAGCCCCCAGTGACTATTTCCTATTTCCAAACCAAAAGAAATGGCTCGGTGGAAAGAGATTCAGCTCCAACGATGAAATTATTGATCAAACAAATGCCTATTTTATGGACCTCGAAAAATCCTGCTGTTAAACGCAAAGTTAATGACGGAACTTGCTAAAAATTTGACAGTAGTCTGCTAATAGACTTGATGGGACCAGTGTTGCATTTCATATAACTACGAGGGAAGTTCGAAAAGTCAGGGACTTATTGATTCGCCCTCGTACTAAAAGAAAAAAAATTAGCAAGGCACCAACCATGGAATTTGTAAATATAAAAACCTTTTGTAACTTCAATTTTTATTTGCAATTAATTACATTTTTTGAAATTATATTTGAAATTTAAATTTTGTAATACATTTTTCTGTGTACAAAGGAAGCAAATGAGCCTTTTTGTGGACCTTAGAAATCACTTTAAGGGAAACTCTAAGGAATATGTTTATAAATAAAATCAACTTGAAGTTTTGCTTCATAGTTGTTTGTTTTAGGGTTTTCCAAATCTTAATTTTTTTGTTATGCATTTTGTAAACTTTAAAATTTTAAAGCTATTTAACTTTAAATATTTCTAGTTAAAAATCAAGATTTAAATAAGTTTTTCATAATAAAAAAATAAATTTATTTTCTGGCCTAATGAATTGTTCTATTTTTTCCCAGTAAAATAGTAAAATTAGGCTACCACAGTCAACAAGTATGAAATATTTTACTATTTTTTTTTTTCAAACATTCTTTTGTAGCCAATTGCCACAATCACCACCTCAGATCAAAAATGAATTTCTAAGCAATTTATTTAAAAGAATTGTTGTACAATTTAACACAAATTGTAGCTTTTAATACATTTTTATATATATTTTTTTTGCTACCAAATATTTTGTAATACGATCATGTGTTAACAATCTATTGATTGTATTTACATATACATACCCATAAATAAGGACCCTTTTTTGCTGCTGCTTATCAGGAAAATATTTTTATGACTTTTAGAGTGGTTATATAAAAATTGTATATAAAAATCATATCACAGGAATAAAAGGAAGAAACAAAATATTTAACTCCAACTTGTCTGCGATGTGTAAAAAATCAGCCAACCAGAACATTGCATACAGTAACATCTATAAAATATGTACATACTTGTAATGTAATATTCATTCAATGTACGTAATGTTTGTTTGTTTGTTTGTTTTTTTTCTCAACTGTATATATAACATCATATCATAAAAATTGTCCTATGAGATTTTATGACAAAACAACATTTCAGAATCAGTAAATTCTGTTGTTTTTTTTTTGTTCAATATTTGCTGTGGATTTTTTTAAGTTGTATTCATTTGTATTGTATTGTGTGTGTGTGTGTGTGTGTATGTCTGTTTTAGACCATTTCAACTTAAGACATCTGTTGGTGCTATTGTACCGATACTCTACAAATAATAAGAAGAGTAAAAAATCTTCATCAGAATTGCAAATTACATTTTATTTCCGGTATTTGTGATGCTTGAATAAACAAAATGACATACCGATAACGGAAACTGTTTAAATATAATAGAAAAAAAAAAAAACACATCACAAAATCAAAAACAGTAAAGGTTTTTAGATATTTATTTGTTATTATTTTTTTTTGTGTTCTTCCCCCGTTATAGTTTGTACAATATTTATTTATTTTTGTCTATTTCTTGTATTAGGGTACTTTGGTTTCATGATTTCTTTTATGTTTTCTTTATTATTTTTGTTGTAAAGGGAAAATATAGTACAAGTGGCAGTTTCCTTTTTAAAGAAAATAAAATTCAACCAAAAAAAAAAAAAAGATAAAAAAAAAACTGGAACAAAAATATGTTGCTAACTGGATAACTTATGTACAAATGAATCTATTTCCCTTTTTTTTCTGTGTAAAGTTTTCTTCATTTTTTTTTGGCGCAGATAAAAGAAAAAGAAGATGTTAACAAATATTCATTATTTCCCTAATAGACAAAGATTGGATTTCAAAGTATTTTAAAATTGTATTGTACTTAATGACGCAGTAAGCTAACCAGTTTAATATCGTAACATTGCTGTAACAATTATTTGGGTAAATATTTGTTAAAGAGCCATCATTATTTTGGCAAATGAATGGTTTGTTTGAAAATCAATTTCTGATAACAGTGACATATGTAATATGGAATAAGTTTTGCAAGAATACTACATAATATTAGATGATTTCGATGAAATTTATATAATGCGATGAAACAAAATTTACATATTGAGTCTTATCCCCCCCAAAAAAATGTTAATGCAAAAATATATAATTTTTATAAAGGGTGGTTAAATTTTAAGGGCCGATATTGATTTTGAATAAAACACAAATTATTTAGGAAATTATTGCCATTTCATTTTATAATGATAATATGGTATGGTCGAATTATGTATGGAAGAAAATATTGGCCAAATGGCCGCCGCGACCTCGTCGGCACACCTCCATCCGATGGTCCAAATTTTCGATGACGCTGAGGCATAATTGAGGTTCTATGCCGTTAATGTGCCGAATTATCTCATCCTTTAGCTCTTGAATTGTTGCTGGCTTATCGACGTACACCTTTTCTTTCAAATAACCCCAAAGAAAAAAGTCCAACGGTGTCAAATCATATAATCTTGGTGGTCAATTGACATCGCCACCACGTGAGCTACCACGGCCATTGAATTTGTCGCGCAAAAGAGCCATTGTTTCGTTAGCTGTGTGGCAAGTGGCACCGTCCTGTTGAAACCACATATCGTGCAAATCCATATCTTCCAAGTCGGGCCATAAAAAGTTCGTTATCATCTCACGATAGCGAACACCATTCATAGTTACTGCCTGACCGGCCTCATTTTGGAAAAAATACGGCCCGATGATGCCGTCAGCTCATAAACCGCACCAAACAGTCACTCTTTGTGGGTGCATTGGTTTTACGACAATCACTCTTGGATTATCATTCACCCAAATGACGAATCCACTGAGGTGAAAATGTGCCTCATCACTGAAGATGATTTTCTTCGAAAATTGATCATCCACTGTTGCCATTTCTTGGCACCATTCTGAGCATTGATGACGTTTGGAATGGTCAAGAGGCTTTAGTTATTGAGTCAATTGCACCTTGTAAGCGTGTAAATGCAAGTCTTTATGCATAATGTTCATCAACGATGAGCGTGAGAGGTGCAATGATGACGAGTTGAGGTGGACGGCTCTTCTGCCACACTATCGCGAACAGCAGCAAAATTTTCTGCAGTACGAGCTGTACGAGCATGCACTGGTGTTTTCACATCTCCTACAGACTCAAATTTTTGCACGATTTTTCCGATTGTACGCACATTTGGACGAGTAAATTGACCAAAAAAATCACGAAGTGCACGATATGCATTTTGATTTGGACGCCCATTTTCATAATAAGCCTGAATAACTTTAACGCGTTGCTCGATTGTGTATGGTTCAAATTGAGTTAGTACGTGTACGTTCTCCTCCAGTGCGTTCAATCGAAAACATTGCTGCTGTGACTGAGAATGTCCAAGAACATCCATCAACATCAACTCGTCCTTTTATCTCGTCCTCGCCTCGCACTTCTTTGAGAAGAATTTTGCTTAAAGACCTCGATATGAAGTCTTACAAAGTTCAATTGGTCCAACAACTGAAGCCTCATGACCATCCGATGCGTTTTCGCTTCGCCAATTGGGCTGAAGATTGTTTGGCAGGAGATCAAGAATTTTATCGAAAAATCATGTTTTTTTAGATGAAGCTCATTTTCATATCGGTGGCTATGCCAATAAACAAAATTACCGCATATGGGGTTCAGAGAACCCACACGTGACTATTGAGAAGCCAGTGCATCCACAACGATTCACTGTTTGGTGTGGATTTTGGGCTGGCAGCATCATTTGGCCAGGAGCCGCCGTTACTGTGAGCGTTACCGTACCATGCCCAACGTATTTTTGCTTCCAAAAATTCAAGAGAATGACATGGACGACATTTGGTTTCAACAAGACGGGGCCACATGTGTCACACAACCAACGCAATCATCGATATTTTCCACACTGAAAATCGAATAATCAGCCGAAATTATGATGTCAATTGGACGCCTCGGAGCTGTGCTTTGAGCCCTTTGGATTATTTTCTGTGGGGAGCCATTAAGGATAAATGTTACGCAAACCATCCAGTGACAATTCAAATGTTAAAACATGAAATCGAAGTTGCCTTTGAAGAGATTCAAGCCGAAGCAATCGAAAATGTACTGAAAAATTGGAATAAGGTACTGCCGAGCCTGTCATATGAATGATATTGTGTTCCATGTTTAAATAAAAAAGTTCAACCTTTCCAATAAAACCAGAAATTTGAAAAAATAATCAGTACTTCTTTTTTTAAAGCCGATTCAAATCTAAAATTTTAAATGGCCCACTCTGTATTTTTTAAGTGTTTCTTAGGTAAAAATAAGGTTAGGAAATATGACATTTTTTTTTTGGTACTTCTTGTTCGGCAACAAATGTGGACAATTTTAGAAATTTAAAAAATTTTCAGCAAAACATTTATGTGCTCGTCAAAAGAAAATGTGTTAGTTAAAAATTATCGGCAAAAAATTTATGTGCTCGTCAAAAGAAAATGTGTCAGTAAAAATTGCTTTCGTAAATTTTAATTAAGATCTAAGAAAGCAGGAAAATTAAAAAAAATAAAAAAACACGTGACAAAAAAAAATATCTATAAAATTATTTTTTGATTATAATGCATGATTCCAAAATAAATTTTAATAAAAATTGCTCAAATTTGTCCTATTTCTTTTGTAGAACAATTTCAGTATATCAGTAATTTCTTCTTCAAAAAGGTTTCAGTTTCTGAGTTGCAAAATCGTCTATAATTTAGTTTCTTCTTTTTATGTGGAAATTAAAATATATATGAACATAAGTAATCATATGTGGGCATACAAGATCATATACTTATATGCATTGTTCAGTATATGACCATACATGATTTTATATATAACCATTTATTTTTGGATTTGAAATTTAAGGGTGTATGGTGGTGTATGGTCATATATGATCATATATGATTCACATCCGAAAATATATGGTTAAATATGAGTCCATATATGATCATGTATTGGACTATGCATTGGCGGATATAATCATATATGATCATATATTACTATGTATGATCATGTATATTAATATATATTTAGATTTTCACATGGGCGATTATTCTTTAAATTCCAATAAATATCCAATAATTTTTGTCAATCAATAAATTTAATTGCAACTAGTTGAAAGATTATATTCCGACTATACCAAATATTTTTTGAGTGAAATTTCGGGAAGCGGTTCAAATTCCTGAAAAGGTTCTGATCCTGTTTACGCATATACCGGGAAGGAGCCTTTATATTGGGACTAAGTGTATAATGATTTGTGATCTCATTGATGGATCTAAATATCATTTAAACGCAATTCGAATGGAATATTTCTATGGGATGTAGGTCTGAATATGAATCGATTTTAACCAAAAGGGTTCCTCCTGGGGACAAACTAAATTTATGTAGCAAATCTTATTAGTAACTTGTAGTTTGATTAAAGTTTATTAAGGCAAAGATGGATTTATGTGGGGACTAGCTTTCTGTACAAACTTAACTCTTTGACATTACAAATGAAGTGAACACCACCAATAGGAGCAAAAAATGGGGCAACATTGGTGAGAGCATGAGAAACAAAAAAAAAAAAAATTAGACAACATTGAATACCGCTATTTAAATAAGTATCGGCACAGAATAAAAGTGGGCAGGAAATAGGCTGATGCTCAAAGAGCGGCTAATTTATCTTAGAACATAGTTAACAAATACTTCCCCTCTCATATGCCTCTTAGTTTACTGAAATATTAAAATTTGTCATTAAATTATAAACTAACGGGCTGCTATATTCGTTTGATAACTAATTTTAATAAAATTAAAAAAAAAATTTTAGAATTTTATAAAAATTTGTGCATTGTAACAAAAAATAATCAGCAGAGTTATATTAAATTTAATCTTTGATTATACAAGTAGCTAAAAGTATGGCAGCATTGGTGAGAGTATGAAAAGCAAAAAATGAGAGAATATGAAATAAAGTTATTATAATAAATATGATTATATCCAACGATGGCACCGCTCGTTGGGTTTAAGAAATTATGTACTAAAATAGAGAGGAGTCAAGGAGTCAGGAATTCTCTATGCTAACTTTACAAATAGAAAAAAGTGTGGTTACATTAAAGAGAGAGTATGAGAAAAATAATTATAAGAACGTTGAAAAACGGTCTTATCACTTATTCCCCCAGAACATAGCGAATTATACACAGAGAAAACAGATTCATTGTAAATACCGAATTTCTTGCCAACTAAATACTTTGGTTGCAGCAATCGAATAATTCGGTTGTCGCAACGAAATGTATTACGGATTTGATTAAAATTTATGGTTTCAATTTTGTTGTATTAACTTTATTTCGGTCGCCACAAACAAACCATTCGCTTGTCACAATGAATCTGTTTTCTCTGTGTACAATTTGTTTTACTCAGATTCAAAATTTATTAATTTTTTTCTCTAAATAAGTCACCAGAATTTCAAAATGAAGATACTTCAATATGGTTCTAATGTGATCAAATTTAACACCCAAAAACAGCAATATCAATAAAACATCTCATCTTTGGAAATTTGTATAAGATTCTTGGGATTTCTTTGATTTACACATTTGTGTATTAACTATATTTTTGAGAAGCAGATTGGCAGTGTTAGATTGCAAAAATTACGCCGATTTTAAATTAGTTCATGAATAAAAATTTTTGTCAAACTTTCATAATTTTCGCAAGCCCAATATGCCCTAATGTGATAGCTAATGACTAAGATCACGATGGAGCTGTTGGGTATGTCTTCAAAGTTTAAATTTAAAATTACGTTGCTTATGATGGGTATGTTAAATTTAATGGCAACCCGACTAACGGTTAAGAAATTTCTAAAATGTTTCAAAAATATTTCAAATATAACCCACTGTGCTTAGTCTCCCGTAGATTTTACAAAATTTTCAAAATAAATATAATTATAAATTATCTTTTATGGCTAAATTATAAACACACAAATAATCACCCCTAAAAACATCGAAATGAAAATATGGAAATTTAAAGGAACGGAAGATAAATATATATATTAATGATGGTTAATTTTAAATACCATTTGGTGTCAATAATATTAAAGCATAAAATTGATTAGAATTTTATTGCCAGGCATAATACAAACATAACATTGAATCCTACTCAGTCAGCATCAACCAACCATACAATCAACCACAAACCAACCAACCAACCAACCAGTCTATATAACAATATAACAACTGCAGGTAGGTAGGTAGGAAGGAAGAGAAATCAAATTCAAACACATTCACAAATTGCTACACAAACACATAAAAGTACCCTATAGAATATACAAATACAATCATAGAACTCAAACACACACACATACAAAAACATAATGATCTTATAGAAAAAGAATTCAAGTGTTAGGCAGTTTTACTTAAAAGGTGCCATATGACTTCCACTTGAATTTATTCAAATCAAATGGAATGGTTTGAATGTTATTGCCATCATTATTGTTCAGTTGAGTTGAATTAAGTTTGGTACATTTAGTTGGTATAACACATATTAACATCTCTTTGTCTTCTTCTTCTGCCTTACTCGTTTTCAGAGTTTCACATCTTCAATCTTCTTATCAATTTTGTATGCAAACAATGTCCAAATTGAAGTGGCAAACAATGCAAAATTCAAACATTTTACTATTATCATCATCATCATTATCATTATCAATAGCAGCATAATTTGTAAGTACAAGTATGGCTCAGTGTATGTATGTATGTGTGTGTGGTATATGTTGGTCTGCGTCTATAGTTTTGTGGTAGAAATCTAACTTTCGTTTCACAGCTTTTGGGTATAAGGTATAATATAACTTACTATAAGGACACCCAAAGATTTGATGCTATATAGAGTATGACTATAATCGAAAATTCTTATAAAATATGCATTAAATGTCGAAGACAAAAGTGGTAAAACGACCAATTGCTAAAATGCCAATATATTACATTAAACATTCACATAAACACACACATACACACACACACACTTTATATACAATCACATTTATACAAAATTTTAAGATTAAACAGAGTAAAAGTGATAAAATCTTTCTGTGGTTTTTGTTATTTCTCTTCTGCCTTTTCAACACTTGTATAAATTTTCACCCAAAAGAAAAGTTGAATGGCAAAGTATTGCAGCATGTATAAAAGCATGAATCAAATACTTAAATTCTCCTGCAATTACCAATCAAAGAAATTTCCAACTATTTTTTTTTTGTTGTTGTTGTTGTTATTTCGAAACAATAAATCAAACTATCATAAATAATAAATGAGAAAAGACCTTCAAAACCAATAGTTTGTATATAATTGAATTAATAATAAAGGAAAACTATTGATTTAAAAGAAGAAAATAAATGTTAAGTTATGCAATAGATTTTATTAGAAAAATTAAAAAAAAAAAAAAAAAATGATAAGAAAAATAAGGTATAGGAGGGGTGGCCATTTAAAATTTTAAATTTGAATCGGCTAAATATTTTTTCAAATTTGTGGTTTTATTGGAAAGGTTCAAGTTTGTTATTTAAAAATGGAACACAATATCATTCATATGACTACCACGACTGGGCCATTTTTCTTTCAAAATGAGCAAGGGACCGCCGCACAGTGCTTTGTCCCATAGGCAAAAATCAAAAATTAAGCATGGGCTCAAATTGTTCTTAAAAGTACATTTTTTGAAAGACAAGAAGTTAACTGAAATAAATATGCAAAAAAAAATTAAGTCTGATTGCTTTCGCCGTCAGTAGAGGGCGCCAAAGTTTGAAAATATTAAGCAAAAATTACTGAACAAAAAATATTGTTTTCAGTTGTTTCACGAAAATAATTCTCAAAAATATATTTGTTTAAATACTGATTAAAAAGTTTTATTTTTTGAATACTTAGATATATTTGTAGTAAACCTTTAATACACTATTTAATATATATTTGGAAACAAATATTTTTTACAACTCCAAAAAATAGGTTTTTTTTTGGTGAAAATTCGAAAATTTCTTAAGTTTGATGGAGTATAAAAAAAAAATTATATAAAATTAAATAATTTTTTATTTCGGTTTTTGTAAGTCTATAATATTATCTAACATATTATTAAAAAAAGTGCCGGTTTTTCACAAAAAATCAAAATATTGGCTTTTGTAAAAATGGCTTAATTTGTGATTTTTACCGCATTTTTTGACATATATGATTGAATATTGACGAATTTTCAGCAAATTGGATATATGTACAAATATCAGTAAAAAGAATTAGTCACAATCATCATGTACCAAATTGCATTCGAATCGGATGAAAATTTTGAATAGTCTACTTACAAACTATTCCTTTAGCTCCCAATGAATTAGAAGAACATACTAGGAATATGGAAAAATTTATTATCTTTGATTGCGTATAAAAAAAAATATATAAAATTAAATATTTTTTTATTTCGGTTTTTGTAAGTCTATAATATTATCTAACATATTATTATAAAAAAAGTGCCGGTTTTTAGCAAAAAATCAAAATATTGGCTTTTGTCAAAATGGCTAAATTTGTAATTTTTACCGCATTTGTTTGAAAAAATTTATTATCTTTGATTGAGTATAAAAAAAAATTATATAAAATTATACAACTTTTTATTTCGGCTTTTCTAAGTCTATAATTTGGAATATCTTTTTTAATTTTAGTTGTTAATATCTCAAGGCCTATTAAGTGCAACTTGATTTCTACATACCTTATATTTTGGAATAATGTTAAATACATAAAAAAAAATGTTGATCAAAAATATGAAATTTTTTAATTTATTTTAATTTTTAAATAGAAAATTGTCTATACTATTTTTTTACAAAAATCAGCTTAGGTAACCGCATTTATTGGTCGAATAACATGTTTTTAAAGCAAAGAATAGTTTTTACATTTTTTCACACAATCGAAACTTGCAAACATTTTAAAAAAATGTATCAATTCGGACAATGCTTCATGTAGAGTGCATTTCCAAAAAATTATAAAATTGCATTGAAAACGATTGCTATCGTTCTTAAACAAATTTAACATTATTTTGAAGTTATTTTACAAAATTTGAAGGAATAAGTGTAGCCCTTTTTAAAATTATCAATTTTTGACATATTTTCTCTATACATATGTATATACATAATGAATCCATTTTGTAAAATTTATTTTATAATTGTAAAGTTATATTTTTCGATAATGGTAAATTGTATTTAAAATTGTGTATAGTTGCTTTTTGGATATCTGTGTAAAAAAATAAAATCCCAGAAGTATATATCTGTACTAATAAATGGCAAAATTGGGAAAAACTTAGTTTTTGAGAAAAAGGACATGTGGGAGAAAGTCAAGTACTTGTACCGAATAAAAAAAATCTCCAGAGATCTAAAAAGTATCTTTTTAAAACTTATTATCCGTTTTTAGTGCATTCTGATCATTAATGTAGCTAAAATTCAGTTTTTGAGGAAAAGGATATATGAGAGGTAGTAATGTCCTTGCACCGAATGAAACGAAAATTGTCACAGAGCAAAAAAGTATAATTTCATAAACTATTCCTAATTCTTACTGTATTCTTATCATTAATGTAGCCAAAATGTAGATTTTAAGAAAAAGGATATATGGGAGGTTGTTATGTCCTTGCTCCGAATGAAACAAAATTAAGCACTTAGCTAAATGACATAATTTAACAGAGATTTACCAATTTTTGCTTCATTCTGCTCATAATAGTAGCTGGAATTAAACTTTTAAATTTAAGGATGTATCGGAAATAGGTGTGTCCTTGGGCCGATTTTTTCGAAACTTCAAATTTTTCTTAATTTAGATATTCTGAGCCAGCATACCAAATTTCAAGTTTCTGCGACAACTCCTCTAATTTTGCCGATTCACTATATGGGGACAAAGCACTGTGCGCCGTTTTCGTCAACGGTGAGGGTTACCGTGCCACGATCAACGAATTTTTATTTCCAAAAATTCAAGAGAATGACATGGACGACATTTGGTTTCAACAAGATGGGGCTACATGTATCACACAGCCAACGCAACCATCGATATTTTACGCACTGTTTTTGAAAATCGAATAATCAGCCGAAATCGTGATGTCAGTTGGCCGCCTAGGAGCTGTGATTTCAGCCCTTTCAATTATTTTCTGTGGGGAGCCATTAAGGATAATTGTTACGCAAACCATCCAGAGACAAGTGAAGCGGTGAAACATGAAATCGAAGTTGCCATTGAAGAGATTCGAGCCGAAACAATCGAAAATGTACTGAAAAATTTGGTTGATCAAATGAGGTACTGCCGAGCCAGTCGTGGTAGTCATACACTTAAAATAGTTTGTAAGTTAAAATAACAGAAAATGCCATTTAATAAAAATGATATTTCATTTAAAAACCGGTCTAGCCTTTTGTTTTTTATTTTTAAATGTTGATTAATCAACTGACACATTCGTAAGAAACAAATGATATAATCAGTTAAAATAAATGTTAAAATTTGACCTACCAATTCCTTAACAAATAAATGTTTTTTTTTATTTATTTAAAATTGTTTCCCTTTTTGTATTTTTTGTTTTTTTTTTAATATACTCGTACAATACAAAATGTATGTATACATAGCTATAGACACTTTTTGTGTGAATGTGTTTGTGTATGCATGTGTGTTTATGAAGTTCTTGTAATTTGTGTTGAAATAATTTTGTATATATACAACCAATTTAAATAAAAAAAAATTGAAATTTTTAGATTTTTTTTTGAATATGTTACGGACACAAATAAATCAGAAGTTTCCGTTTTGTGGGTAAATTTTTTTTAAATTTCAACGAAATGAAAAAAATAAATGAAACTAAAAAAAAAATGGTAAATGTTAGCAAATTATTTTGAATAAATGTATAAAAAAGTTAATATAGATATTTCTTTGAAAAATAAATGTATGTTCCTTTATTTTTAAATGGAACGGAAAACTTTTTTATTAAACCACAAACAGTTAACTACATACTATTCTGAGTGTATGAATGATATTCTGTTCCATGATTAAATGAAAAAAGTTTAACCTTTCCAATAAAACCAGAAATTTGAAAAAAATAATCAGCACTTTTTTTCACAGCCGATTCAAATTAAATATTTTAAATGGCTCACCCTGTATATGAACTTTTAAAATAAATCACTGTTTAAATAGTGCCCTTGGAAAAAATTTTAAAATAATTAAAAAATTTTTGCCACCATTTTTATTCTCTGTCACACATCCGAGCTTCATCCAAATTGTTGTGTAAGCCTTGCGGCAATTTCCTTACTACACTCACCAAAAAAATCTGTCATGGCAACTGAAAATTTTGCTGTTATTTCGGGAAATTCTGCCAATTTAAGCCCAGCGGTATTTTTTTGCAATGAAATTTTGTAAAAAAAAATTAGCTGCCGCTACTAAATTTTAGTAAACTTTTTGTAAAGTGGAATTTAAAATCTGTTTGCAAAAATCAGCAAAAAAATTTACTAAATATTAATATTAATACAATATTTAATTTTTTTTTTTTACCGAGCATCAAAATTTTTTTATTTTATTTATTTGTTTATTAAAAAATATTTAAGAAAAATTAAATTTGTAAAAACATAAATGAATTTATCATTTTGTTTTAATTTGGTAATTTCTGTTTTGAAAAATATTTTAGTCAATTTTTTTTACTTTTAAGGTCAAATTTTAAATATTTTTATAATTTAAAACTATTTAGTGCTATTCTAAGTGGGTGTCCTATTTTCAGACATTAGTCGGTACCTTCACTTTTGGCCCCTTTTATTAAGCGATGTAACATTATAAGGCAATTTAATTTTGGGGGTGTAAGTTTTGATTAGAAATAACATTTCCTTAAACATATACTTTTTTAAAATTAGTAATTTTTTTTTTTTTGAAGCTCCCAAAACATTCAGAAATCACATTTGAATATGATTGCGGTAACCGAATTTATTTGTTTTTTCGAACCGAAGTACACTTTTTATTTCGGATGACAGTTTATTTTTCAGTGTCTGCATGGGGAAAACGGAATTATTGTCACAGCCAAATTTCTTGCCAACTGAATATTTGGTTGCAACAAACGAATTATTTGTTTGTCGCAACCAAATGTATTCCTATTGCAATTGAAATATATGGATTCAATCGAAATTCTGTTGTGTTAACTAACTTTCGGTCCCCACAAACAAATATATCAGTTGCTCCAACTAAAACATTCGGTTGACAAGAAATTCGGTGAAAGTTAGGGATATGACCAAATTATTTTCGGTCGTATTACCAAGAAGAAAATGGACGTAAATCCCAGTATAAGGGCCAAAATCTCAATAATATTTTCTAATGCTATTTATATTCTCCAACTACACCCAGAAAAAAGATTGGTCAGATTTATTAAAAAATTGTAGATATTCAAACCTGATAAAGTTTTTAATTATTATAATTCTTATAATGTTCCCTCTTTTTCAATTCCCTCATATGAAGATAAATGTGTATTTATTTCATTGAAAACTCTTGAAACTCGTAGGAATATCACTATCTTAACTTTTTTTATTTGTGGTCTAATTAACTCCCTTGATTTGCTAAAATTAATTTCAATACATGTTCCTCCAAGAACATTTAGAAATGTAACTAAATTTTTTCATATTGATTTACATGTAACTGAATATGCTCTTATTGAACCACTTAATAAATTTATGAGGTTGTATAATATGTTTTGCAATCAATTACACATAAGTGTTTCTCATTCTCAATTTAAAATCTTGTTAGATAACCTACTGTTAAGGAAAATTTTGAAATTTTCTAAAAAAAAAAAATAAATAAATAATGGGGGTTTAAAGCCCTGCCCAAATCACTTTGGCTGGAAACTGGAAATTGAGAAACAAAAGAAGAAATGAAATCGAATGCAGAATGAATGGAGTTGAGACACCAGATAAGTGGAATAAAATGAGGAACCATTGAATTGCCAGGAACGTGCTGAAAATGGGGCTAAAAACTCGAATAGTGCTGCCTTTATTGAAATTTGCAAGTAGGCCTCACTTCCAGAATAGACTTGGAAATATTAATAGGGAGACACGAAGTGAGGAAAATGCTCACACTTTAATGTAAAGCCTTTAAACTAGAAACCTGATACTTGAAATTTAAAAACATCCCCTACAAATATCTCCCCAGAAAAAACAGACATTCCTGAAACCCCCCAAGTAGCATCCCAATATTTACAAGACCATATATTTCATTTGGAATTGTGGTTGGAAAAATGGAGAGTACAAATAAACGAACAAAAATGTACTCACATAACATTCACACTGCGTAGAGATTCATGCCCTTCTATTCGAATGAATAGCCAAATTATACCGCAGCACTCGGAGATCAAATACCTGGGCATACATCTTGATCGACGCCTAACCTGGAAAAGTCACATAGAAGGAAAATTGATACAAATGAAGTTGAAAGCAGTGCAAATAAATTGGCTTATTGGCAGAAATTCAACCCTAAGCTTAGATTGCATGCTACTACCTTATAATTCGATCCTTAAACCAATGTGGTGCTATGGCATTCCGTTATGGGGTACTGCCTCCGTTTCAAACTTAGAAAAAGTTCAAAGGCGCCAAATAAGATTTAACGAATGATTACAGTTGCACCTTGGTATATTAAAAATTCGTACATCCACAAAGAAGTAAACGTGTCTTCAGTTAAAGTAGAAATAGCTAAAAATGCTGGACCGTATTTAAAGAAGCTTGAAACGCACTCAAACCCGCTGGCACGTAATATCCTAAATGGTCGTGGTTACGTTTGACTAAAAAGGAGGAATGTTGCTACTCTTGCCCAAACATCAGACAGATGGCCCTCAAATCATACCAACATCCATCACTCACCAAAAAAGTCTGTAATTGCAATTGAAAATTTTTCTGTTATTACGGGAAATTTTGCTAATTTGAGCCCAGCGGTATTTTTGCTAATCTTAGCAACACATGTCTGCTGACGTGTACATAACGTATGCGGAATAAAGTTGTAACAAAGTTTGCAACGCTGGAAAAGAAAAAGTATTAAAGTTATTAATTTTTACCGTTATATTTGAATAACCACATGTTTTCTCATGTTGCTTTTACAATTTTATCAATAATTTGACATTTAATTATTTTAAAATGTCGACAAAAGAAGAACAACGTCGAGAAACAATTTTTTTTTCAATAATCATGCTCATTGGAAAACTTCGGAATATGTTTCTCATTTTGTAGAGCAAGGAGAAAATCGGTGTGTGGTATATAGAATACTGGCTAGAACAACCACAAAGAGAAAGCGTGGCTCCGGAAGAAAGTGCAGTTTGGTCGACTCATCGAAGAGGTCTCAGCTCAGAAAAGTTACTGAAGGTAAGATCGCTAAATCGTATAGAGAGCTTGGAAGAAAGTTTCATTGTGATGGAAAAACAGTAAAAAAGTACCTCAATGATATGGGAATACAAAAAAGGTCCAGGAAGAAAAAGCCGACTGTTTCCGAAGAGCAGGAGGTTACCCAACGAAAACGATTAAGAAGTTTAGTCAAAAATGTATTTCACGCAAAGATCAACATAAATTGCATCATGGATGATGAGTCATATTTTACACTAGATGGCAATGAATGGCAGGGAAGGCACTTTTTCGAAGGGAAGAAACAAACTAATAATAAAATAAAATATTTGGAGCACACAAAATTCGCTAAGTAAGTATTACTCTGGCTTGCAATAAGTCCGCACGGGATGTCGGAACCAGTGTTTTTTGAATCTGGTTTGGCCGTCAATTCTGAACGATATATTGAGCACTGTTTTCCAAAAGTGAAGGATTTTATAGAAAAGATGCATCGAGGCCTAAATATGATCTTCTGGCCAGACTTAGCATCTAGCCATTACGCTCGGAAATCTGTAGAAGCTATGGACACACTTTATATACCATATGTTCATAAAAAGGAAAACCCACCAAATGTCCCTCAATTACGTCCAATCGAAGATTTTTGGGCTAATTTAAAGCGAAGAGTTATTGCTGGTGGCTTTAGACCGAGAAATACAAAAAATCTGATCGAAAAAATTAAAAAGGAACTCCTCAAAATGCCAACATCCATATTTACAACAGCTATGGAAAAAGTTCCCCAAAACTGCCGCAAAGCGGATCGGATGGGACCAAATTTTTTTTACATTAAATTAATATTATGTATTGTTTTTTTTTAAAGTGAAATAAAATTTACGTTAGTTTTAGAAAAAACTACAACATATTATATTTTGTTGCAATTTAATTCCGCATACGTTAGTACAATGAAATTAGTAGAAAAATAAGTAGTCGCTACTAAATTTTAGTATACTTTTTGTAAAGTTGAATTTAAAATCTGTTTGCTAAAATCAGCAAAAAAAAAAAAAATACTAATATTTAGTACAAAATTTTAAATTTATTTTTTTATCGAGCATCAACATTTTTTTATTTTATTTATTTTTTCAAAAAATATTTTTTTTTGCTAATTTTAGCAAATTGGTTTTTAAAAATTTGTAAAATGATTTCTGAAATTAGCAACAAAAATTTGTAAATATTTTGTAAAAACTCTGTAATTTGTAAAATGCAAATAACAAAAAGATTAGCTAAAAAATAATTTTTTTACTAAAAATCAGTACAAAAATAGTAAAGTGCGATTGAAAACCGTTTACAAATTTTTTTACTAACGTTTTTTTCTGAGTGTAAAAATATTATAATTTGTACCTATAAGTACTTCTACCATCCCTGTATGTAGATCATTACTTTGTATTTTAAAGTAATGCTAAAAGGTAAGGAGCTGTCATTACAGGGTAATCTGCATGGTAATGACCAGTCATTACCATGTTTTTGCTGGGATATACAGTTGTTTAAAACTACCGTTAACGAAACTAGTTATATAAAATTTAAATTAATATCTTATTGTTTTATTATAGACTTAAATGTGATTCTGGCTAAACTAATCCATATCGTGATTAAATAAATATGTCAACATTTTATATTATGATTTAGCATTTTTTTTAAATAAGTAGAATTGTATGTAAATTAAAAAGAAAACAAACTTAGTTTGAATTAAAAACTGTTTCTATTTAATTTAATATTGTTTTTGATTGATTTTTAATTTTTTCTTCTTTGTAATTTGTTTTCAGACTTTTATTTTGTTCGGTTACAAATATAATGCGAAATTTTTTTTTTATTCATAAAGCTATTCATATACTTTTTTTAACTCTTTTAGAGTTTTACATTTTACTTAAAATTAGTTTTTAGTTGTCATTTTAAGAGAATTGTTTTAAAAGTCGTACCGGCAACAATGTTGCTAAACATTGTTGCCCAATGTATATGACCTAGAGTAATATATTTTGCTCATTTAGTTGATTGTTTAACAAAATTCCTTGTAATGCGCACACTCTTAAATTGGAGTTTTTATATGTTGTCCTAAGACAACAATTTAAATTCTATGGCAGCTAGATAATATTCAGTAGTTGGATGTACGTGCTCATAATAGGTCATTGAAATTTTTATTAAGCGGTTAAAGTATGTTAAAAATAAAAAACGGCTAAAACAAAACTCCTATTGTGATTATTAACAAACCAAAACAAAATGAGATTGTGCTAACTCAAATATATTACGTGTAGTAAAAGAAGTGGCCCAATTTTTCAAAAAAAAAAAAAACAAAACTTCATGATTATAATATAAAAACCTATGCCCTGGTTAACGGCCTTGTAAAAGTGTAATACAATATTTTACTAACAAAAAAAAAAAAAAAAATGTCAAGAAAAGAACATGAAAAATGTATAATGTGAGCAAATTTGTAAAATGTTGTAGTTAATGATGAGTGGATGCTTTTAGGAGAAGCTGTTAAATTTTTCTTAATAGAAAACATGATTCAACTTAAAACGAAACCAAGTAATGTAAAATTTTGTAAATGTGTTTAGCGACAAAAAAAAGTTTTTTAAAACTTTTGTATAAATTTAATGGAAATGAGTTTTTAAATTAACTAAAACAAAAGAAGATATTAAATGTAAATTAAAATCTAATCAAATCTAAATCAAATTCAATTTTAATTTTAAAAATAAAATTAATCAAAACGAATCCTTGGGAAATTCTTATAAAAATAACAAATGTTGTAAACAAAAATTCTATAAAAAATATTGCGTTTTTTTTTCTTGAATGGTGAATAAAAAAAGTTTATTATCTTTCACTTCAAATCTTAACTGTCATTGAAAACAGAGCTGTGTTTTCTTGTTCTTGTTGTTGTTATTATAGTCTGGTGTTGTTGACTTGACGCGTAATTTAATTCTTTTAATTTAGTATGAGATAAATATAAAAAGTAACGAGAGAAAAAACGAAACGAAAGAATTACGAAATCCGAGAAAAAAAATAAAAAATAAAGAAACCTCAAACCAATTTGTAACAGTCTTTTTGACGCTATTTAACGACAACTAATTTGAATATTTTGTTGTGCAAGTGTGTGTAAGATAACACAATAATTTTTGTGTATGAGTGTATACTAAAATGGATCTGTTTATTATGGCAACCCAAATCTAATCAGATTGAAAGATATTATTGTATATTGCTGTTGGTGTTTTTGTTGTTGTGCGTTATTATTAACCTTGGTTCTTAATACGGGATAATTCTTTGCTGCTTTTATTGTTGTTGCTGATATAATTGTAATATAATAACGGTTACTTATTTTGTTGTGTTGTTGTTATGACTTTATCATTGTATTTGTATAAACGCCATATCCGTTTCCCTTACTGCTTGCTGTTTTACTCGTACGTGTGTGCGTGCGTGTGTGAGTGACACCCTTCGTTAGCCGTTTGGTTGGCGTTGTTGTTCACCCGTATAACTGACACATATTAATTGTATTTTCTTTTATATGTATGTCGTCCGTCGTGTATAAATTTTATATAAATTTTCTTTTGTTTTGTGTGAAAATATTCACATGAAATGTTGCTGGAATATATGACAATGCTATTTATTTTTGGATTAACCCCACACATTGAAAGGACACGACACCTAGCACAAGGTAAGTTAATAAATATCTTCTGCATTATTAGATTTTATTAATGAAATCTTTAAAAGGACCGTGGTATACAAATTGTATATGAAAATGGTGATTTGTGATATTTCTAAATAGATAGCAATGTTGTAGTTGTGTTCATTTGTAAATGATGCAAAAATACAATAAAGTAATTTATTCTGATAGCGATAATATTATGATTTATCTTTATTTTTTTATCTATATTTTGCTGCTGTAGCACAATAAATGTTAAAGACAAATCAAGAAATCAATAATCAAATAACTTTGGTTTTTCCTATAAATGAGGTTATCAATTAAATAAAATTACATACCAAAAATTATAGTTTTGACCAGTGGTCAGAATTCACCCACGATACCGGTAACTACACTCGAAAAAAAAGTTAGTAGAAAAATTTGTAAACGGTTCTCAATCCCACTTTACTATTTTTGTACTGAGTTTTAGTAAAAAAAATATTATTTAGCAAATCGTTTTGCTATTGACATTTTACAAATTACAGAATTTTTGCAGAATATTTACAAATTTTTGTTGCTTGTATCAGAAATCATTTTACAAATTTTTGAAAACATATATGCTAAAATTAGCGAAAAAAATTACTAATTTTAAAAAGTGGATATTGAAGGAAATGTTATTTCTTATTAAAACTTACACCTACAAACTTAAATTGCATTAAAATGTTACATAGATTTAAAAAAAAATGGATCGAAAGTCAATATACCGACTCATGTCTAAAAATAGGACATCCACTTAAAATAGGACTAAAAAGTTTTTTTTAGTTCTAAAAGTCACAAAATAAATAAATTTGACCTTAAAAGTTTAAAAAATTGACTAAAACATTTTTCAAAACAGAAATTACCGAATTAAAACAAAATGATAAATTCGTTTGTTTTTACAATTTTTAAGCCTTTGATTTTTTTTTTTTTAATTTTGTCTAAAATATTTTTTGAAAAAAATAATTAAAATAAAAAAAATTTTAATGCTCGATAAAAAAATAAATTTGAAATTTTTTACTAATATTAATAATATTTAGTAAATTTTTTTTGTTGATTTTAAATTCCACTTTACAAAAAGTTTAATAAAATTTAATAGCGGCAGCTAATTTTTTCTACAAATTTCATTGTACTACACGTCAAAAGACATGTAGTGCTAAAATTACCAAAAAAAAAAAAAAATTACCTCTGGGCTCAAATTAGCAAAATTTTCCGTAATAATAGCAAAATTTTCAGTTGTCATTAGAGACTTTTTTTGGTGAGTGTAAAACTAAGCATTGTAAAGAGAAAATGGCTTTTATTTGGAATATTGCCAGTATCTTGAAAACCAAAGGAAATAAATGAAAACGGATTGCGGCTTTGGCCCAAGAAAGTCATACAGAGCCATCTGAAAACAAATATAAATATCAAATTCTAGGTAGTTTTGTTTTATTTAGGCATTCTTCTTTAAATTCTAGTTTTTTATTTAAAAGGGTTTTTTTTTTAATTCAGTAATTTTTTTTTTTTTAATTTAGACATCTCTTTTAATTTTATCGCTTTTTTCATTTTCTGGAATTTTTTTTTATATTTCAGTATTTATAGTTTTAGCGTTATTTTTTACCTGACAATTTTTTAAATTTTAGCGATTTTTTTGATTTGTTGGTTTCTACATTTTTTTTTTTTGGAATTTTGGCGATTTTGTTTCATTATTATTAATTTTTTTAATTAGTTAATAGATTTTTTACCATAAGCAATTTTTTCAGTTTTTTATACCCAGCAAAACCACACATTACCAAATAATGTGTTAAATAATGTGTAGCCATAGGGGATCATGGATTACTTTACACCTTACTTCACTGATGAATTTTACAGGCGATGAGCCTCAAAGTAATGTATATACCCATTATTTTGGAGGTGATAATGTAAGGGGTTACTTTTATGGTTACGAGAATAGAAAAAGTAATGTGTCTAAAAATAGATCTTAAAAAAAGAGGAATTTTTATTAAAAAAAACTATTACAAATATTTTAAACGTTATTAAAAATAATCTGGTCATGATGAGAATCGAACCAGGGAACTCTGGTTGCCAGCCAAGAACTCTACCCACTGAGCTATCGACGCATATAGTATTTGATTGCTTTAAACTTAAATGAATTGTTGCGCTTCGTTTTTTCGCTAGTGGTGTCAAAAGAAACATACATTACCGTTTTGCTTGCAAAAAAACACAAAGTAATATATCTAAAAATAAATTTTCAAAAATATTTTAATTATTACTTTACTTTTATAAATCATATATTACGTAATCAATTATGAGTAACTTATTACTTTATGCTTGCAAATAATAAAAAAGGTAACGAGCTATCATAATAAGGTAACGCATGAGAATATCGCACCCATTATTAAAGTTTTGCTGGGTATTTATACATTCTGATATTTTTTTCTTAATTTTAGCAATATTTTCCCATTTGAGTGATATTTTCAATTTGGCGATTTTTTCAATTCTGGCATTTTTTTTTTATTTTTTTTGGCGATTTTTTTAAATTTCAGCGATTTTTTTTTTAAATTTTGTCACCAAATCTTTAACTATGTTGATTTTTTCATTTTCAACGTTTTTTTTTCAGTTTTAAAGATATTTTTCAATTTCTATTTAGTCGTATTTTTTCTTTGAATTTTGGAGCTTTATTTTAAATTTCTTGATTGTTTTCAACATTGTATATTTTTATTCTGAAGTTTTATTTTTCAATTTCTACTTTTTGCTAATCTTAGCGGTTTAAGCGATTTTGTCAAATTAAGTGTTTTTTCAATTTTAGTGCTTTTTCTAATTTCTGCATTTTAGTTTTTAATTCTGGCTTTTTTGTTATAATTTTGGCGATGTTTCTAATTTGTTTCTTATTTATTTTTAATTTTAGTGATTTTTTTATTTATTTTAGTGATTTTTTATTTTTGAAATTTTATTTTTTATAGATTTTTTCACATTTTTTCCTTTCCTCAATTTTGTCAAATTTTTGTTTTAATTTTAAACAAATTTAGTTATAGGGACAATTTTAGTTATAGGGAATTTTTTAATTAGTGAAAATTTTTTTTAAAAATATAATTTTGACGGGTTTTTGTTTTTGTTTAGTTTTGACGGTTTTTCCAATTATTAACGATTTTTATAATTCAAGCATTTTTTAATTGTAGAGTTCTTAATATTCTAGTAATTTTTTTATTTCAGCTTCGATTTATTTTTGGATTTTTTTTTTATTTTACTTTTTATTAATTATTAGCGCTTACTTTTTTATATTTTATAACATATTTTTTGTATTAATATTTCAGGCGACTTTTTTCTAAGGAAAATTTTAATAATACAAATTAAAAAAAATAAAATAAAAAAGTTTTTTTAAAGTAAAGAAAATCATTAAAGAAAAAAAATTAAAAGAAGTTGTATATAATGGAACAAATTTGAAGGGTGCTGGCATCGAAAATGAATAATTCGTAATATATGGGACACGAGTGCTATTTTTGAAATCGCCTTAAATGACGTAATAACTCAAAATTGTATGTGATATATTATCCATAGTAAATATTAATTTCTTAATATAACCCACTGTGCATCGTTTTATTGTTACACATATTCTCAAAAGAAAAAAATGTTGACATGTTATAACCCCCACAGACATTAGTACAATTTCCGTTTTAGGGATTATGGCTGAAAAATTTTCAGTCTTAACCTCAGATAAAACTGGACTCTTGTCTTATCAGCATTAAGATCGATTTTTAAAGGATAATTATATAAGGACAATTGTAGTCCCAATAAAATTTTTTCTTGTAGTTAACCTGTGTCTGGACTTAAGAAATTTTCACTCTGTGAGATGCCAGAAGCTGGCTGCGCTTTGTAAAGTTTTTCTATGGCAGCGCTTTGGAATTTCTACACAGTGTAGAAATGTCGCAGGCCGGCTTCGTTGAAGAAAGGTTTCCTTCATAGTGACCTTTGGCAGAGCTTAGGTAGAAAATAGCGATAACGATCAACACATTTCTGATCATAATCCCCATAATAAATTGTTCTTAACACCCATGGATCATAATCCCCTTTGAGGTTATAACCACTACTTAATGTCCGAAAATTTTCGTTTATAATCCCCATAACGAAAATGTGGATAATGTCTGTAAGGGTTATGAACTGTCACCACAAAAATCCTGACCAGACCTTACAATAACAATATATTATTTTTAGCTATACTAACCTTAAGTCCAGTCTATATCAACTCTATATGAGCTCTTATGAGCTTTTTATGTATTCTCAACAATATAAACCATCTGGGTTCATTGTTCTTGTTTGTTGTCCTGTCCAAATAACTTATGATCCCACATAAACCTACTTAACAAATGTGGTTACATCTACATTAACTAAAGTACGAAAACAAATGAAGATGCCACCAAGTATATATTAAAAGTGTATGTAGCATAAATCCGTTTATAGCATACCTTGTTTCTTAACTTTAGTTATCATCTATGTAGTTTAACGTGAAAATTTTTGCTCATAAATACTTTTACTTTATAAAATATAAGAACATACTTTTTTATTTTCTCCATTGTGTTACAAAATACTTCAAGTGTTAGAATTTTCACTTTTAGGTTTATTTTAGGCAGCTTATTATGGCTTGCTGCACAAGCAGTTATAGTGTTAAATCTTTTTTTTTGTGTGTTAAGTTTATTAATATAAGGTATAATATGATTTAAAATTTGCTTAGAATGTTGAAATAATATAAAGAATTTTGTAAGATAGTTGATTGTATTGTAAATCTATTTTTTAAATAATTTAAGAAAATTATAACAATTTGATTGTATAGCTTAGCTTATGCATCGAAATTTCAGGGAATAATAAATATATTTTTTTTTTTGCAATAAAAATTTAATTCTATCTAAGACATTTAAAATTTATAATATTTATGAAATTGCGTAGTTTAAAAAAAAGTATGTATTTCACAATAGCATTTTATTCAATTTATAAAAAATAGCCTGGAGATGTGTATGCATAATGTATTTGCTTTTTTCCCCCTAGACGTATACGTGATATTAAACACAGCAATTGTATAGTAATCATACGCCTTGGTATACAATTATATACCCAGCAAAAAAAATTGTTGTCATTCTGTGACTATAACTTCTTTCATTGCTTCCTAAACTTCAGTTGACATTCTTTTATGATTTTTTGGTGTTATTCTTAGGCACTTCCAAAAGAATTCATGGTGTTCATATTTCAAATGCAGTGATCTGGATATAAATCCGATGCATATCTTAAAGTTATAGTATATCGTATATTATAGTATATCTTATATTTTTTAAACCTAAAGCATTTATTCAAATAGAAAAAATAGTTCTGATGAAATTTTTTAATTTTTTTATTAAATCATTTTTTATATTTTAGTTTAAAATTTCGTGAGGGTTGGAATTTATGCAGTTTTGCAATTTTTATAAAAGTTTTGAAATATCAAGAAAAACAGATTTTTTTTTACTAAAATAATTTTAAAATTGTGTAAAAATTATTTCAAATTGCCCAAAAATGTTTCAAAATTGTCCAACCAGTTTTTAAATTATCCAAAAATATTTTAAAATTTGTCTAAAAATTCATTAAAATTTTTGAAAAATGATTCAAAAATGATTTTTCACTAATGCAGAATTATTTATTTGTTCTAATGAGGAGTATTTATATTTCAATGCATAAAGTTCGCTTCTTTAAATTAGTTTTCTGCATTCTTATGAATTAAATTTTCATCAAAGCTTAAATACTACATTTTCCACTTATGCCTCCGAATATCTAATCATTGTATTACCATTGCTTCCTTAGAGTAAAGTATGAGCAATGCTAGTAGCTACATTTGAATACTTCCATCCTATGACACGCTAATGTTAAATTCATCGATGAAACCATTAGAAAAGAAATGATGCCTTTGCCATAGTAGTGATACTTTAATTGCTTCTTTGGCAGCTTCATTTTTGCTGGGTAGTTATAATATTTTTTTTTTATGTTTCATCTAATATATGTAAACTTAAGGTATACCTTAAATTACAAAGTGTTAAATATCTCAAATGCTTTCACCCTACAGTTTCCTTCTATTTGGTATCAAATGTACCAATTGAAAACAATTGAAAAACATTAACCTCCTAAGTGCTTATAGTATTAAAAATTTAATTATATTAACCTTTTTGTGTGCAAGGCTGCCTTTAGACACTATAAACCTTTGAGGTTGTAAAATATAAACAATATTTATTAAGGACTAAAATGTCCTATACACTCTAAAAAATTTTTGTTAAAATCTACTCTATTTAAAGAAGGTAACTTGTTACCTACTATTAATTGGGCAAAAATAGACAAAATGTTTAAAATCAAAATATGTGGGCACATTGTGTTCAAAAGTATAAAATAAAAAGTGTTTAAAAGTATAATTTTAAATGTATCAAAAAGGTACAGCAACATTTGAATTTTGTCTAAATTTAAAATGTATGTGTTTTAAAAAGCTACATTAAATGCATGAACATACATTTAAGATATTTAGAAGCACGCTTAGAACTGTGTTTATTATCTTGTAAAAATTAATAATACAAAAATCAGCTTTCAGGAAAATATATTTTTTTTAGGACAAAATTCACGAGAAAAGAAAAAATTCCAATTCACATGAAAATTTTATAAATCAATAAATCTTACTATTAAAATTCATCTTATATTTAAAGGTATACCAGTAGGATTTAAATAAGAAAAAGTCTGATTGTTAAACTTTTTCTTACAAAAATCTCTTAGACTTTGAGGAGTTTTTCCTTTAAAAATCCTAAGATTTTTTAAACCTTTCCCATAAAAAAACCGTTTGATTTAGTTTTCTTTTTGTAATTTAGAACATAGATTTTAATGCAAACAAAATTTAGAATCTCAGGGGAAAAGCCTTAAGTATCTTAAGGTTTTTCTATATGAAGATAATCCCCAGATTCTTAACTTTTTTGTAGAAAATAGTCTTCAAAATCTGAGGATATTTCTATAGGAAAAAGTGATCAAATTCTGAAGGTGTTGCCAAAGGAAAAATGCTTTATAATCTTGGCGGCTTCTTATAGGAAAAATTCCTCTGAACCTAAGTTTTTCTATAGGAAATAGTCTTCAGATTATATAATCCCAAGATTTTTCTGTAGAAAAAGCCTTTTAAAATCTGAGCTTCATTCTATAGAAAAGGTCTTCAAACATTAAAGACTCTGAAAGTTTTTTATTGTGAAAAAATCGTTAGAATCTGAAGGGATTTCTATAAGAAAAACCTTTAAAAATTGACCTTCGTTATATGGAAAAAGTCTTCAGAATGTGAGGATTTATCTATGGGAAAAGACTAAAAAATCTGAGAGTTTTTCTTTGTGAAAAAGTTCTAATTATCTGGAGGGTTTTCTATAAGAAAAAGTCTCTGTAAGTACATAAAAATACAATTGAAATAATATATTTTAACATATGAGGTGTTTGTAGATTAGAGACATTTAACGGTATATAGAGTAATATTCGGTTAATGTATTGATTTTTCCTGTAAATATATTTTGAAATCTTTTGTTAGTTTTTTTACGGTTTTTTATGAATGTTTTTTTAAGTAGACGCTGAAATATAAGATTTATATTTTTAAAGACAAAAGAATCTAAATTAACTTTTATGATCGAAATGATCCAAAATTTTCTAAAAATCTGCCAATTAAAATTTTTAATAAATATGTTTATATTTTAGACCTTAAAAAATAGTTAGGTTAAGTTTCATCAAAATACATAAAAAAAAACTTTACATTTTCATAAAATCCTTAAAATATCAAAAAATTTAACTTTTAACCAGAAAGAAGGAACGGTCTTCTGATTAAGACAAGTTTTTTAGAATATAATCTTTATAATTTGGGCCATAAATTTAAAATTTTATTTATTGAAGCACATTAATAGTAAACAAATTTTATTCCATGATCTAAACTATGGCAAAAACTTACATTTTCTAAAAATTCTTTGAAATTAAATAGTTGTCATCGCTATATTGAAAGGGGGATATTTGGATTTTTTGTCATTTTTATTTTTTATGATGAATGTAATAAAATCTTATATTGGGATTTTTAAAGTATATGTAGCATTTTTTTTTTATTTTTATTTAACAAAATTTTCAAAAAACCTGGAATTGGAGTATTTAAAATTAAATATTTTTTTGGCTCTGCCTAGGAATGGGTAAAAGAGTCAGAGACTAAATATAGTTGCAACATGATCATCACTACTATATTAAGCATTCGGGTACGATTGTTACAATCAAGTTATTGGTATACAAATAGGTTCTAACCATCAATATGATCGCCACCATCATTATTATAGTAAATATTTTGTTATTTCATGATTGTCACTTTCTATTTAATAACATGATTGAATGTAACCATACTGTGGTAACACAAGTTCTGACTATGAACAGAATATGATAATTATGGAACTATAAAATATTGACAACAATCTATGAATAATTATTAATCAAACTAAATATGACTTCGACATTTACAGTCATAATACTGTCTTATTTTCATTAAAAAATAATTTGTATCATTTCAGTCAGTCATGTAAAAATGGTAATTTTTTATCCTGGGGGGTCTTATTTTTGAAAATGCCTTATATAGGGTCCGCCAAATAACTTTTTTTTTTTTAAATGCTATAAAAAAAAAACTACTGAATATTTTCTCAAATTTCTTTTTTTATTTGAAAGTACAATCCTTCCGGTTAATAATGGAAAATAATTTCATTCAAATGGCTGCCTACACGATCGGTCAAATTTTTAAGCACATTGTCGATTGTGTGCAGCTGTATTTCACCAATGGCTTCACGAATATTGTCCTTTAAAGCGTCAATTGTCTCTGATGATAATGCGATCTTCAAAAACAGGGCACAAAACATCGAGTGTAGCTTTGGCTGTGTGGCACGTATCGCCGTCCTGTTGAAACCAAATGTTGCCAATATCCTCCTCTTCAATTTTTGAGAACAAAAACTCGTTCAACATGGCCCGATAACGATCGCCATTGACTGTAACGGCCACTCCTTTCACATTTTCGAAGAAAATGGCTCAATTTTGCCTCTGGACCAAAATCCGCACCAAACAGTGACTCGTTTTGGGTGCATCGGCATTTCAATGTATGCGTGCGGGTTTTCTGTGCCCCAAATGCGACAATTTTGCTTGTTTACATACCCGCCAAGATCAAAATGAGCTTCATCTGAAAAAATGACATTAAAAAGATGTCGCAATATTTCACAGCGTTGTTCAAGCGTATACACAACCATATTCGTTCAGCGGAAGGATAAAACTAATTATCTGTCAAATCAGACATGAGCTAAGTGTTACCATTCACGAAATACGCACTAGTTGAAAAAAAAAAACGTTAGATGGGGGACCCTATACATATAATACATATTAGAATTTATACTAATCAACTTCATTGTCCAAAACTTTCATTGTCAAAAAGAATCTATATAAAGATTTTATATTTTTTTAATTCTTTTCAATAAAAACAATATTAAGTTTTTTTTTTTAAATATGTACTTATATTAAATAATTTCTTGTAAAATAAACACTTTCTTGCGGATTATATACTGATTATATTAATAAAACAAAATTTTATAAGAAAAAGTCTGTAGGACCTAAATGATATTTTGTACGAAAAAGTTTGTTATAAAAAATACTAGATTTTTCTTTAAAGTAAAATTCTCAGATTCTGCAAACCCTTTATTAGATAAAAATTTATATATTCTTAAAAAAACCTAGATTCTAAAGCCTTTCTTTAAATAAGAAATTCTTAGGAATTTTCAACATAAAAAATATTTTCTTTGTAAGGAATTTTTCTAGTAGAAAAGTTCTTAGATTTTAAAAACATAAATTATATACATATGTTTTAGTATAAAAGTCCTGAAAAGTTTATAATTTTTTGAAGTGTTTTTCTTTGAAGAAGTCCATAGAATCAAAGAAGTTTTTTCTTGAACAAGGCCTTACCATCAAATCTTTTCTTTAGGAAAATTATTTCTTAAAGAAATTTTCTTAAATTTCAAGCATTTTTCCAGAGATTCGAATCATAATATAATTGTAGGGACCTAATTATGGTAAAATTATGGTTATTTTATTATAAAAATTCCTTTAATTTTCTTCAATCTTTTTGATTTGTATATTAGTTTCAATTCAGCTTAAGATCTTAAGCCCAATTAAAATTAATATTTATTTTATTACCATAATATGATAACTATATTAGTGTACGACTATGGTTGACACAATAATAATCCTAAAAACAAAAGATGATGCTTGTGGAATATGATTGCCATCACCATGTTTTTGCTTTGCTTGAAGTTATCGTAGATGGAGATTTAAAAAATATAATGAAGCAGTAGAAAATGTTAATTTTATGGTCAAATGTTCTTTGATGCCTGGAAAATTTATAATAACTTGGATATATTGTCACCAAGTTTTGACTACAATTATTATTAATTATTAATTATTATTAAACATTAATTGAAAAATCCAAAAAAAAAAAAATCAACTGTTTATATTGTGGAATTTTTAATTGACCAAATTTTCTCTATTTTATATTCATTTAATTTCATAATACTAATTTTTAAATGCATCTAAACAAAAATAGTCCAAGTGGATCTTTTAGAATTCATTTTAAGTTTTTTTATGGACACCTCTATTATGGATGCCATATAAATTACATTTTTAAGGATAATGTAACAAGTTTTTGATGCTGTATGCAGATTTTTGTTTCAATTTGTAAATATAGAAAGAATAAATATATTAATTAAATTTTTTCTTTTGAATAATTTTATTTTTATCATTAAATACAAATTCATATATTGCAGTAAAATATCTTTTAAATTGTTTAAAACATATGGAAAAAGTGTTTGTATTGGTTTTTGGCATACCTTTTAAAAATAAAAATGTTTCATATGCTATAACTTCCCAAGAGTTTAATGATAATAAAGAAAAAAAAAACATAAACCGAATATTGAAATTGAAAATTTTTTCCAAAAACTCATAAAATTTGTTAGTTTATTACAAGCATTTTAATAAAAATATACGAAAAGTTTTAGAAACGAAATACTATCACAACTAAAAACAAAACTACATATTGCACATGTTTATGGTCTTAACAGTCGAATATATTTATGTTTATATATAGTTTTATATAAGTAATTTGATAATATTTTACTTTTAAAATTCTATAGGTTTTCATTTATAGTAAAAATATATTATTTCTTTAGAAATCAATAAAGTTGTTTATATTTGTAGGATTAAAACAAATAAAGTTAGTTATTTAATGAATTTTAAAAGTTATTCTCATAAAAGCACAAGTTTTTAAAAAGCCGAGTAAAAAAAAAAAGGAAAAATATCTAACGCAATATTTAATTATATCCAATTTGATATTTTTTAATATCTAGCTGATTTTAGTTGATTCGAAAAATGATAGAGCAAATTAGTTCCAACAATATATTTGAGGATTAATTTGAGAACCAAAATTTATCCGGAAAATCACAAATTGAAAATTTGTATGACTATATATATAATTATATATTATATCATATCAAAAATACTATAGATATGAAATCATATAAAACAATATCTGAGATTTGTTTGTAAAGATTGTGTCATATAAATTTTATATCTTACACTCAAAAAAAAAAAAAAAAAAACAAAAAACATGAACTAAAATGTAATCAAAAATTTCCTTCAAAACAGTTTATAAATTTTCCTCAATTTTAGTAAAATTTTATTAAAACTTAGAAAAATTTTTAAAAATAATAAAAATTCCTAAGATTGAGAAAAAACGAAATATTTTATATACTCGAAAATAGTTCATATTTTTCCTAAGAAAAATTTCTTGATTTTAGGAAAAATAACTAAATAAAAATTTATTAATTTTAAGAAAAAACATCTTAGTTTTAAGAAATTTGCATTCTTAAATGTAATTTAAGTAAAATTTTATTAAAACTTAGAAAAATTTTCTTAAAAAGAATAAAAATTCCCAAGTTTGAGAAAAAACGAAATATTTTATATACTTAAAAATAGTTCATATTTTTCCTAAGAAAAATTTCTTGATTTTAGGAAAAAAAAACTAAATAAAAATTTATTAATTTTAAGAAAAAAATCTTATATTTAAGAAATTTGGATTCTCAAATGTAATAAAATTAAGTTAAAAAAAAAAAATTTAGGACATAATTTACTCCCATTTAGTTCAAAAAATGTGTCTATCATAAATCGCGAAAGTACTTGAACTTAATGTGTGTTCATTTTTTGTTCGCGAGTAGTAAAATTAACTAAATTTTAGAAAGCCATTTCCAAATTTAGTTTTTAATTTTGAAGAATTGTTTTCTAAAATTTAGTTCAGACAATTAAAACCATAATAAATTTTTATATACAAATTTACTTGATTTTAGAAACTGTTGAACTATTTCTAAGGAAAAGTTTCATGCAACTTAGTTCAGATAAATTTTAAAAATTTTAATAAAATATTCTTTTTTTCAAGTAAAATTTTTCTAATTTTTAAAAAATAATAAAATTTGATATAGGATTTTTTTTTTGTTAAAAAACGTTTAAACTCAATATTCTATTCCAAAATAAAAACAATAAATTAAAAACAAACCAGTTAGTTTTCCTAATTTCCAAGAAAAAATATTATTAAAGGAAACAAATTAAAGTAAACATTTAAAAATAATTATCGTGCATGGGCGTGAGTCAAAAATCTCTCACCTGCCCATCTCTAATCTTAGCTGTCTTAAATATTGAACTTAAAGTAGCTTAAAATATATTTTAAAATTTTGTTAGCAAAGGGTAAAAAATTTGGAATTTGCGCTTTTATGTAATAAATTTGTTTGTTGACTATCACGGCACGTTTTATACATGACGGCATAATGGCTTTATTATAATTGACGCAGCGGTTATTATTCACTTAATAATAAAAAAGTTTAAATTTGTATTTGTATGTCAAATTAAGTTTAAGCTAAAAATCTTATAAAATAAACATAACATTTTTCCATTTTTCAATAATAACAAGATATGTAACTGTGATATTTTGCATTTTTGCAACAATTTTCTTAAATTAGTTAATTTAAGAAGATAAAGGACCCCCAGTGTTCCTTAGCCATAGATGCCGTATGTCACGTAGGGCGTCCCTTTTTGTAGTTCTCTCAAGCAGAACCGTTAATTAACTATGAAAAGGATCTGATTTTGTCATAATTTATTACGTTTCAGGATATCCTGCAGTACATTTTTTTAATTTGTTTACCTTTTTGCTAATGAAATTTCATTTATATTTTTAATACATAAGCTTAGTATAATTCAATATAATTTAAAGTCCAAAATCTTAAGGAAAAAGCTTGTTAACAGCAGTGTCCTCACAAAGCGGAAATCCTCCGAAAGTGGGAAAATACCTACTCAATGAGTGTAAAGTACTTTTTAAATATATGGTAAAATATATTACCTTTACCATAGAAGCAGGATAAGGATAATTTTTCACTTAAAATAAGTTCTGTTTAACTTGTTGTTAGAAAATATTTTCTTATTTTTAGGGAGCTAACTTCTAGTTTTAAGTAAAAAAATTATCTAATGAACTTAAATAAAATAAAATTTTTCTTAAAATCAAGGAAACATTTCCTGACTAACAGTATAATTTAAGCTGATGTATGAACTAATTAGGAGGGACTGTTTTCTAATAAAAGTTTACTTCTCAAAAGTATCATTTTTCTGTAATTTAGACATTTTTACCAAATTTTAAGTAAATTTTGTTTCTTAATTTGAAGAAAAATTTTATTAAATATTGGTAAAAAGTATCTTTGGCGCAGTTTTCATTTCAATTTTTCCTCTAAATATGTAAGTTAATTTTTCTAAATTCTAGTTCATTTTCTTTTTGAGTGTATAACATATCAAAAAATATTTCTTATATTTACCCTTATATTTAATCATATATAATTATATCTCATGCTGCATTAAAAAATTATTTTATTATTATATCGTAAATATGTGGTGGCATATATAAATATATATGGTTCTGTATAAGCCATAAAAAAGTATATAAGTATAATTTAATTAAATTTAATAAGTATAATTTAACATAGTGTTATATAAATATATAAAGCATATAAAATTCAATCATTATATAACTAGATGTTATTATATGTATATGACATAATATATATTTATTTAAAAAAAATCATATAATATATAATTATATATGGTTATGTATACCGGTACATGTGTTTATATATAATAATATAAAGGGTGTCCCAAGAAGAACGCAATTTTTAAATTTTAAATAAAACACAGATATTTAAAAAAAAATCGTGAAACTTTATTATATCGTAAAGTAGACAGAATGAGGTTATGTATGGAACAATATATCGTGCAGATGGCCACCGCGGCTTTGCTGGCATGCACGCGATCTTTTAATGAAATTTTCAATGACCGTTTTGCATGAATGCTGCGGTATTTCATTAATGCAGCGTCCAATTTCCTCTTTTAAGGCTTGAGTCGTCGTCGGTTTATTCGCGTAAACCATCGCTTTCAAAAAACCCCAAAGAAAAAAATCTAATGGTGTTAAATCGCACGATCTAGGCGGCCAATTCTGATCTCCAAAACGCGAAATAACATGAGCGGGAAATGACTGATGCAGCAATTGAATTGTTTCTCTGGCTGTATGACATGTGGCGCCATCTTGTTGGAACCACATGCCCTCCACATTCATTTCTTCAATTCTAGGCAAGAAAAAACTGGTTATCATTTCACGATACCGAACACCATTGACTGTTTGCGCTTGACCTGCCTCATTTTCATAAAAAAAAGGTCCAATGATTCCTCCAGCCCAAAAACCACACCACACAGTGACACGTTGAGCATGCATTTGCTTCTCGTGAATCACTCGAGGATTTTCCTCACCCCAAATGCGACAATTCTGCCTATTGACGAAGCCATCAAGAGGAAAATGGGCCTCGTCACTGAAGATGATTTTATCGGCAAAATCAGCATTTTCATGTTGTCTCTTCAATACCCAATTAACGAACTCCCTTCGCTGTCCATGGTCAGCTGGCTTCAGTTCCTGAGTCAATTGAACTTTGTATGCATGAAGATGCAATTCGCTGCGAAGTGGATTTGGAGACACCAATTTGCTGAGCTCGGTGTCGAATTGAAGTGGATGGAGTTTGAGCGACATCATCACGTACAGCTGCGACATTTTCGGTCGATCGACCTGGTCGATGGCGCGTTGTTGTCTTTACATCACTAACAGACCCAGTTTCGGCAAATTTATCCATTAATCTCTTTACAGTTCACTCTTTTGGAGCATTATTGTGACCCCAAATTGATCGCAATTTGCGAACTGTAGCCGCAAAACTTTCACCATTTTGGTAAAACAATTTCACAATGAGAATGCGTTGTTCATTCGTGTAGCGCTCCATTTTTACTAACCTCGTACCTTCTACTAGCAAACAATAACAATTGTTCAAATGTCAAACAATGACACTTCGAATGTTGCCAGATTTAAAAGTTGCGTTCTTCTTGGGACACCCTTTATTATTAGATAAAATCACATATGATTATATATAAACTATTTTACTTGGGTAATGAAATATAAGTTTTAATTAAATGACAGAAATTTTATTGGTGAAATATAAAACAATCTAAATAAAAAAAATAAATAAAATAAATAAAATGTTGTGTAAAGAAGATATCAAATTACTTTAGTTTTTTGTTTGATGCAGTAAAACTTAATCTTTTATCCTTCAACATCCTTTGTAATGTAATTTTGTTGTTGTTGCTGCTATTTTTGTTTTTGCTGTGAATGATGAGTGAAGGTATAAATAAATTTGATGTTGTACTTAATAGTCCTCAATGTAGTTTATGACAATATTTCATTTTATCATCATTACACATGGCAAAGTACAATGGGTCAAGGGTGAAATAGTTGAGAAGAAAAAAAAACCCATATAGCAAAGTTTTTTTATAATAGTCAGTTCTCTAATGATATGTAACTTTTTTGATCATTAAAATGTTTAATGGAAAACAAATAAAACAAAAGTTTTATTAAGAAACCCGGTATGAAACTATATGAGAGTCTATAAGAAACTGATTTTTGTCCATAAGTGTAACCTATATCCAATTTTTGGTCGTGAGTTGATTGTAAAGAGTATCTTCACATTCGAGTTCTCTTTTTCAGCCTAATTATTATAATTTGTAAATATTGAGCTAGTAAACTACTTTTTATTCGTATTTGTAAAACCCTGAGAAATCGTTGCCATGTATATGATTTTATTTCTTCAAAAAATTAAAATTTTTCCGAATTTTATCTCATAGCACATCTGTAAGACGAGCATCATCATGTTTAGCAGAATACTGACACATCAATAAAAGTTATTCCTTACAGTTTCTTTTTTTCCCAATCTGGGGAAATTATTTTTTTTTTTTGGTTTTTCTTTATATGTAGCTTTTGTAAGAGTTTTTTTTTTTATTATTTGTTAGATAAAATGGTTGTAGCATGTTAAAAAAAAAAAAACCAAAAACTACACACATATATTTATATCGACAAAAAAAAAAAACACTTGTAAGTACATGTGTTTAAAACTTCCGTTTTTTTAGAGTGAATGTATGTAATTGTACACTATGGTAAAAAAATTTTATACATATGCTAGCGAAAATTTTAATATTTTCCGACAATAATAAAAACATGAGATTTTTTATAATATATTTGTATAAATATATTTCCAGTGGGGCCGATTAAAAATAGTTTGTATATAATCCAGCCATTCTTTGCCCGCTGATTCGATTTTCATGAAACTTCCCACAGTCATAGACAAAATAATTAAGAGTTTAAGTTTTGACAATGGACCACCTTAGGCATGCATGAATGCTTACAAATTTTCTATTTTGTCAATATTTTTGACAGTTTGTCAATTACATTTAAATTTTCACAAGCACTTGCATATTCGTTATTTTAAATATTTATCCCCAAAAACATTAAATGTTTTATAAAGATATTTGATTTTAATATATTTTTCAGGCTTATAATGACATTCTTTAAAAGTTGAAAAATTAAAAAAATAGAATTTTTAAACGAGTTTAAAAAAAAATTATTAAAATTCGTTTGCCTTCAGATTAAAAGTTTATTTACGAAAGCCTTTAGCATTTGTGTTTTTATAATATCAATGTTATTCTCTAAAAATTATACACATCAACAATAAAACATCACTATGTTATTTAGAACTATTTTAATTTTTTTTTTAAATCTTCATTTACATAACCGAGCCATAAGGGCCTTATGTGGTTAATTAAGGCTACTATCTAAAGAACAAACTTCTAGATAAATCATATAATTACAAATTACATCCTAAATCCCTAACTGAGCACTAGCAACAAAGACTATCGGCTCGTTGTAGCGAAAACAAACCAGAGCCTCTGGTGGGAATCGAACCCACGACCCTCGCACTGATAAACTAGCACGCTACCAACTAGCCTACCGGGGCGCTCAGTGTAAAAATGGTGCAAATTATTTAAAAATAGTCAAATATTTATTTTCACAAGCACTTGCTTGTGAATAATATTTTGAATAATATTAACACTCTTCAAATCTATGACGGGTAACTTATTTTAAAAATAAGCAAGGATAAACATTAACCACAGATATTTACATATAAATTTGACATTTACAACTATGATTAAGTACTAAACCTTAGTTATTTTGAAACAAGTTATAAGGTTTGAGTAATTTGTGTTAATTTTTAACTTACAATTTACCAGATTTTCATTTTTAAAATCGTTGATATCAATTTAAAAAGTATAAAATTTATTATTATAAAAATTACAAGAACTTTGAAGAAAGTAATTAAAGAAATAAGGTCCGACTACTGAATGTCCCCTTATAATTTAACCAACAGTGAAATTTATACAACAGCTACAACAAATGTGTCAGTTAAATTCTCGGGTAGAAGCTCCGGGACGTTGTGGAAATGGTGTTAAGGGCCGATTACTAATGTCCTGTTAAAATTTAAATTCAAAATTGAAAATTTATTTGGAAACATCAAAAGATTTAATTTTTCACTAAACGCTAAGAACTGCTTTATATGCAATGAAAATGGATCATATAAGAAAACTTCCTTCCCCTTTGTAAAAATCATTGGTTCCGATGCAAATTTTCACAGCACTGGAATTAAAATCACGGCTTCTTTTTCTCTTTTTTTGCTACTTTTTTTTTTGCTCGGTATGGATAAAACCATTAGGCCAAAAAACTCCATCACGCTCCAACAGGAGAGATAGATGAAAGGCACTGAAAGACAGGAGAGGTCTTTCAAATATGGCAACACTGTAATTGCGCGAGACATTAAATCTTAGAATAGTTTTTTTTTGCTCGTCATTTGATGGTGAGTTGGCGAACTTGTTATTTTACTTCGAAGAGGTTAAGTGGGTCCATATTAAATAGTTGGGGAATTGAACTAAGTAAATATGGATTGTATATAATAAATCAAGCTTTGCCCCCCCCCAATCATAACAAGAAAACTATCAGAGCCAGATATAGAGCTTTTCTGATGGGTCTTATCTTTAATTTTATATAAAGTCTAGCTTTTGCTTCCCTAAATCAATCAAATAAGTTCGGGATCCAAATATTGGACGTTCATGTTAAGTTTTTATCTATAATATATATTATTTACGGGACCGAATAAGGACAGGACCAAAGGTTAGCCTTTTCTGCAATTTTCCAATTTATAATTTTATTTTAAAATCAATTGAACTAAAAACAAGTTAAACACAAAAATTTTAACCTTTTGTGCCCCTGAATCTTATCAACAAAAAAGTGGGGAAAAAGGTTGGTATATACTAATGTCCAATCTTTTGTATACTATTATTTAATTAACCAATTGAACTAAATGCAGTCTTATAAATAAAATTCAACCTTTCGACCCCTTTAATATTAACATAAGAAAATTCCGGGGACCATAGGTTGGCGTTTTGTAGCATTATCTATACCAAAATACAATTTAAAAAATTTCATATAAAAAATTTAATGGGTTTAGAAGGAAATCGACAAAAAAAAACTAGTTGAACACAAACAAATTTAACCTTTGGCCCTCCTGAGTCTTAAGAACAAAAAAGGTTGGCCTTGGATAATATTTTCCAATCCATAATATTGTTTAATAAGCCTGCTAAACTTAATGCAGGTTTATATACAAAACCGCCAAAGCTTGGCGGTTTGTAACATTATTTGTACCAAAATACGATTTCACTAATTTCATATGAAAAAATTAATGGGTTTTTGAATAAAATTGACAAAAAACATCTTGAACACAAAAAGTTTAACCTTTGGCCCCTCTGAGTCTTATGAACAAAAAAGTTAGAAGATCAAAGATTGGCCTTTGATAATATTTTCCAATTCATAATATTGTTTAATAAGCCTGTTGAACTAAATACAGGTTTATATACAAAACTCAAACTTTGGCCCCCCTCAGTCTTAACACAAAAAGTTTTAGGGGGCCAAAGCTTGGCGTTTTGTAACATTATTTATACCAAAATACCATTTAACTCGTTTCATATGCAAACTTTAATGGGTGTAGAAGAAAATTGACAAAAAAAAAAGTTGAACACAAAAAATTTTACCTGTGGCCCCATGAGTCTTAAGAAACAATAGTAAGAGGACTAAAGATTGACCTTTTCTGATAGTTTAGCTAATTGAATTAAATGCAGACTTATGTAGAAAATTCAAACTTTGGCCCCCTTAATGCTAAGAAAGAAAAATTTATGGGGCCAAAGATTGGCATTTTGTAGCATTATCTATATTAAATTACCATTTAATTAATTTCATACGAAAGATTTGCGTTTGGAAGAAAGTTTTTGTGTATTTTGTATTTCTGTATAATTTAGATATTTATGAAATTAAAATAACTCTACCTTAAAATTAAATATTGTGAGGGTAGGTAAAACAAAACCTAATGGTTTTAATAATTTTGTATATAAAAAAACCTAACATTTTTGGTTAAAATAAAATTAATTAATGAAAATATTTAAAAACAACGTATATTTAAAATTTTTCCATAAGCTATAAAAAGAAAAACATTGTGATGAGATAGAGCAGCAAACCCCAGATGGGTTGTATTACAATTTGGTTTATTTGCAGTTGCAGCAATTTTAATTAGAAAATTTAACTTGAAATTTTCTTAAAATGAAATTCATATGAAAGGCATGACAACATATAAATCAATTTGATTACTCATCATGACAGTCAATTTCTTGTGCATAGTATATAAAATAAGTTTTATTATTGTAGATATATATTTTTTGCAAAGTTATTGTTAAATGTATGAGTTTTAGTTTTGTATCATTGCCAACAAAAATTTTAAGTTTTTTAAATTTGACCTTATGACACGTAGCCAATCGATTTCACAACAGCAAAAAAAGGAAGCTGCTTCATTGCTGTTGATGTATTTTTTGTTTTGTTTTGCTTTCTGTTTGTTGCTACTGGTAATTTTTTCTGCTATTTTATGCAATCAATTTTGTTAAATAACCATAAAAAACAGCAACATTGGAGGAGTTAAAATGAAAAAAAAGCAGAAGTAGTTGTAGTAGATGGAGTATTTTTAGATTTTGTTTTGATACAAAAACAACCCACAAAGCAATCACCACAAAAATATATATTTTTTTTTGTTTAAAATTTATACGTTTTCCAAGTTGTTTTAATTTTTGCCACAAAATACACGTTTTTGGTTCTATGTTTTTTTTTTATTATTTTTCCGTTATCAAAGTTTATCAAAATTTTAATTTTTTTCTTTCTTATGGTCATGTATTTTTTATGAAGGGTTTAAATAAAAAAAAAAGTTTTAACCATATTTTTTTTTGTACTTTTAAGTTTAATGTGTGTTTTTTTATACAAAGAAAAAGCAATAGAAAAATTGCGTAGGTTTGGTGATATTTACTTTTTTATGTTTTGTATAATGTAATAGAAAATATTTAAAAAAATTATTGTCATTAAGTTGTTTTTTTTCCAATAAAATTTTATTACCTCAATGACCACTAAGGATTTTTTTGTTTATTGTTATTAACGAAAGTTTTTCAACACAATTTTTTTTTACAATTTTTTTTTAGTTTTTCAATTAAGTTTATTTGTAAATGCTGCTAGTTTTTTTCTCCCCCTCCCCAAACTTCTGCCTTTCAACTTGATTTTTTTTCCACAGTAACTGTGTGTTATTTATTCATTCAACATCTGTGGGCATTTTATAAATCATTACAAAAATGTGGCATAATTTTAGGGTTGGGGGAAATGAACAATGCGGTTTTAAGAGCTCTTTTAGTAAATGCTGTTTAAGTGTCCTTTGGTTTTACTACTTTAATCATAGAAATAGGTGTGATTTGAACAAGTTTTAAATAGCCATAACTAAAGTGAGTGTTATTGTTAAAAATTATACTATTTTTATGAAAAGCTTTTAAATAAAAGTGGTTTTTATAAAATTTGTGTTCATTACATATTTAATGAAAATTAATTTGTAATTTTTTTTGTATTAATAATTAAGTGCTTATAAAAAAAATTATAATTTTAATGTAATATTTATACAATACAAATTATATAATGTAATATTTATCCCCTACAGCATTATGTGGTCAGGGCATAATGGTTTTTTGCTGTTATTTGTAATAACCCACCGAACGACTTAATTAGCATTTTGGAATTTGACTGGTTTTTGGTGTTTGTGTTAAGTCTTGGATTTTGGTGTGTTGTGACATACGAGGGCGGATCAATAAGTCTGTGACTTTTTGAATGGAACACAGTTAAAAAAAAAAATATATATTTTTCCTTTTAGCTCAATAGTCCAACGTTTCTCCAATTTTTGTATCCCTTTCAAAAAATAGGATTTTTCGAGGTGCATAAAATAGGCATTTGTTTGATCAATAATTTCATCGTTGGAGCTAAATCTCTTTCCACTGAGCCATTTCTTTAGGTTTGGAAGTAGGAAATAGTCACTGGGGGCTAAATCCGGAGAATATGGCGAATGAGATGGCAATTCGTAGTCTACTTCATGGATTTTTGCCATGGAAACTAAGCTGTCACACGATTTCGTTGGTGGTCGATTGTGATCAAATGCGGCAGCCATCTTGCGGACAGCTTTCTCATACCCAAGTGATCGTTCAAAATTGAAACCACCAGAACGTTCGGCATCTTCCGTGCTTGTAAGGCCACAACGAAAGTCAGTAAACCACTTTTTTACCATTGAAATCGACGGTGAAGAGTACAAATAGTATTTATCAAGCTTTTCCTTGGTTTAATTGACGTTTTTTTTTTCGCAAAAATTAATATTTAATGAGCACTCGAAATTCACTTTTTTCCATTTAAAAAAAAAAAAATCCACGAGGTTGTATGTTTTGAACAGCTGTTAAACGCAAAGTAAATGACGGAACTTGCTCAAAATTTGACAGTAGTCTATTAACTTAATGGGAGCAGTGTTGCATTTCTTATAACTACGAGGCAAATTCGAAAAGTCGCGGACTTATTCATTCTTTTACATTCTTTTTTTTTATAATCTTATATTGTGCCATATATAACCACATATAGTTTTATATAGTTAGATAGGTTTTATATGATTAGATATGGTACATATTATATCATGTAAAATTATATAAAACACTATATATTACAAAATATGGCTTCTACAGGACCATATATTCTTATATATGTCTTACACAGAACCATATATATACTTATATATGTCTTATACAGAGCCATATATATTTATATCTATGTACTATCACATATTTGATATATAGGAAATATTTTTTGATATGGTATAAGATATAATTGCACACACCCAGAGAAAATATTGGATGCAATTCGATCAAAACCATTAACATTTATTTGTGAGGATTTAATTTTATTTGGAATAACCTAAAATCCATTAATAAAGCAAAAACATTGTATTGGGAACTAAAAAAAGGGAAAAGTAGCCAAAAATCAATCCTGTTGTTTAATTACCCAGCAAAAATAAATGGAAGTGATTCTTAAGGAATTAATTTTTCATTGATTCTAAAGTATCGTTTAGTTCTGATTTTTCTCTTCTAAGGAAGTTCTTTTTCACAACTTATAAAAATGTGATTTTTAATGAAATTAAACACTTTTCAAATCTATGACGCTACAAAAAGTAAAAAATTTATTGTAGTAAAAGTTGCAAGCATTTCGAATAGAGATAAATAAGGACCGATTGCTGAATTTCCCGCTAAAATTTAACGAACAGTAAAACTCAAACTTTGTATAGGAAACAACAACAAATGTGTCGATTAAATTCCGAGGTAGAAGCTAACGGGAGATTATGCAACTGAGGCTTAGGCTCGATTACTAATGTCCTGTAGAAATCTAAATTACAAATTCAAAATTTATTTGGGAAGAACAAAAGATTTAATTTTTCACTAAACCATAAAAAGGGCTTTAGATGCAATGAAAAAGGATCATAAAAGAAAACTTCCACCCTATGACACCCCTATGTAAAAATCATTGGTTCCGATCCAAATTTTCACAACACCGGAATCAAAATCACTGCTTCTTTTTCTCTTCTTTTGATACTTTTTTTTTTTGCTGGGTATTGGTAGTATATGTGTGCGGTGGAAGCAACCATTTATTTAGTAAATATATTCGTAATTTGGTACAATCTATCAAATTTATTAAAAAATTGTCGATATTCAAAAGTGGTAACTACAAGTACGGTTATTCTGATAAAATATATTATTCAATTAGGGTTTCAGTAGAAGCAACCGAATTGTGGATTGTATTGATTACATACGTCAATAATGATTGGTATTGATAAACAAATTTTATACTAATATTTCTTTTCCTTACAATTTGTTTAAATTCAAAATCAGCAATAAAAATTTAAAAGTGTTTGTGGTGTAGTTGGTAGTGAGGTAGATGAGTACTAAAAATTTCCGAGTTTAAATCCCGGAAAATGCAAACATTTAAAAAAATATATTTTTTTAATTAAAATAAAATATTCAAATGTTTAAATGGCAAATATATTAAAGAAAATTAAAATTAGATGTGGTGCAGTAAGCATGAGTATGAGCTATGTATCTGAATGCTCAGGTTCGATACCGGAAAAATCTAAAATATTTATGTAGAATATAAATGTTAAATTAGACAACTGAATATTGGCTTTTACAACTATAAAAATAATTTAATATGAAGATAGTTTTCGTAACCGCCAGAATTCGGTTGGCAACAAATTCGGTGGCCACAACTGATACTGCTGGGTGTATTATTGAATAAATTGCCTCATTTCAAAATATATGATATAAGATATAATTATTTATTATATAATATTTAACAACAAATTTGAGATATTGTTATATATGATTTCATATAAAGAGTATTGGATTACTTATCCCAGCCAGGTCAGAAAATATTTTTTTGTGTTTTAATTTATTTTTATTTTCTTATTAATATTTTTACAAAACTATAAAATTTTAACCTATATCGGCACAAAAAAACTCAAAAATTTGTTGAGTTATTTAAGACATAATTAGATGTATGGTTTAACACTTAGAAAAAAGTAAAAAAAGAAAAAAAAATTGTAAACTGTTTTCAATCCCACTTTACTATTATTGTACTGATTTTTAGTAAACAAATTATTATTTGGTAAATTTTTTTGCTATTTACATTTTAAAAATTACAGAATTTTTACAGACTATTTACAAATTTTTGTTGCTAATTTCATTCAATCATTTAACAAATTTTTTACAACAAAAATTAGCAATTAAAAACAAAATGATAAATTCGTTTATGTTTTTACTATTTTTTAAGCCTTTGATTTTTAGTTTTATTTAACAATTGAGTTTAATTGTGCATTTTAATAATTTTAATAAATTAAAATTTTGCTATATTTTATGATTCGTTGAGTTTACAGCAATTTACCAAAATTTAGTAACGCTTATTTATTTTTTATACTAATTTGATAGTATCACTCAGGATATTACGTAGTTTACTGTTTGTAGTTTCATAAAAAAGTTTTCCGTTCCATTCAAAAATAAAGGAACATACATTTATTTTTCAAACAAATATCTATATTAACTTTTTTATACATTTATTCCAAATAATTTACTATCATTTACCGATTTTTTCCATTTGATTGAAATTTAATAAAAATTTACGCACAAAACGGAAATTTGTGGTTTATTTGTGTCCGTAACAGTTATTACAAATTTTAATTTTGTTTGCTGTCTGTTTAAAAAAATATTCACAAAATTTCAATTAGTTTTTTTTTTTTTGATTTAATTGGTTTTATATGTACAAAATTTTTTCAATTCAAATTACAGAACTTCATAAACACACATACATACACAAACACAGTCACACAAAAAGTATCTATGGCTATGCTTACATACATTTTGTATATTAAAAAAAAAAAACAAAAAAAGAAACAATTTAAAATAAATGATAAAATCATAAATAACAAAAGGCATTTAATTAAATGAAAATTAAGTAGACCGGTTTTTAAATGAAATATCATTTCTTTTAAATGACATTTTCTGTTATTTTAACATACAAACTATTTTAAGTGTAATGATACTAAATACATTTTTTTGCTGATTTTTGCAAATAGATTTTAAATTCCACTTTGCAAACAGTTTACTAAAATTTAGTAGCTGCTACTAATTTTTTCTCATAATTTCATTGTACTACACGTCAGCAGACATGTGTTGCTAAGATTGCTAAATTTCCCGTTATAACAGCAAATTTTCAGGTGCTATTATAGACTTTTTTTGGTGAGTGTATATAAATGATTTTAAATCTCAGCCATGCAAATAAAAAAGAAAAATTTGTTTGGGTTTTATTTTATTTTCTCATTAATATTTTTTTCACCAATTTCTGGGCAACAATATTGTGATATTGTAGGATATAATTTATTTATGATAACTTTTTTCCAAAATTACAAGGGTTCTGACAATGGATTCTGTTAGAGAAGACAAACAATATACGCGTGTGGGCGTTTTGAAAGAGGACATCCCTTTGGCCTGTTCGTGCAGCATATCGGTATATAAAATAATGTGTTTTTTTTACATCTGAGGTGTAAGGTATATTCAGCAACTTTGTAGAAAATATTAACACAAATATTTTTGTGGAACATATTAACCCTCTAACTACCGCACACCTTTAAGAAGAGAGAGGGCAGGAATGAAATATTATACAAAAATATTGTCAATAAAATTATACCACATATGTGAGAACACACCAAAGCCCAGAACTTAACATAAACAATATTTTATGAAGATCGTACCAAAAATCTCACTAGAAATCTGATAAGCAATCTTGCATAAAAAATACATAGAAAAATACTTAAAAACTGTAGTAATTTTGATAATTACTTTTCTTAATTCAAGTTTCAAACACACCTCGTATCTAGATTATTTCAAAATATTTCAAACACCATGACTTAACTAATACACTTGTTGGCTGTAATAGAGCATTTTCAAAAGTATTAATAACTTTTCTCTGTTTTATTCTCTACTTTTATAAATATTTGTTTTATATTTTTGCAATTTATTTTTGTGTATTGCTCTTTTATGAAAATTAAAATGTAGAGAAATCAATATGTACAAATTACTTAATGTTTGATTTTTATGGAATTATGAGTTTGACCTTAATATCAATGTTACATTTACAAATATTAAAATAATTTAAATTATTTAAAATTGTTTGTTTATATTTTTTTATACATTAAGATCATTTTTCAATGCAAAAAAAAATCAATTACTGTTATAATTGATATTTATTTATTTTCACTTCAACTTTTTAATCATTAATATTATTATTTTCGTATTTCACACGAACTTTAATGGAAAAAAACACAATAATAATAAACTCAAGGTATAATTGTTTCACTAAAAAAAATAATAGTCTTGTGTAATAAATTTGGTGAAAAAAAATTGGTTTAAAATTTTGCTTGAAATTCATTATAGTGGAAATCCTTTTTTTTCACAAAAAAACCTGAACAATTTACTATGCTTTAGGTAGAAAGTTAATTAAAATGGTAATTGATTTAAACAATTGTGCATAAAAATGGAAATGAATAAAACACTGATCTACAAAATGGGGGGAAAAAGCTGATTTGAAATCTGTTTTTATTTTTTTTTTTTAATTTTTAAAACACTGTACAAGACACAGCCGAACAAAAAATGTTTTCTGTTCTTATTTCCACAAACAAATTAATTTATGATTTCAATTTTAATAAACTTTAAACACCCAGTGCGTATGATTTATATTAAATTTTAAAAATTACTCAAACTCTGGTGGTGTTAGTGTTTGCTTGAAATTCAAGAAGTTTATAGTATTTTTCTTGTTTTATTTAAATTGAATGAGTGCCATTGACATTTAAAATATACAAAAAATATTAGATTTAGATAAATGTTCAAAATTTGTTAAACAAACAAATATTTTTAAATTTAATAAAATAAAAAAAAAAATAAAATAATGGAAAATTATTTATAAAAATTCAAATATATAAAATCAATTAAAAAAAATATTTATTGGTGATAGCAGATATAACAATATGATATGATAATAAATGTAAGTGTAACAGAATACATAGAAAAAAACAATAAAAAATTTTACTGGAATTCAAGTATACATCAATTTTAATTCCAGTCGTATTTTCCAATTTCAAGCCTTGATTTACATGTAGATAACACTGCAATTCAGTAGCATTTTCCAGCATAATGGAAACTTGAATTCCAGTCGAACATAACACAGTAAATGAAGACTTGAACTGAAAGTCAATTAAAGTTCAAAGAGCATACTAAAAACTCTTGTATTCAAGCGCTATTTTCAAGCTTAAAACAAGCCAATTAAAACACCATTCAAAATATATGTTGTCCAATATATTTCCAGCCTCGGATTGATTCTGAGCTAAGGAGAAATGACAATGTTTGAAAAGGTTTAGATTCAAATGCAACTTACTTACAATTTTTTCTGTTTACAATCCATAAAATAAATTCATATTTCCTTTAAATCTATACACTCACAAATAAAGTCTGTAATAACAACTGAAAATTTTGTTGCTATTACGGAAAATTTGGGTAATTTGGGCCCATGTCTGCTGACGTGTAGTACAATGAAATTAGTAGGAAAAATTAGTAGCCGCTACTAAATGTTAGTAAACTTTTTGGAAAGTAGAATTTGAAATCGGTTCTCTAAAACCAGCAAAAAAAATTTACTAAATATTATTAATATTAGTTCAATAAAATTTCGAATGTCTTTTTTTGACTTTTTGAATGAAACACAGTTTTTTTTTTGCAAAAAAAAAAAAAATTATTTTTCAACATAATCTCCTTTTAGCTCAATACACTTAGTCCAACGTTTCTCCAATTTTTGTATCCCTTCCAAAAAAATAGGACTTTTCGAGGCCCATAAAATAGGCATTTGTTTGATCAATAATTTCATCTTTGGAGCTAAATATCTTTCCACCGCGCCACTTCTTAAGGTTTGGAAATAGGAAATAGTCAATGGGGGCTAAATCAGAAGAATAAGGCGAACGAGGGGGTAATTCGTAGCCTACTTTATGGATTTTTGCCATGGAAACTAAGCTGTCACACGATCTCGTTGGTTGTCGATTGTGAGCAAAAGCGGCAGCCATCTTGCAGAAAGCTTTCTCATACCCAAGTGATCGTTCAAAATTGAAACCACTGAGCCATGTGAATTGCCTATGTCTTCCACAATCTATCGCACATTCAATCTCCGATCGGCCAACACCATATCGTCAATTTTTTCAATTGTTTTGGGTATAGAGACCTCAACTGGGCGTCCAGAACATTCGGTATCTTTCGTGGTTGTAAGGCCACAACGAAAGTCAGTAAACCACTTTTTTTACTATTGAAATCGATGGTGCAGAGTCCCCATGGTATTTATCAAGCTTTTCCTTGGTTTGATTGACGGTTTTTTTCGTAAAAAAAAATTTTATGAGCACTCGAAATTCACTTTTTTCCATTAAAATAAAAAAAAAGCCACGAGGTTGTATGTTTTGAACAGTTGTTGAACGCAAAGTAAATGACGGAACTTGCTCAATATTTGAGCAAAGTTCATTAAAATAAGCTCTAATTTACATTTTTTTTTTAATTATAGTGAATTAAACTCAATGAATTGTAAAATATAGAAAAAATTTGAATTTATTAAAAAAATTATTAAAAGTTCACAAATAAACTGAATTATTTTTAAATACTTTATTTTTAAAAATTAAAAAAAAAATTACAAATTTACATTTTTGATTTTATTTATTTTTTTTTGTAAAAAATATTTTAGACAAAAATAAAAATAGTAAAAATATTAACGAATTTATCATTTTGCTTTAATTTGCAAATTTTTGTATTGAAAGATATTTTTACAGTAAATTATTTTAGACTTGTTGGCTGATTTTTTTAACTATTTTAAGTGGATGTCCTATTTTTGACCATGAATCGGTTTTCAAAAGTATCTTCACTTCCGATCCCTTTCTTTCAACTTATATAACATTTTAAGGCAACTTAAGGTTGAAAGTATAAATTTTAATAATTAGAAAGAAAATTTCCTTCAATATCCAATTTTTTAAAATTATTAATTTCTTTTTACTAATATTAGCAAATCGGGTTTCAAAAATTTGTAAAAGGATTTCTGAAATTAGCAACAAAAATTTGTAAATATTCTTTAAAAATTCAGTTATTTGTATATAGCAAAAAAATTTACTAAATTATTTTTTTTTTACAAAAAATCATTACAAAATTAGTAAAGTGGGATTGAAAACTGTTTACAAAATTTTACTAACTTTTTTTCTGAGTGTACAAAAATTGTTTACATTTTTTTTCAACAGTATTGACAAAAAAAAAAATATGAATTTTTTCCGGGGAAAAAATCACTTAAAATAAAGTTTAATTCAAGCAATTTTTAAAGAACTTGATTTTTGTTTTTGATATTTATTACAAACCTTTCAGTTATTAAAAATATTTGTTTATATTCAAATTCCATTTAAAACAATTTAAATTTCAAATGTTTGTAAAATTCAATAAATAAGTTTGCCGAAAATAAAGATGAATTCCAATTCTGTTTTCCTTGCTTTAAAAAATAACTTTGAAGTAAAAGATTTATGAATACCTTATATAATTGCTCCAATGATCAGCAGTTTTAACTTTGTTTTAATATAATATATCATTTTTTTCCTCTTCTAATGTATATTGACCCTAAATCTTATAATATTTTGTTATAATTTCAGCTTTAAAAATGCCCACAAACGATAGCCTGCATGATTTTAATAACATCATACTGGACAGTTATGATAATACACATCCGGAATTTGATAATTCCACCGAAAGAGACGTGATAGCAGCAGTGGGTACAACAGCTCGTTTACATTGTCGTGTGAAAAACTTGGGAGATCGTGCTGTCTCATGGATACGAAAACGAGATTTGCACATACTCACCATAGGCATAATGACATACACAAATGATCAAAGGTTTCTAGCACGTCACATAGACAATTCCGATGAATGGATATTAAAAATAGTTTCAGTGCAACCGCGTGATGCGGGCGTTTATGAGTGTCAAGTGTCGGTAGAACCAAAAATAAGTCAAGCTTATAAATTAATGGTAGTTAGTAAGTATTTCCACTCATTTTTGTTTTACAAATTAAATTCCAATGACATTTAAATACAAATATAAAAAATCTGCCAACAGCTTCTAAAGCACAAATTCTTGCCAACCGTGAATTGTTTGTACAAAGTGGTAGTGACATAAATTTAACCTGCATTGCACCACAGGCACCGGGTCCCTACACTCACATGTTGTGGTTTAAAGACAGTGAACTAATCAACGACTCAACACGAGGCGGTATACGCGTAGTGTCGGAACAACAAATGAAAACTAGTAATTTAGTGATTTCACGTGTTACACATACTGATTCGGGGAATTATACATGTGCGGCAGACAATTCAAGTAAGTTAAAGAGATAAACAAAAAACAAAGAAGTAAAGTGAAAGATAAAAATAACAGCATATGCCAAAAAAACCCCCAGCAAAATTATATTGTTAAGAAGTTAGAAACACGCAAAGAAAAATCATGGTTGGGGCAATCATATTCGAAGAGCATCATATATTTTTGGATTTATGGTTGTGCCAACCATGGTCGTACTATAAAATGGTTATCATATTATGATAATAAACTTAACATATTTTTACCATAATATGATCCCTGCAGTTATATTATGATTCAAAAATTACCATATTATTGTCCTTAATAAACATGTTATTTTGAATTTATCGTAATATGATTGCACGTAATCATAGTATGCTCAAAATTTAATATATTATTGTCCCTCATAACTATATTATGATTCCTGAATTACCATTAAATGATCCATAATGTAAGAAAATTTCTTAAAGGAAAAGTTCTTAGAAACCATGAAAAAGCTCTTTAAATTTAGGAATATTTCCTTTAGAAATGTTTTTTCTAAAACAAATTATATTAAGGACTTTTTGAAAAAAAATTGTTAAGGAAAATATCATAGATTCTAAGAACTTTTCTATCAAGAAAACTTTGATTCTGTGGACTTTTTTTAAGAAAACTACTTAAAACTTTTTTTTTTTAAATTCTAATGACTTTTTGTAATTAAAAATCATAGACATTTTTAAGATTTTTTTAGAAATTTTTCTTTAAGAAAAAGTCTTTAGAATCTAGAAATATTTCTACTATAGAAAGTCCTTAGAATCTAAGTATTTTCTTCAGAATCAATGTGTTTTTCTTTCAAAGAAAGGCCTTAGAATCTAAGAAACAGTTTGGAGAATCTGAGAATTTTAGTTTTAGGAAAAGTCCATAGAATATTAAAATGTTTTTATCAGATAAATTTATAAATATCTATTATTTTGTTTAAGAAACCTCTTCATACAAAAAAAAAAAAAAAAATCATGTGTTCTACGGACTTTTTCATATAAAAAATATTTTTTTAATATTTTGGGAACTTTTTACAAGAAATGAATTAATAAACATATTTAAAATAAATCTAATTGTTTTTATTAAAAAGAAATAAAATATATAAAATTTTTTAATAGAATCTTTTTGACAATGAATTGTCTAAATAATATTATATGTATAGGGAATTTTTGAAAAACCTCTTTAAAAAAAAAATCTTCTAAAGCTAAAAGAAAATGAACTGGATCTTAATGGGTCAATTGATGAAATATTTTAATGACATGTGAAAGATATTTTCCAGATTTGTCCAGATTTAGTAAACAATATATGATTGTTTTTTAAGACATTTTGTAGTAAAAAGAAACTGACTTAACTGATCAAATTTTGGTTTTTATGAAAACAAGACAATATTATGACTGTAAATATTTTATTTGATTTATAATTATTTATTGCATTTTATCGTTGCATAATTATCATATTTTTTCACAGTCAGAATTTTTGTAACCACAGTATGGTTACAGCCAATCATGATATAAAATAGAAGGTGACAATCATAAAATAGTAAGATATTTACTAAATAATGATGGTAGCGACCATGTTTTAAAAGAAATATAGGATTTTAGTATACCAGAATTTTAAAAATAATATGAATGAGTTTTTTTCGTTGAGGAGGGGCAATTATTTTTATATATTGCATTCTGCACATTGTTTAATGTCTGTCTGTCCGCCTATCTGTCTATCCTTCTCTATGTTTGTTGAAATAGTGATCACGGTGCGAAGTTGCAAGCAGTAAAAAGTGAAAATGAGAAGGTACCTCGAATTTATGTATTTTAGTACAATTTCATAGTAGCGACTGATAAATAAAATATTTTATTTAATTTTCTACCAGTTGCTTAAAAGTGAATAGTGTTTTATGTTCACCTCAATTATTTTTCACCTCAGAAATAATTTTTTTCCCACAAAATTTATTTCACCACTAAAAATTTTTTTCACCGCAGAATTTTTTTCACTTCAGAAATTTTTTCCACTATAAAAATTGTTTTCTATTACAAAGATTGTTTTGAAAAATTTTAAGTGAAACCTTAAACAATTTTTTTTCACCTCCATAATTTTACTTCTAAATTTTTAACATTATTTTTTATCTAGAATATTGGTAGAGGACAGGGATGATAAAGTTTGCATTTAAGTAGTTTTTGTGTTCATATTAAAGCCTTAAATATACTATGGTATACTTTTGACTCATTTGGTACTATTCAAAAATGTTCCCTTTTTAAATTTTCTTGTGATTTTATGACATTTTTTGTGGTAGAATTTCTGTTAAGTGATGGTTGATTTTTTCGACGATGACATAGTTGATACGAGGGCGGATCAATAAGTCCGTGACTTTTCGAACTTCCCTCGTAGTTATATGAAATGCAACACTACTCCCATCAATACTACTGCCAAACTTTGAGCAAGTTCCGTCATTTACTTTGCGTTTAACAGCTGTTCAAAACATACAACCTCGTGGATTTTTTTAAAAATGGAAAAATGTAAATTTTGAGTGCTCACTAAACATTATTTTTTTGCGAATCAAGCCAAGGAAAAGCTTGACAGATACTATGGGGACCCTGCACCATCAGTTTCGATGGTAAAAAAGTGGTTTACTTACTTTCGTTGTGGCCTTACAAGCACGGAAAATGCCGAACGTCCTGGACGCCCAGTTAAGGTCTCTACACCCAAAATAATTGAAAAAATTCACGATATGGTGTTGGCCGATCGGAGATTAAATGTTCGATAGATTCTGGAAGACAAAGGCATCTGACATGGCTCAGTGTTTTCAATTTTGAACAATCACTTGGGTATGAGAGAGCTTTCCACAAGATGGCTGCCGCGTTCGCTCACAATCGACCACCAATGGAATCGTGTGACAGCTTAGTTTCCATGGCAAAAATCCATGAAGTAGAGTACGATTTGCCCCCTCATTCGCCATATTCTCCGGATTTAGCCCCGAGTGACTATTTCCTATTTTCAAACCTAAAGAAATGGCTCGGTGGAAAGAAATTTAGCTCCAACGGTAAAATGAATTGATCAAACAAATGCCTATTTTATGGACCTCGAAAAATCCTGCTGTTAAACGCAAAGTAAATGACGGAACTTGCTCAAAATTTGACAGTAGTCTATCAACAGGTGGAACTTGATGGGAGCAGTGTTTCATTTCCAAAACCTACGAGGGAAGTTCGAAAGTCACTGTCTTATTGATCCGCCCTTGTACTTTAGTACATTTTGCGCCACAATATCGAAGCTCAAATGCACTTTTGTATCTATAAAAGTTTAATGTATGCCATTTCTAATATTATATTCAAGTTTTTTTTTATAAATTTTAAAGTATTTTGTTGACATGTGTAATGCCTTATCTATAATTTGGTAAATTTTTGATTTCTCAGGATATGGGTGGAGGGTATTAAAATATTTGGCACAGCGGAATTCAGTATTTTTTTTAAATTGTTTTAAATAATATATATTTTTTACATTGTTCAAATTATTTACATTACATTGACTACATTGAATTTTTTTGATTCTGTTTCTGTCTTTTTCATTCTACCGTGTAGTAGCGCTATCATTGTTGTGTTCTGATGTCCGGTCCGACTAGAATTTGAACTTCTTTATTAAACTTGCTTTCATCTTAAATTCTGGCAAAATTGTTTTTAAAGAGTTTTCAAAAATCAATAATTTAATTTTGTCACAATTTCTTAAAAATAATGAATAATGAAATTATTTTCTTTATTTTTTTAAATATTTTATTCTTTTAATAAAAAAGTTTTGCTGGGTTGTATTGTGTGTTAAAATATATTTTCCATGCATGCCTGATTTTGCCTCAACATTTTTCTATATAAAAAAATCTTTTTTGTTTTGTTTTATGTTTTCTTTTCATTCTTTTGTCTTCCAGATAGCGACAGTGTTTTTGTACATATCATCAATAGTGAAAAACATGCCGCCATGCAACATGAGTTAGCGTCACGACTGCATGTACCACGTAGCCTTCTAGTGATACTAACCTTCTTCTATGTAAGTAATTCGTGTGGAATAGAAAAAAAAATTATTCATTTATTTTCAGTCTTTTACATGTGAATAGTACACTGAAAAAATCCATATGTAATATTTACGAAAATTTTCGTTTACTCAATATTTTGTTGTTTCTCATAACGAAAATCTTTCGTAAAGTAGACGAAATATTTTATATACTTTATTAAATTAAATTCGTGTAATTACTTTTTAATAAAAATAATTTTTATGAAAAAATACTATAAAAAATTACTTCATAAAGGTGATGTGTTTTTTTTTTACAAAAAAATTTATTAAAGATATTTACTTTTTATACATTTCAAAAGAAAGTATTTGGTGTACAATTTCAGAAATCATTGTATATTTAAAAGATTACTGTAAAAAATTTCTAAAAATCTAAAAACTATTTTTATTTCTTTAAAAAGTAAAAAAAAAAAAATAACCGTAAAAGAACAACAAAACCAATATACGAAAAATTTTCATTAGCTTCGTAATATTAGTCACTTGCTGACTAAATAGAATTTCGTCAAATATATGAAAATTTTGTATATTCTACGAATAAAATAGCTACGATTTTTTCTTTGTAAAATGTTTTATGAATTTTTTCAGTGTACAAAGTAGCCTGGCAAGGAGTTTTTGTGTGCAATATTTTTGCGTTTTTATAAGTTTGAATGTTATATAAGTTATTTAAATTGTTACCACAAAAATAGTTAAGGCTGCCAAAATTATGTGAAATTTCCGGGATAGTCGAACTTTTCATTCATTTCGTTTTATCTCACTTAGTTTTGAAGATAGGAGCACAATATAGCGCCATTTATAAAACATCGGTGTGTCCGTGTAAACCCGGCAAATATTAAGATATTTCTATAAAATTTAGTACATAAGTTTCTATTGCAACAGAAACGAACAATTTTGAATTTGGTGGGAATCGGTCCATATTTAGACCTACCTACTACAGGAAGGTACTTTCTAAATTGGCCTTAAATGGTATTTAGATACGTAAAATCACTTTTTTCAGGAATTTCATTCAGATTTATCTCTTTATTTTCCGATCTGTTCATAAAAAACGTATCAGAAACGTTTTCGGTATTTGAACCATTTCCCTAAATTTTACATGGTGGAGGTTATTTTACTTGGTGTAGGTGGAAAATAAAGAGTCTGGGTCTTGAGTATATATTCTGTTCATAGCTCCATCTAGTGGAAACTGTAGCAGACTTCTTTCGCTGAGCACAAAGGATGGTTTATTTCACTGAACACTGTAACCTTAGGTACAATTTAAGGACTTAAGGTTTGTCTGATTCGGACACTGGTAGGTTTTGCGAATTAGACGCTGAGACTTCGACACATATACTCTGTGTATGTTCTAAGCTTCGCAGCAGCAGACTACAATTTATTGGCGGATTTACACTGTCTCCCTTGGAAATTTGGTAATTTTTAACTAGTAGGGTGATTGGCTTCATTGGCTCCCTCAAAATTTAGGGTAAAGTGAGGCTGCAAAAAAGATCGATTTTTGATCGCAGTGTATAAGGCCTTTCTAATCTAATCTGTCTGCTAAAATAAATACACTCACAAAAAAAAGTTAGTAGAAAAATTTGTAAACGGTTTTCAAATCCAATTTACTATTTTTGTACAGATTTTTAGTAAACAAATTATTATTTAGTAAATTTTTTTTTTGCTATTTACATTTTACAAATTACAGAATTTTGAAAGTATATTTACAATTTTTTGTTGCTAATTTCAGAAATCTTTTAACAAATTTGTAGAAACCGATTTGCTAAAATTAGCAAAAAAAAATTACTAATTTAAAAAAAGTGGATATTGAAGTGAAAATTTTATTTCTATTAATTAAAACTTTAAAATTTAAATTGCCTTAAAATGATACAAAGGTTGAAAAAAGGGAACATTCACTTAAAACAGCACTTAAAAGTTCTAAAAATCAGCGCTTAAAATCTAAAAATATTACTAAAAATATTTTTAAATAAAAAAATTAGCAAATTGAAACAAAATGATAAATTCGTTTGTTTTTAATATTTTTATTTTTGTCTAAAATATTTTTTGAAAAAAAAAATAAATATATCAAAAAAACTTTGTTGCTCGGCAAAAAACTAAATTTGTTATTTTTTTCATAATTTAAAAAGACATTAGCAGCTTTCAAATGCAACAAGTGTATTTAAAAATAATTCAGTTAATTTGTGCATTTTTAATATATTTTTTTAATAAATAGAAAACTTTCTATATTTTACAATTCATTGAGTTTTAGTTCACTATAATTAATGAAAATTTTTTGTTTATTAAAGCTTATTTCTTTTAATAAACTTTGTACAGGATTTTAGCCAATGTTTAGTAGCGGTTACTAACTTTCTTGCTATTTTTATTTCACTTATACATATGAAGCAAAATTTATTGCTGATTTTAGCAGATACCTTTTAAATTGAAATTTATGACAATTTAATAAAATTTAGTAGCGCTTAATAATTTTTTAATACTAATTTCATTGTACAAATATTAATAACATTTACACTCAGAAATAAAAGTTAGTAGAAAAATTTGTAAACGGTTTTCAATCCAACTTTATTATTTTTGTACTGATTTTTAGTAAAAAAATTATTATTTAGCAAATCTTTTTGCTATTTACATTTTAAAAATTACAGAATATTAACAAAATATTTACAAATTTTTGTTGCTAATTTCAGAAATCATTTTATTAATTTTTGAAAACCGATTTGCTAAAATTAGCAAAATAAATTTACTAATTTTAAAAAGTGGATATTGAGGGTAATGTTATTTTGAATAAAAACTTACACCTACAAACTTAAATTGCCTTAAAATGTTACATAGATTGAAAAAAGGGATCGGAAGTGAATATACCGACTCATGCCCAAAAATTAAAATAGCACTAAGAAGTTTTTTTGGTTCTAAATATCAGTCCAAAAAACAATTAAAAAGTAAAAAAATTGACTAAAATTTTTTTCAAAAAAGAAATTAAAACAAAAAAATAAATTCGTTTGTTTTTACAATTTTTAAGCCTTTGATTTCTTTTGCTGATTTTAGCAAACAGATTTTAAATTCCACTTTACAAAAAGTTTACTCAAATTTAGTAGCGGCAGCTAATTTTTCTACAAATTGCATTAAACCACACGTCAGCACACATGTGTTGCTTAGATCAGCAAAAATACCGCTGGGCTCAAATTAGCAAAATTTCCCGTAATAACAGCAAAATTTTCAGTTGCTATTACAGACTTTTTTTGGTGAGTGTAGTATACTCACAATATTATTTTGTAAAAAATAATCTAAAATACATATTAAATTAATCGAAAATACAGTCGAAAAGAGGACTACTGATTTTTCATTATATTCAGCCCATTTTATTGTTTATTTTCAATCATTGTTTAATAATTGACAAAAGTAGTAAAAGCAATCGAAAGTCGTTTAAATTAACCATCAATTTTTAACTGAAAAATTTTTGTGGTTTGTTTTTCAAATTTATTTTTTTTTTATTTGTATGAAATTTTACAAAACACAACACACACAGATGTTTATATTTTTATTTTCTATGTGTGTATCTATATTTGAATAATTTCTTGTAATATTTATTGAATTAATTTTGTATATAAAAAAATGGAATTATATGAATTTATATTTGTAGAAACTGAAAACATAAAATTTTATATTTAACAGAAAATATCGGCTACTAATTTTTTTTACTTATTTTATTATACAATACGTCAGCTAAGCTTGTTAGTTTCCTAGATAAATCACAAATGGCAATCAAACATTTTTTGGTTTATTTATTTTTTTGGTATATTGAAATTATATACATCACACTTTTTGCTTTATAGCCAGGTCAGGTGCTTAAAAGTTAGTCTATCAATTAGGCTTCGAGTTTTAATTTCTAAATCATTCATTTACTATGGACAGACAGATGGACATTCAGACGGACTTCCAATTATTTTTGATAGTTACAAACATCAACATAAACTCAATATGTTGTTCCATAGAGTGCAGGGTATTTAAATGTGATGTGTGACATTTTTTTTTTATATAAAACAGCAAAAAATGCTGCCTACTGTTTGCATCTTTATTTCAATAAAATTGTCTCTCTTTTGCTGTTTCCAGCTGTTTGCTGTCGTGCATGTAATCAGGCTCTTATGCCAATGTATTTATACAAGCATCTTTTTAATTATTTTAATAGACTATTTTAATATTTCAGATGATTTTTACATTTTATGTAAAAAAGGTAAAAAAAAATATTAAAATTTAAAAAAAAAAATAGAATTTATGATGGATGGATGGAGAAAATCGATTGTTGTTAAACAATTGACAACAAGTAAAGTTGTTTAAATAAAATTTATATGTTAAAATAAATATATTTTTCAATACACTTTTCGATAAATGGTTTTAAAAGATAAACCATTGAATGTATATTTATTTTTAAGGGAACTTTGGCTTATTGGATTTTGGTTATTAAAACAAATTTTCATTACCTTATTTTAGCAGAAATTAGTTAATGAAACCAAAAAAAAAGCCGAATGCCTAATGAGATACAAAAATGTTAGCTTTTATTTAATTAGAGATACTGCCAGACCACAGTTAACCATTAAAACTGATTTAAAACTTTGTGGTTTCTGTAATTTACTACTACTACTACTACTATAACTATTTTCATTTTTATTTTTCTATTATTTTATTTAGATTTTAGAACGAGTCATTAAATGAAATTACATCTATAGTCTGCTTTATCACTAGTCCTAATAAATAACATTAACCACCGCCAGTAGCAGCAAAACAACAAGACAGCTAATGCAGCAGAGCAGTTTTACTAACAAAGTTATACTGATTTTAAATTAAAAACAAAACAAAAAAAACAAATAATAAAACCAAAGGGGAGTAGATACACATGCAGCTCTCCTTTAATAGGAACAACTATACACAATTGTGTTAACCTCAAAAGGCTGAAGTTTGCAGTTTAAAGGTAAGTTTGCAGTTAACGAGAACTAACAAAAAAAAAAAAAAAGAATCGAGAAATAATTGCATGATACTCTACTTTATACCAATGTACTACATACATATATATCTTTAGTAATATGTACTAATTCTAGCTACATTTTATTTAAGAACATTTCATATGAAATCATTACACTTTATTTTAATATGTATTATATTTCCAAGGTGTTCAATATGTATGTTATCAGGCATCATTTTCACCTTCCACCATAACCAGGACCCTTGGCATATGATGAAGCATAACAACACCAGGATCTTTATCTACTAAGACGAAAAATAAAAAAAATATAAATTATAACAATAAAAAAGCAACCTCTGGCAGGTTTCTTTTATGAATTAAATCAAGGCATTGTAGACTACAATCGTATCGATTAAACCATATGGCTCCAGATACTTACATATATACATACTTATATACTAATACACACATATGAATTGAAAACAAACACATAAACATACATAACGTATGAATATTATGATGGTAATTATTTCTTTGGAATTTTATTTTTAGTTTTATTTGAGCTCAATTTGGAGGTTCTGTTAACACAATTTGGTTACCAACTGAATTAACATAATTATGAATTTACATAATTTTAAAGATAAATTCTAACACGTGTGTATCCAATGGCATACACTCATAATAATTCATGTATAAAAATACGAAATAATTGTCAAATTAATGAAAAATTTTGTAAATTGTACATAAAAAATGGTTTAGTTTACGAAAAATTTTGTTATTTTCACATTTTTTTTTGTAATTTTATGCATGGATTATTTGAGTGTACTAATAAGGAGGTTATTCCAAAGTTAAGCACTTCGATATAAAAATTGAAAGTTAAATATGTTGGAGAAATTAAAATTATTAGTTTTTAGTTATAAGCCAACTCTGGAATTTATGGCCTTTATATTTTTTATTATTGGTATTTGGCCTTGTTTCTATATTTCTCTCAGTGATAAAGTTTTCGCAAAATACATGTAAAATGCATCATTGCTCTGCTTTTTATAGGGTGAGTCACAGGAAATAAAATTTATATTAATCTTAGAAGGTTAATAATGCGCTTTATTCATGTTATTTCTAATATCTAGTAAGAAATTTTACAAAATTAAATGTAATGGCCACAGCGTTAGAAATTAAAAGCTCTAAAAAATGTCCACTAAAAATGCAATCAGCTTTATCATATTTTAAGTCACCCTGTATAAAGTAGGGTGACCATGAATTTCTCGATGCGAAAACTTCTGGCATCAGATACAGAAACGGAGTGCATATCAACTATACACTAAAAAAAATTCTAATATACTGCAACAACTGACACTGTTTGTGTAGTAATCAGTAGTGGATATTTTTAACTGTAATTACAGTTGTTTTTCTGTGGAAAATACCAAAAACAACTATTATAACAATTATTGAAAAAAACATAGCTAACGATAATTATTATATTTTGTAATAGTGTTAAAAATATATTTCGTTAAATGCAAAGTAACAGTATTTTAGGTGTAACGCTATTTAAAATTATTACAATTTTTTGGGGGGTATTGTTTGTAATAAAAAAAGGATATACTAATGACTTTTTAGTTACAAAATCGAATTCAACGAATTTTAGTATACACGTTTGTTATATTTTTTTTTTTAAATTTATTTGACAAGTTTGAATGCAATTGGTCATTTTGAAAATGTTTTAAAGCATTTTTTTAAAAGGATATATCATAGGTAAGCGAGCCTTTTATTCGATTGAAAATAAAATTGGCAGGCACGTTAGTAACTTTGTTTTAATAACAATTATGAATTTTCGTTATGTTCTGACCAAATTTGAAGATGTTATTAAATTTTTAAACTTCAGGATATATGAGAGGTAGGCGTGTAATTGCACCCAATTTCCTAAAAATTTGTTTATCTTATAATTTACTGAAACTAAAATCGCTTAAAAAATTTCAGTAACCTACGATAACTCCTTCCATTTTTGTTCACTTTTTATATGGGAACAAAGCACTGTGCGTGGGTCTCCGGCCACTGTAATATGTCCTTGTCCTTGTGGAGAAAACTCAGCCATCTACGTCTAAAGGTTGCAGTTTGAAAAACAGGGCTTCACAATATCCTTTCTAAAGACAGCGCGTTGGTTGACCTGAAGTTGTTTCTCGGACCATCTTCGTCGATTGCACCGCTTCCTTATATGAAAGAGGCACTTTCAGTCACTAAGGTCGGGGAGAGTGTTGAAACAGTGTCACTATCATTGATGGGTGCGCCATCATCGTCTTCGTCAGGGGTTCTCTTTAATAGCCTTTTTTTTTATCAATTTGCAAAGATGTTAACATTTTCCCATAAGAATTATACAGGCCAAAAATTCTACATCTTTCTTCATCTACAAAAGATAATCCTTTCTTACATCTTACGTTATTTTAAGTGTCATCACTAAAAAAATTTCAAAAAAAAAATCGATTTTCTTTGTGATATCACTAGCAAACTAACATTGCAGAAAATAAACAGAAAAAAAATTATTCAACAAAGGAAAATGAGCGGCACATGTAGGAATTTCATTCTTATGTCTACCAGAAATTTTTCTTCGTCATCATCTTCTTCCAGAATGATCAGCATTAAAATTCAGGTACTGCATTAAAATTGTGGTTTGTTCTTGCAAAGCAACACTACTCCAATGATTAATGTTTTCTCTAAATCCATTTTTTATTTTTAACAAAAAATATGCTTCTCTTTCTTTTGTTTTTTGACAGCTGAATAAATGAAAGATAAAAGATGAAAGATGTTGCCAATGTAAATACATGTTTCACGTTTTCAACATCTTCCACGCGTTTCACAAAGATGTTGTTCAGTGTAAAAAGCCTATAAGGGGTGTCTGGTAGTGTAGATCCATCTGAGCATACCTTCTTACAGGCTTCTCACATTGGCTTTTCACCAAGCTTGCAAGCCACTTAGATGTCGATACCTTTATCGACATCTTTAGATGTTTCCAAGCCGCTCCAGAGAGCTTAATCTTCTGAGACACAATTTTCGTCTTCACATCTGAATTCACTAGTTTTTTGTTTGGAATTCAGTAGTTCTTCCTAATCTGTTAGAATGTTAGAGTCAGACACATTAGGGCAAAGGTCCTCAGTACTCTAAAGCTTATCCATTAATTCGACTAGGTTGTTGAGACTTTGTGTCTCATTGACACCTAACGAAAGGTCTGCTTTGGACAGTTCTTGAATATTTTTTATATATTTCCAGGTTTTCAAAATCTTCCTGTAAAAATATTAAAAATAAAAGGGTTAGAAAGAACACAAAGTAGTAAAGCCCTTTTGATACACGCGGGCAAATATAATCAGGCTTCGCCTTGATCTGGATGCTACCATTAGAAAACGTCCCATGGCCAAGATATATAATAAATGAAGAGATACCTCTATCTGGATGTGGATTGAAGCATGCATTATCCAGACGCAAACGTATCTCCGTATCTTTTGCGGCACTTAGACTACGTTTACGTATGGCTAATTCAGGCCTAAGCACCAGAGAACTGCAAAGTCAACTTTTTTCTTGATTTAATCATACACAAAAATTCTTGTTCACATTTAATAATTCAACAAAATTCACTGTAGAATAAAATCAGCATCATGTTACTGAACGCGTAATTGGGATCAGTTTGAATCATCTGTCGATTATGTTTTATGCAAATGTAATCACTCAACAAAAAGTCAGCGTTGAATAAATCAGAAAAAACAACAAACAACGCGTATGAGTGTATTCATAATTAAAACGAAATAGAAACACATTTTATAAATGATATTGTTTACATTAGGGTGGGACTTAAATCCGCTTTTTTAGAATTTTTATTAGTAATCAAAATATTCTTCTTTGTGAAATATAAATATTTTTTTGGAAAAAAAATTTAGATCGATATCTCAGGCTTGCCTAATCCGGAAAAATTTAAATATTGTCTTAATTTTTTTTCATCTATTTTGATTGGAAAATTAGATATCGACCTAAATTAAAAAAAAAAATTTTCACAAAGAAAAATATTTTTGGTATTCCTAATAAAAATTCTAAAAAAACGTATTTTAGACCCACCCTAATATACACATAACATTTATGAAATATGTTTTTTTTTACAAAACCACCCCCTTTTTATAGATAAGAAACTATTTTGTTTTAATTATGATTACACTCATACACGTTGTTTGTTGTTTTTTCTGATTTATTCTACATCAAAATAATTATTGTTGGCTTGAATGAACAGAATAAAATTAATGATTTAACAACGACTGATGATTATAAATCAGTGACAAAACAATTTCCACATCGTTTGATTGATTTAAAATCATCAACAAATATGTGTGTTGGAGTATATTCAGCGTTTCAACGCAAACACAATTTATTCTTGTGTTGATTGCGTATGAGCGTTTTGCAATCAGCAAATGCAGTTCTCTGCTAAGCACCACAGAATTATCAACATATTCTCTGTGCATTCTCCTTATTGACCCATGTAAAACTCGCTACTGCAACTCCTTGATGGTTGTATTTTTTTATCAGTTTTTCCTGTAGGCTAAATTTCGCAATGTAATAAATAAAAACATGTTGATATTGAACAAGATCTCGAGCTTTATTTTTTAGGTTATAAATTAACATAATTAAAATAAATACCATCCTAATATACATACAAACCGAAACCTACATACGCAAACATTTAGAATAAAAGAAAAAAATTGTATTATAATTATTGGAATTTTATATAGTCAAAAGAACAAAAAAAAAAAATTAAAAAACAAAACGATTTACTAAAGAATTTTTAATATTCTTAAACTTTGTATAGTATTAATAATAAGAAAATATGTGTTGTATGTTGCTGCCACTCTTTCTGCTGATGCTGCTGCTGCTGCTGCAGCTGCTGTTATTGTTAAACGCATGCAAAAAATATCTGTAGACGCAACTCAATGCTCAAAATTTTAAACCTAACCTTGCTGGGTTATTATAAAATTATACAACAACAATTCTATCATCTCTTGTTTCCACACTTAATGTTATTATACATATGTATATGTTACATATGAGGCTTTCCATATCAAATGTTCAGTTTGATAAAATAAAATTATATTATATCAATGGTGAACTGATAGGATTTTTGGGTAATAAATAAAATGAATAAAACAGGGAACAAATTTTGAAATTTTTCCAAAAAGTGGGCGGAGTAGGCGAGATTAAATTAAAAAAAATTCATGTTTTAAAATTTTCAAAAACATAGAATATGTCAGGGCAATTTAAAGGAAATAGCTTGAAATTAATTCACAACAAGTTCTGAAAGTTTAGATGTCTCTTTTTTTTATCGATTTATAAAATTTCAGCATGTTACTCGATTTTCTGTTGTTTAAAATATTTGCAAATATTTAATAAAAATTAAAATATTTGTTCTATAATCAGTTAGCACCTCTTACGTATACTTAACATAACCTTATAAATACGTTTAGGTGATCCTTATATGTATATAACAACAAAAATAGTAAGTTTTAATGCAATTTTGTTATCCAGCCGGGGAAAATTTTTTGGGGGGTGGGTACGATAAAGAACTGCTTCCTTTAATTACACTGTAAAAAAATTTCAAACTTTTTCCAAAATTACGGGGTTCCGACAATTAATTCCTGTTAAGGAGACAAAAAAATATACATGTGTCGGCGCTTTGATAGTTTACATAGGAATTTAATTTTAGAGGCGGTTAACGTTTTCCAGCTCTGGCCTGCTTTTTCAGCATATCGGTATAAAAACTATGTTTTCTTTACATCTGAGGTGTAGGATATGTTCAGCAACTTTGTAGATAATGGTATGGCAAATATTTTTGTAGAACATATTAACGCTCTAACTTCCCCTAATAACGGCATTGTTTGGCTTTATTCTAACAAACTGTAAAAAAGACCCCAAAAAATGGAACGGCGGGGATGAAATGTTCTACAAAAATGTTGGCCATTAGATTATACTAGATTTGTCAGAACACACTAAAGCCCAAAACTTAACACACATACTAAAAACCAGACAAATTCAAGATTGCTCATTAAATTTCTAGTCAGATTTTGGAATGACCTAAATATTATGTAGGTGATCCTAAAATGTGACTTAAAAAATTTTGGTCATCCCAAAATTTGACTAGAAATCTGATGAGCAATCTTAAATTTGATTGGTTTATGGCGTTTGTGTTAGGTTTTGGGTTTTGGTGTGTTCTTACATATATAGTAGAATTTTATGGCCAAAATTTTTGTAGAGCATTTCATTCCCGTCCCTCCCCTTTTTCGGGGTGTTTTTTAGAATTTGTTAGAGTAAAGTCAAAAAATGTCGTTATGAGGGGGAGTGAGAATATTTGACATACTATTATCTACAAACTATCAAAATGCCGACACACGTATATTTTTTTTGATCTCCTTAACAAGAATCAATCGTCGGAAAAAAGTAATTTTTTTGTGTGTTGAACTGTGTTATCGGTACGGCCGTCTCCTTGGATGTTGAGAATGAAGACAATTTTCTGTCATAGACATCTCTTATTATTGTCAACTCGGATGTAGAAGTCTTCGGGTAAAATAAAGTTTTACTAGATGATTCGAAGTAGCCCTAAAGTGACTTACGCGAATAATTGGCAGCTGAGTCGGTTTAAATTGTGAAATCGGGAAAAGGTTTTAAATAATATTAGTAAATATTTCTAAAAAACTCACTAGAATAATCGGCAGGCGAGTCGGGTTACAACGTGAAATTAGAAAAAAGGTTCTAAATAAAATAAGTAAATATTTCTAAGTAACTCATGAGAATAATTGACAGGTGAGTGGGATTTAACTACATAACTACTTCCTGACAACGACACGTGTCGGGTATGGACAGTAAATTTTTAAATGAAGACAATTTTCTGTCATAGACATCTCTTATTATTGTAATCTCGGATGTAGAAGTCTTCGAGTAAAATAAAGTTTTACTAGATGATTCGAAGTAGCCCTAAAGTGACTTACGCGAATAATTGGCAGCTGAGTCGGTTTATATTGTGAAATCGGGAAAAGGTTTTAAATAATATTAGTAAATATTTCTAATAAACTCACTAGAATAATCGGCAGGCGAGTCGGGTTACAACGTGAAATTAGAAAAAGGTTCTAAATAAAATAAGTAAATATTTCTAAGTAACTCATGAGAATAATTGACAGGTGAGTGGGATTTAACTACATAACTACTTCCTGACAACGACACGTTTCGGGTATGGACAGTAAATTTTGAAAGTTTGACATTTATCAGACAGCGCGGCAGTTGAAATGAAAAGTCTTATATGTAGGTGTCTTAATGTTTGTACATACACATAAGTGTGGTGTGTATTAGTGCATACATTATAATGTGTTTGAGAGTGAGTGTAAAAAAAAAGAAATAAACAAAACAAAATAGCAAAAAAGGTAGTTTATGGGAAACAAACACATGAATATACAAACATTTGCATACATATATTATGGAAATATAAACATACTGAAAATTTTAAGGGAAGTATTTCACAGAAAATATTAAAATTTTTTTAAAGTAAAATAAAAAAAGAAAAATCCTGGAAAATTTGACCAATAAATAATTTTGAAATATATTTATATATAGAAACTTAAAGAGCTGAGTTGCCATTTAAGTGATACTTCCCTTATTTTTTTTTTGTTTTGCTTTGAAGACTCTTTATTAAAAGTATGTTTATGTAAATGTTATTCACTTAAGTCGAAACAAGAAAAAGTCAGTCGGGGTCTTTTTTTGTTTGTTTTTTTTTTTATATAAAGCTAAAGCTAAAGAAAAACTTAAAACCCACTACACATAAAAACATACATACACTTAAGTTGAAATAATGTAAATAGTTAAAGTGTTAATTGTAAATACTTTTACAAATTTGTTTTTTTTTTTTATATTTTTGTCTTTAATATTTAAGTATTTTTGTACTTGTCTTTTAGGTATTAAAATAATGAAAATTATTATAAGAAATAATAACAATAATTTAAATAAATTTAATTTAAATTCATAAAAAAAAAAATTAAACAAGTAAAGAAAGAAAATAATAAAAAAAAACAAATGTTAAGAAACATTAAACTTGTCTAGATTTTTATTTTATTTCAATGTTTTCTAAAGCTTTAAGGTAAGTACATACAAAAGAATTATATATTCTTTGATGTATTTTATTTAGCATTATAAAATATTTTTTTTTCTTTTTCTTACAATTCTTGAAATTATTTTAAGAATCATATTTTTTTCTACAGCAGGTTTTTATAGAATTCTTAGGGGTGTTAATAAAACAATAGTTTAAATATTTGTTATGAATTTAAAAAATTCTTTTTGATTTTATGCCTTTAATTTTTTATTTATATAGTAGAATTTTAATACAATTTTAATTACTTATATACATTCGTATAGTTGGAATTTTATATTCACTATGACATTCATTTGTTAGAGTTTTATTGTTAAATTTGTATGCATTTCTTTTAATTTAGTTTTCATAATTATGATATATTAAATTTTTAATGCCACGCAATTAATCCGGTGTCTTCATGTGCAAATAAATTATAGTAAATAATTGCCAAGTCGTCAAATTGATGTCAATTGCATTGTAGTGGAGACCACTGTCAAAATTCCACTTTCCATAGGAATATTATAATTTTTTTTTATTGAAAATTTAATGAAAAAATTATTTTTTTTCTACTTATACACTCACCGAAAAAAGTCTGTAATGGCAAATGAAGATTTTGCTGTTACTACAGGAAATTTTGCTAATTTGAGCCCAGCGGTATTTTTTGCTAATCTTAGCAACACATGTCTGCTGACGTGTAGTACAATGATATTAGTAGACAAATTAGTAGCGGAATTTAAAACCGTTTTGCTAAAATCAGCAAAAAAAATTTACTAGATGGTGTGAATATTAGTACAAAGTTTTAAATTTATTTTTTTTTATCGAGCATGAAATTTTTTTTATTTATTTTTTTTTTTTTCAAAAAATATTGTATACAAAATTAAAAACAAAATCAAAGGCTTAAAAATCTTAAAAATTGTTAAAACATAAACGAATTAATTATTTTGTTTTTATTTGGTAATTTCTGATTTGAAAAATATTTTAGTCAATATTTTTTTTTACTTTTATGGTCGAATTTTAATTGTTTTTACGGCTGATTTTTAGAACTAAAAAAAAAACTTTTTAGTGCTATTTTAAGTGGATGTCCTATTTTCAGACATGAGTCGGTATATTTACTTCCGATCTCTTTTTTCAATCTATGTAACATTTTAAGGCAATTTAAGTTTGTAGGTGTAAGTTTTAGTTAGAAATAATATTTCCTTCAATATCCACTTTTTAAAATTAGTAAATTTTTTTTGCTAATTTTAGCAAATGGGTTTTCAAAAATTTGTAAAATTATTTCTGAAATTAGCAAATATTATTCTGTAAAAACTCTGTAATTTGAAAAGTCTAAATAGCAAAATATTTGCTAAATAATATTTGTTTTACTAAAAATCAGTACAAAAAAGGTAAAGTGGGATTGAAAACTGTTTACAAATTGTTCTACTAACTGTTTTTTTCTGAGTGTAATAAATGTATAAATATTCCTCGGTTTTGATTTACTAGAATTTGTTTTGTTTTATATTGTTAAATTAAAATGAAAGCTAAAAGTGACATTTGGTTACAGACATCATGGCCCGTCAGCAATAATGCAATAACATTAAAACTAACGTAACTATTTCTACTTGTGACGAGTTGTAGCTGTCATAAGATTTTTTTTTTAAAACTGAAAATCTTAACTTTTCATGCAAAACAAACATGAACTTCAAAAAATTCATATACCAGCAGTACTGTGATTTTGTAACATTTTAATGACAAAATTCGGTAATAAATTGTCAAATTTACATAGAAAACTAAAATTTTTACTACCGAATTTTGTCGTTAAAAAGTCTTAATATTTTTGTAGTTTAAAAACAAAAGTTTGAATAAGTTTAACTTAGTGTAACTTTGTGAAATATTAACAAGGGGAATATAGTCGCAACTAGAGTTACAGACTTTTACTTGAGATGAAATTAGTTTGACAATTGCTTGCTATCATTTTATTGCAGGTGAAGGAATCGATTTATATTTGTCTATTAATTGCACGATTTATTAAAATCTTCTATTACGTATGAGTGTTATTAATATTAAAAATATCAATCATACGCATTGTATAACTTTGTGTTTGATAAACAGTGGTGTGGGGATTTTAATTCGTGGGGATTTTATGTATTTCGGAGATAAACATTTTCATATTGAAATCATTTCTTTTTTTTTTATTATTTTATAAAATCAGTAACATATTAGTGCTTGCTTGTTTGCTAAAAAGGCCAAGTCTACTAATTCTGGAGGCTCGAACTTTTCTTTGTGTTTTGATGAGATTTCCTGCCAGATCGATTTACCAGTATCAATTCTAGCTGGAAATAATTTGTTTGATTTTTGAAGCACTGATTAATCGACCTATTTGAAGCGATTATTCGGGTTGAATAGCTATTCCAGTGTGAATCATATAATTTTAAATCAGACACTTTTGAAGTGATAAAGTTTGGTATTTTATATTTTAAAGTAATTGGAGAAGTATGTATTTTTTTTAGAGAAAATACATTTTGGGGAATTTGGGATTTGTTAATCGATAATTGGGGATAGTCTTTAGAAAAAATGGCAACTCAGTTGATAAATAAATATATGTATATACAATGTATAAAAGAATAATGTAACTGACTCACTCACTCAACCTCGCATAGCCCATATCGTTGGTGATAGGATTTTTGAAAATTCCCCGGGAAGGGGAATAGGGGGGGGGGAAGTCATTCCCTTAACGAACAAACCCTTTGGTTAGAAACCTAAAATTTAAAATATCTGTTCCCTGAAGTAGAGTCATTTCCACCAATGAAATCAATTTTAGAAATTTTACCAGGAACGTGGTAAAAATGGGCTGACCAAACCGGTTTGTGTAGAAATTAGAACAGGCTTAACGCTTTGGCTAGAAACCTAAAATTTAAAATATATATTCCCCAAAGTGTAGACAATTTCACTGATAAGTACATTTATTAAATTTTCGCCAGATACGTGGTACAATAGGTATGCAAAAGGTGAAAACCCCCTTCTTAGAGCCCTGCCCAAACTCTTTTGGTTAGAAATCTTAATTTTACTATGTTTTTTTTATTTAAATTTACTACATAAATGTTCCCTTAATCACCCAGCCCAAGCCGCTGCAGCTAGGAGATTAAATTTTAGGACGTATGTTCCTTTTTTCGGCGTTGACATCCACTAAAAGGATTTTTTTTACACTTTTTACAGGAGAAAGGAAAAAGGAAAAGTTTCAACCACGGAGTGTGTGCTTTTGGAATTTTTGACAGGAAAGTTGTTAAAGAGGGGTGCTTAAGCGAAAAAACTTTCTTATGGTCTACTTAAAAGATTTTGTCTAGAAACCTAAAATTTTGTCTAGGTGTTTCTTGAGTTGTGGATTAATAAGAAACTTTTCGGCCTAAGAAACTTTTTGGCCTAGCCCAAACTGCTTTGGCTAGAATGCTGAAATTTAAATTATGTGCTCCCTACATATATAACATCTGATATTTCCAATAAGAACGTGGTACGGAATTTAAATTTTGGCGTGTCGGTTCCTTTTCTACAATCCACCAACATAGAGTTTTTGGAAATTTTTGCGGAGAGGTACAAAATGGAAATATGTCTCCCCTTCAATGTTCTACCCAAGCTACTTCTGCTGAAGATCTGATTTTTAAAATATGTATTCAATGGGAAATGAGCCAACTAAATTTGAAGCTACGCACACAGAAAACACAAATTCATGCTGACAACTAATTTTTTGAGACAATTGAATGGTTCGGTTGTGGTACACTCAGAAAAAAAAGTTGGTAGAAAAATTTGTAAACGGTTTTCAATCCCACTCTACTATTTTTGTACTGATTTTTAGTAAAAAATTATTATTTAGCAAATCTTTTTGCTGTTTACATTTTACAAATTACAGAATTTTTACAGAATATTTACAAATTTTTGTTGCTAATTTCAGAAATCATTTTACAAATTTTTGAAAACCGATTTGCTAAAATTAGCAAAAAATTTTACTAATTTTAAATAAGTGGATATTGAAGGAAATGTTACTTCTAAGTAAAACTTACAACTACAAACTTAAATTTCCTTAAAATATAACATATATTTAAAATGGGATTGGAAGTGAAGATACCGACTCATGTCTAAAAAGATCACATCCACTTAAAAAAGCACTAAAAAGGATTTTTAGTTCTAAAAATCCGCCCAAAAACAATTAAAATTTAACCTTAAAAGTAAAAAAAAAATTGACCAAAATATTTTTCAAAACAGAAATTACCAAATAAAAACAAAATGATTAATTCGTTTTTTTAAAAAATATAATCAGAATTTTTGATGCTCGATAAAAAAAATAAATTCAAAGCTTTTTACTAATATTAATAATAATTCCAGGTAATAAGTATTCAAGCTTAAGGTCTATTTTATACAAAATTATTTATTTGTTATCCTTTGTATTTTATTTTGTATAAAATAGACCTTAAGCTTGAATACTTATTACCTGGAATTTGTATCGAAGAAATTGAACTGAATAATATTAATAATATTTAGTAATTTTTTTTGCTGATTTTAGCAAACAGATTTTAAATTCCACTTTACAAAAAGTCTACTAAAATTTAGTAGCGGCTACTAATTTTTCTACTAATTTCATTGTACTAGACGTCAGCAGACATGTGTTGCTAAGATTAGCAAAAAATACCGCTGGGTTCAAGTTAGCAGAATTTCCCGTAATAACAGCAAAATTTTCAGTTGCCACTACAGACTTTTTTTTGGTGAGGGTAACCGAAAATCAATTGAGACATGAATAATTAGAATGTGACAATAGTATTTTGGTTGCCTCAATAGCAATTTGGTAGTCATAACCAAAAAATTCGGTTGCGGCAACCGAACCATTCGATTGGCAACAAATTCGGTTGTCAGCACAAATCATTTTTCTGGGTGACGAGAAAACATATTCGTACAGACAATCGAATTTATAGACAATTGAAAGGTTCGGTTGTGGTAATCGAATTTTTCGGTTGTCACAACAGAAAATCATTTGGAAAATTAGTAATTTGGCTGTGACCCCATAATTTTGTTTGTCTTAATAAAAATTCGGTAGTCGTAATCGAAAATTAGATTTTGCTCAAATTCGGTTGTCAGCACGTATATGTTTTTAGGGTGTAGGAACTTGAAATTTTGCATATATGTAGTTTTCTCAGAATCGACTTAAGATAATAAGAGATTTTAGAAAATTTTATTGGGAGAAACAAAATGCGGAAGCCTCTTCGGCTATCGGCTAATGCCGTTGTAAAAGCGGGGTTCAATAGGAAAAAATTGCCAAAATAATCACTTTAACTAGGAACTAGAAATTTGACATTGTTATTTTCACCTCCGGGGTAGACATCCTATAAGGTGGAATATTCTTAAAATTTTAAGGTTAAAAGCTCCCAATTGGCATATTGTCCAGAAACCTTCGCCTGCGAATCTGAAATTTAAAATATGTGTTCGCTATGGTATGAGCTAATTTAAAGAAGAAATATATTTTGTTATTTTAAATTCAAATGGAAAATAGGGTTAAATTGGGCAAAAGTGCACCATTAATGGCTGGGGCCTAAACCGCAGGAGCTAAACGCTTGGAATTTGGCATAGAGGTTCTTTCTTCACCCAAGAGATCTACTAAAAGAATAATGTTGGACATTTTTGCGCGAAGAGACATATCGGGGAAAAGTCTGAATATATTTTTGGTTTTTGTAATAATTAAAAATTTATATTATTTTTGTTATATTGAATATTCTGCATACACCATTAAACAGTACTAATCTCCAGTTAGCATTAGCTGAATTACATAAATATATTTTTAAATTATCTCATTGTCTGTCATATACTTTTACTAACTTCGATCACTGCATTGTTTAAATAATTGTCCACTTTTTGGAGATATGTGTCTTGAATTTGATTTGTCAATAATATTTTTCCAACATTTAAAATGTTGAACTCCCATCTAGAAAATAATTCAAAGCGTTTGTAACCTTAGAACTTATTTGGAAACCACTTTCATGTTAAATTAAATTTCTAGTCACTTTACAAAAACAAGAAAAAAAAAATATAATAAACAAAATTAGTTTAAATGTCATGTCAAAAAAATTGTTAAATCTTGTTTTTTTTTCTTTTGGTCAAATGATTCCAATTGGCATATCATAACATTGTTCTTACATTAAGTTTATCAATTTTTCTTATGGCTTTTATTTATTTAAAAATAAAAGAAGAAGAAAAGTGTAGGAGTACTTATAGTAATAGATTTCTTTCATCATTTCAAATTGTTTTTTTTCTTTTTCTTCTTCTATTTTCTGTTGTGTCCTTCACAAAGTTTGTCAACTGTATACTGTACACTCATTCATTTATATGGTTTTTGTTGCTACAGGAAACAATTTAATTTGTTGTTACAACCAACATATATTTGCATGTATTGACATGTTAAAAGCTATAAATTTTACTTGATATTTACTCAATACTCAACTGTATTCTACTTTTCTACATTTGCTCTGCTGTACTCAAATTCAATTGAATTTTATTATCTTTTATTCACACTTTATAGACGAAGGACAGCAATGTCTAATGATAAAGAAAAAAAAAAGAAAAAACTGTATGACAAACTGAAACTTGGTAAAGAAATTGCAATTGAAGTTTGGTCAAGAGTGACTACAATGTTGATAAGTAATGTTACTTTTAACTATATTGGCATATAGAAGTATGAAAAAGACAATCTGACTTTATTTGTATTATATATGTAACATATATGTAAAATGTCAACTTAAATCTGTTGATAGTTTAAATATAAATCAGGTATAAAAATAATTTTGATTAAATATTGAATCTAAAAATTTAAAACATAAAACTTAAAGGAGTTTTAAAATCAAATATTTACAAATAAGAAGAAAATTAAAAATTTGTAGATCCAGCTTTTGTGATGCCTAAAAGATTAGCATCATAGCGATAATCAGAAAGGCTAAACTTTGTTCTCCTTAGGTTGTTTAGGCAGCAGACAACAAAATTTTTATTTAGTCCTCATAGCAACGAGTCTGCCTTTAACCAATAATAACCCCTTAGTATTTTTTTTTAAATTTATAATTTGAAGTTGTATTATTACGATAGAAAAGAAAATGTTTTATTTGCATATAAACAAATATGAACATGATTAGTAATTGATATATTACCACTGTAAAAAGCTTAAGATAATATTTAAGGCCTAACTACAACCACAAAAGAGAAAATTTGAGATTATTATTCAAAAATTACCACTACTACTGTTTTAAAAATTTCAATATCGTCCTTTTTTAAAAAGTTCAAAAAAGACAAAATAAAATTAAAACAAAAAATATTCCTAAAAATTTAATTTAAATTTTTTTTCTTTTAAAATCTTATTTATTTATAGGTTCTGGAATTTAGAAAAGAAACTAAATATATAGTTTTGAAAAAATCTCTTAACATTGTGGAATTTCAGCCAAATAACCTTTCGAATTTGGTTGCAAGTATTTCCGCTAGAGGGCGTGGTAGTATGTTAAAAAATAAAAGTTTCAGAAAAACTTATTTTTGTTGAAAAGACAAAAAATGTTCCTAAACTTTGAATTTTAATTTTTTTTTCTTTTAAAACCTTGTTTATTCATAGGGACTGGAATTTAGAAAAAAAAAATAAAAAAATATAGTTTTAAAAAAATCTCTTTACATTGTGGAGTTTCAGTCGGACCACCTTTCGACTTTAGTTGCAAGTATCTCCGCTAGAGGGCGTGGTAGTATATTAAAAAATGTGTCTGGAATTTAGAAAAGAAATTAAAAAATATAGTTTTGAAAAAATCTCTTTACATTGTGGAATTTTAGCCAAATAATATTTCGAATTTGGTTGCAAGTATTTCCGCTGGAGGGCGTGGTAGTATATTAAAAAAAATTTTCAGGAAAACTTATTTTCGTTGAAAAACTTATTTTTGTTGAAAAAACAAAAAATATTCCTAAAAATTTAATTTTAATTTTTTTTCTTTTAAAATTTTGTTAATTCATAGAGTCTGGAATTTAGAAAAGAAACTAAATATATAGTTTTGAAAAAATCTCCTTTCATTGTGGAATTTCAGCCGGACAACCTTTCGACTTTGGTTGCAAGTATCTCCGCTAGAGGGCGTGGTAGTATATTAAAAAAAGGTTATGGAATTTAGAATTTAGAAAAGAAACTAAAAATATAGTTTTGAAAAAGTCTCTACATTGAGGAATTTCAGCCAAATAACATTTCGAATTTGGTTGCAAATATTTCCGCTAGAGGGCGTGGTAGTATATTAAAAAAAATTTCAGGAAAACTTATTTTCGTTGAAAAACTTATTTTTGTTGAAAAAACAAAAAATATTCCTAAAAATTTAATTTAAATTTTTTTTCTTTTAAAATCTTGTTTATTCATAGGGACTGGAATTTAGAAAAGAAAATAAAAATATAGTTTAGAAAAAATCTCTTTACATTGTGGAATTTCAGCCGGACAACCTTTCGACTGTGGTTGCAATTATCTCCGTTAGAGGGAGACAAATTTATTTTCGTTGAAAAAATGTACACGATTTTTTAGTTCTGGAGAATATGAGTGAGTGATGGCAGCTATTTAATTTCAGTAAATTTGGAGAAAAGTTGTATTTTTTCCTTGTTTTAACTGCAGAATTCCATTAAACAAAATTAAGTGAATTTTGGTCCAAATCACAAGGCTATATGATGAGAATCGTATCAAAATCGAAACCCGTCGCTCACTTATTTCGTTATCGGTATTTTTAGAAGAACTGCATTTTAATTAATTCGATAACAGTATTTTTGGGATAATTCATACGGTATTTTAAGAATAACGATAATTTAGTAATTTTGGTAGTGGTATTTTTCGGGTAATGTTTTTTTAATTATTTCGGTAACGGTATTTTAGCAATAACGGCATTTTAGTTAAATCGGTAATGGTATTTTAAGGGTAAGGGTTTGTCAGTTATTTCGGTGGCGATATTTTAGTTATTTCGTTATACACTCACCAAAAAAAGTCTGTAATGGCAACTGAAAATTTTGCTGTTATTAAGGGAAATTCTGCTAATTTGAGCCCAGCGGTATTTTTTGCTAATCTTAGCAACACATGTCTGCTGACATGTAGTACAATGAAATTAGTAGAAAAATTAGTAGCCGCTACTAAATTTTAGTAGACTTTTTGTAAAGTGGAATTTAAAATCTGTTTGCTAAAATCAGCAAAAAAATTACTAAATTTTATTAATATTAGTAAAAAGCTTTGAATTTATTTTTCTTATCGAGTATCAAAAATTTTGAACATATTTTTTAAAAAACGAATTAATCATTTTGTTTTAATTTGGTAATTTCTGTTTTGAAAAATATTTTGGTCAATTTTTTTTTTACTTTTAAGGTCAAATTCTAATTGTTTTTAGGGCTGATTTTTAGAACTAAAAAAAACTTTTTAGTGCTATTTTAAGTGGATGTCCTATTTTCAGACGTGGGTCGGTATATTCACTTCCGATCCCTTTTTTAATCTATGTAGCATTTTAAGGCAATTTAAGTTTGAAAGTGTAAGTTTTACTTAGAAATATCATTTCCTTCAATATCCACTTTTTTAAAATTAGTAATTTTTTTTGCTAATTTTAGCAAATCGGTTTTCAAAAATTTGTAAAATGATTTCTGAAATTAGCAACAAAAATTTGTAAATATTCTGTAAAAATTCTGTAACTTGTTTAATGTAAATAGCAAAAAGATTTGCTAAATAATAATTTTTTACTAAAAATCAGTACAAAAATAGTAAAGTGGAATTAAAAACCGTTTACAAATTTTTCCACTAACTTTTTTTTCTGAGTGTAGATATTTTAAGGAATCGATATTTTAAGGAAAAAGACCCACTATATCGGTATTTTAAGGATAATGCCATTTCTTTTATTTCGGTAACGGTATTTTAAGGGTAATGATATTTCAGTTATTTCATGGTTAACGGGTTTTCAATTATTTCGTTAGTGGTATTTTAAGGCTTACGATATTTTTATTATTTCGGTAATTTAACGACAACGGTGTTTTAGTTACTTAGTTATATAGGTAACGGTATTTTAGGGGTAACGATAATCAGCTGAAAGGGTTTTGAATCAATAACGGTATTCAAGTGGTATTACCTGCCAACCCTGCTGAAAAAGTAATTTAAAATAAATGAAATATTATTTCTTAGTTAAATCAAAATAACCTTTTCATTAACTTTTAAATGTTATTAAATTAACTTACAATATCCGTAAAAATTAAATGGTTTTTTAATTATTTTAACTAACCACAAATCCGTAAAAACAAATGACATTTCCTTTATGTACTTCTTTAATTCCGGTAAAAGTTAATGATTTTTATTTTGTTCCGTTTTTTAACTGTCAATAAATTAACTACAAAATCCGTTAAATTTAATGATATTTCGCTTATTTCGCTCTTTATAAATATCATAATAATTAACTACAAAGTCTGTAAAAATTAACGACTTTTCATTTATTTTGTTCATTTTAACTATTTTTTTAACAAAATATTTTAAATTAAAATATTAAGTGCTGCATTAAACCCATATTTTTATGTATTTTAGTTTTTGAATATATATAAAAATAATTTTAAAATATATATATCTTTGTTTTTTTAACTATTTAATCATTTAAAAAGAAATGAACGGTTAACTTTTTAAATATTTCTTACTTCACACATATTTTGAGAGTATGACCATAGACGTTCTAAAATTTCCATCGATTATAAGGAAAAATCCAAATTATCAAAAAATTTGACTTTGACTTCGGCGAGAAACAACGAGTGTTGCTGTCATCTAATGCTTTGAAAAAAAAACCCTGTTCTAAAATTGGGGTTCAATAGGAAAAAATTGCCACAATAATCGCTTTAACTAGGAACTAGAAATTTGACATGTTATTTCCACCTCTGGGGTACACATCCCAGAAGGTGGGATTTTTTTAAATTTTAGGGCTAAAAGCTCCCCATTAACACTAATAACGAGTGTTGTTCGATTTTATAAAAAATAATATTAAAGGAAAAATGCTTTGAGTTTCATTAATTGGAATTTAACAATAGTATACAATTTTTACCATTTGAAGAAATTGGCAAAAAAAAATGAGCGCCAAATTAGTCAATATTTAATCACGCCTAACTTTCGTAAAATTTTCATAAGTTATTCTATGTTTAATTCATATCATATAAGACAATTATTACTGGCATTTTTACTATATAGTTTATCCTGTAGCAGGGCAGTTGGTATTAAAAGCCTCATATTGGTATCGAAAGCACCACCTTTTGGAATTGAATTATTTCTCAAATAATTTTGTCCAGCTAATTTATTCCTCACTTCACACTGTGCCTTGAAAAGATAATTCATAGAATTTGTTGCAAAACATATTGGAGTTTTTCTAGGCGTGCAAAGTCATGTTGCAAGGTGTTATATAGCAGCTGTTAACTACAAAGCACTGAAATATTTTGTGACATTTTTTCCTATGAAAGCTTTTGCTATGACTTGGAATTCTTTCAAAACAAAGCACTTGATTACAATTGTGTTTGTTTATGTCTTTTATCAAGTCTTTTTTTTTGTAAAGTAATCAAATTGTTTAAGGAAGTTCTGTAAAATGAGATGTACACCCTTACAAGATTAATATGGAGTTAAAAAAAAAATATTGAAAAATTCTCTTTCAGAATAACAGACAGTTAATCAAAGGAATAGAGTTTTTTAGTCTTTCTGTGAAGTTTGTATAGTTTATTAAGGTTATTTACACATTTTTTCTATTTGTTTTTTCAATGTTTTCTTTTTTTTTTTACTCAAACCATAAGACATTAATCAATTTAGACAGGACTAAATAATGGAAATACCATCACCATCACCATCGCCAGCATCATCATCATCATCAACGTTCTCAACAGACCAATGTTTAATGTACATAGCTTTACTGAAAATGTAATTGAAAATAAAATGAAATAAAATAAAATGTAAAATAAAAATAAATAATACAAACAAGTATTTGAACTTAACTTAAGCCAAACAAATATCGTAAGTGTTTCTTTTTTGCATATTTTATTCCAAGAGTTTCTCTTAGGGATTTAAAAAAGAACGAACAATAAACAAAACAATAATTCTTTTTGCAAAAAAAAAGATCATATTTTCTGCCATTTAAATTAAAAATAAAATATTATAAATTGAGAAATTACCATGATAATTTGATTAGACCTAAAACATTATGAATTATTAAAAATGCCAGCAAAAATATGCAATAAAAAAAAAACTTATTAAATTGGCCAGAAAACAGGCCAATACGTTTATAACACAGCCACATGGTTTTTTATTAAAAATATAAAAAGGTAACACTTATATAGTTAAAGTGTATTAAACATAAATTGATGTTGGGGAGCCTTACGGGACTAAACACTGCATTAAGTACATTTTAAGTCAGTTTAGATAACTTTGAGGTACAGAAAATCTTAAAGGCAGCAAACATATTTTTGTTTGAAAATATATATAACTATTTCCATATTCATAGTAATATATTAACTGTGACTTTAACTGACATTTTTTGCAGTTATATTTCATGAACAAATTTTAATTTTTTTATCCCGATCAAAAGAGGTTTTCCATAACAACTGTCCAGTTAAAGAAATTTTTTATAACGTCAATGGCAAGCTTACAGTATAAATTATACAGTGTGATACAAATAAAAACTTTTCCAATTTTCCTAAAAAGTGGGCGAAGCAGTAGTGGTTAAATATAAACAAAATAAGCAAATGTTTTTTTGAAATATGTTATTTATAACGCTCAAAAATATTTTTAACTTTAAATTAACTGAAAATGTAATTAAAATTAAATGAAAAATTATTTAAAAACTGGCCTACTTACTTTTAATTACACTCAAAAGACCATTTCATTTATAATTAAATGTAAATAAATTAATTTACAATATCGATAAGAAATAACTATTTTTTTTTTATTTTAACGTTAACAAACTAACCACTAATCCTTAAAAACAAATGACATATTATTTATTTTTATTTAATATTATTATTTGTTTATTTTTACTTTTAACTAATTTAACTACAACATCAATAAAAAGAACATTTCATTTATTTTTAAATGTTAATTAATTAGTTAACTAACAATATCTGTAAATAATAAATAAATTTTCTTTTATTTTACCTGTTAACAAACTAAACATAAATCCGTAAAAACAAATGATATTTTCCTTAAAATGTAATACATTTTTTCTATATTTTGTTTTATTTTAGCTGTTAAAAAGTAACTACGAAATCCGTAAAAATAATTAATATTTCATATTATGACAAACATACGTTTTTTTTTTTTGCAAAATTCAGAACGAGTTCTGAAATTTTACTGAATTTGATAACTCAATTTATCTTAAAATCTAAGGAGTTTATATTTTCCTTTTTTTTTCAAAACAAAACTTCAGATGTTTTCCTATCGACTCAGTCCGAGTTTTTAGGATGTAGATTATCTTTAAACTCAGTTTATCGCAGTTTGTAACTTGAATACTGATTTTGAAATTTGTTTTAATTTATTTTATTTCATTGAAGACCAAAATATTATGTAACGAAGAGTTGTTCCAATAAATTTATGTTTATAAACATGGAATTGGCAGACAAATTTCGTTTTCGTTTTAACTAAACCAAATTTAAATCACATCCCAAAAATTCCTCCTCAAAATTTCACTCGGGTTCATTTTGAAAAAATTTTCATTGAATAATAAAAAATAAATGTGTTCTGTACGTATACTTATTATATTAATTATACGTTTAGGTGCCCCTAACTTATAGAAAAAAAAAAATATTAAAAACATTAAAGGTTGATATGATACCCTACACCATTTATAATTTTAATCAAATTTCGGGAAGCGGTTAAAAATTGTGAAAAGAGTCGTCATACATTTTTATATAAACAGTTCGAAAAATATAGAATGAAATTGCTGAAAAAGTTTATTTAAGAAAATACCGGGAAGGTAAATTTTTAAATATAATATTTGAATAAATTAAAATTTCCTTTAAATTTCTTCACAACCCAAATTCCAACCGGTTTTCTGTGACTAAACAGTTGTAAGGCCCAATATATTATTTTATCTATGTAAGGTAGGTCTATATATGAACCGATTCTAACCGAATTCAAAAAGATTCGTCCCTGAGCCAATTGAAACTTATATATTAAAACTAGCTGACCCGGCAAACGTTGTTCTGCCTAGGAATAGGATTACATTATTATCTAGGTAGCTCGCACAAAGTTTGAATATTCTCACAATAATAGTACCCCAGATATGCAATAATAAATTTGTACTTCGTATGGGAGGTGCCACGCCCATTGCTTGGATCCCCCATATTTTTTGGAAGATTATGAATATTATTATCAAAGAAGCTCACACAAAGTTTGAAGACTCCCACTTTAATAGTACCCCAGATATGCAATAATGAATGTTTTCTTCGTATGGGAGGTGCCACGCCCATTGCTTGGATGGCACTCATTTTTTTGGGAGATTATGAGTATTATTATAAAAAAAGCTCACACAAAGTTTGAAGACTCCCACTGTAACAGTACTCCAGATATACAAAAATACATTTTTACTTCGTATGGGAGGTGCCACGCCCATTGTACCCATATAGGTCAATTGTGAATCTAAACCATTCAGGGATCAAATAAA